>OY720336.1:3785000-4130000 GCA_963082935.1 Malus x robusta | reverse complement strand
GGATAACCATTTTTTGGTCAAGGTTGAGAGATTCCCCACTAAAAGCCCTTCAAAATCTACCTAATATGTTGGTGCTAGTTTTGGCTATCAATGCATATGATGTTGTGCAGCTGCATTTTGAGGAAGGAGGATTTCAGAAACTTACAATGCTAGGACTCAGGGAAATGGAGGGACTAAATTCGTTGATCATAGACGATGGGGTCATGCCTCTTCTCCAAGAGCTTCGCATTGGACCTTCCCCACAACTGAAGGAGGTGCCCTCTGGCATCCACCATCTCTTGAATCTAACATATCTTGATTTCTATGACATGCCAAAGGAGTTAGCGCGACAGATGGATCCAAAAAATGGCCAACATTATTGGATTGTTGAACATATACAAAATGTTCGTTTTAGTTACCAGGTCGGACCAAGAAAGGGTGTATATGAAACTCACGCCCTGCGTGATTCCAACTTTTCTCTTTGGTCGAATGCTTGATTCCAACTTGTGAAACCGAGCATGGGAATGGGACATGTTTTGGTTAAGAGTTGGTTGTTAGCTCTAGCATCCTAGTTTCTCTTGTAGGTTGATTGGGAGGGGCTCTTTCTCTTCTGTTTTCTTTGTGTCGTCCAGTCGTATTCCCAGCATTTTCCTTGTAATTTTATTGGTGGTTGCAATAAAAATATCCTATCTAATTAATTTTCTCTAGGAAAATGATAAACTGTATTTTCTTTTTAATCTCACTTTGATAATTGAAGTTAAAATATTAAATTTTTACTATTTTTTATCTTACCAATTCTTTACTATTTTATATTCTTTATATTAATTTGTAATCTCCAAAAATATTTTGTTAATCAAAGGGTTGGATTATAGAAATTGCATGAATCATGATTTTTTTTTTTTTTTTTGCCAAAAATTTCGTGAATCATGATTGAGCTTTCTCCTTTTGCATGCACAGATTAATCCAGCCACACATATTTTGTATGCACAGTAATGAAAATGTGTTGAGTTCTTACATAACATTGTGAGTTTAAATCATGGCGATAACTAATCTAACATATAATAGAACAAAATTTATCGTCCAGAAAAAAAAAAAGTTAGGTACACGATGTAAAGGTGAGGGCCCACAAGTGCAAGCGTTTGGGGTAGCGGAGTGGATCCCACGATTTCAAAATTCTGGACCGGAAGAACGTTTCTCTCAAACTTGGGCGCTAAAAAAGGTCGTCGTCCTCCTCTGTCTTCGTCGTCTTTCCTTTTCTGGCTGAGTTTGCCGTCTTAAACCAACCCGAAATTCTCGCACCAAACAAATTTTCAAATCTTCCCTTTCTTCCCCTCACAAATTTCCAATTAGGGTTTCACATTAACATTAAACTTCTACATATATGTATATGTATATGTGTGTGTGTGTGTATATATATAATCTCTCTCTCACTCTGTTTCTGAATTTTGATTTCCCGGGAAAGTTTTGAACCCGATCGTTTCTTCGAAAGTCTCCGCAAGCTTTTCGACAAAGGATTATCATAAACGGAATAAAACAAAAATCCAAAATATTTGTGATTATATAAAAAGGAAATAAATTTAAAAAACGCGCATGGAATTCGCTGGTTCATTTGCCTGAAAGTTGGTCCAGATGGAGAGATTGAGGGAGGAGAGAGAGATGGACGAAGAAATGGTGGAGTTCGTAAGGGAGGCTTTCGAGGGGGATGAAATTGACATGGACTACGAATTCAATGCGCCCAACGATTTCACTAGGCCGGAATCAGATTGGGAGGCCGAGGAGGCGGAGGAATGGTTCCGGTCAGCCGGAGGTTATGAGCCCTCGCGTAAGCAATTTGTAGAACATATGTTTGTTGTTTTCTTATCATGTCCGAAAAACAATGAATTTAGGATCATCTTTTATGACTACCACATTAAATAATGATCGTTTTCTGCTGATGAATTCAATATCTAGATGTTTAGTTCATGCATCTTAGTTATGTTACATTGTTTTATATGAACAGATTAGAGATTAGAGATCAGGAACGCAAAAGTTTTCCAACCCTCTGTGCCTGCATATGCAAGCTTTCATCGTTGACAACAGCAGGCAATGGCGAACAGCGCAGCACAGTGAAGAGGACGGATTCGGCCGCACAGTCTCACGATCAAGTTCGTCCTTGATCTGACCTACCCACCGCTGATGTACCTTGGCCGCCGCTGCTGCTCGGCATCGCTTCTGCTATCCGCACCCAGGTCTGTACCCACTGCCATCTTCCGAGTATTGAATCCCTCTGCTTGAAGAAACTACAGTACGACATGCCAGCTGGTAGCAAAGGTACTAGTACTCCCTCCTGCCTTAGCTTGATCTGGCTCTGGTTGCTCGGTTGAGGTGCCTTGTAGTTGCTCGTTTGAGGTGCCTTGTAGTTGCTCGTTTGAGGCGCCTTGTACCTACTCGACGAATTGCTCCAGAGAATCTGCCTTTTTTTTTTTTTTTTTTTTTTTTCCAGGGCGCCCAAGGTTATTCTGCGTTCAACCTTGCTCTATGGTGTTGACAACTCAAAACTGAATTATCATGGGCACAAATATCGTTTGTCCATGGGGTTTTCTTGCAGAGACGGTTATGCCGACAACTAATATGCCCCCCGCTCAACCACTTCTGAAGGCTAGGACTTTTGCTTCTGTGGTTTCCACACCAATTGAAGACGTCCATCTCAGCCAACTTCCAACCCCGGTTGTGCGTGGGGACAAAACATATGTCAAGATTAGCGAGGATCTATACCAAGAACAGTTGAAGTTGTTTCAAAATAATCTCATTGGGCGTTTGCTCCTAAAAAAGGGTTCTACGCCAATGAAGATCGGTGCTCTAAAATCTTGTTTAGAAGATGCATGGCGTCCTACTGCACCATGGAACCTGGTTCCTATAGGTAAAGGCTATTTTGATATCCATTTCAATAAGGAAGATGATATGTGACGGGCATGGGGTGGCGGTACGTGTACTCTCGCTACTGGTTTATTCAGGTTATCAAAATGGACGCCAGATTTTAAACCAGGTGATGTTCTCCCTCAAACTCATGCTCAAGTATGGATTAAAATTTTTGGTTTGAGTCAGGAATATTGGCATCCTAGACACTTGATGGAAATTGCGAGAGGGGTTGGCACCCCCTTGCAACTAGATTCAGCTACAAGGGAAAGGCAATATGGTTATTATGCACGTATATTAGTTGATATCAATCTTGCAGATGATTTACCTACATCTCTTATGGTTGAAAGAGAAAGTCATGGCTTCCCGGTTGAGGTGGTTTATGAAAATTTACCGCCCAAATGTAGTCACTGTGGTTTGATAGGGCACTTGGCTAATAGTTGCAGACAACTCAAACAGATGTCGAGAGGTCGCTCTCGTAGCCGGACGCGAAAGGGTGGTAACATGGGGGACAACAAAACCGGAGATCACTCTCGCAGTCAACTGCACATGGAATATCGTCCCAAAATAGATACAACAATACCAGTTAATGTCTTTTGTGGGCCACATGCTTCTGAACCTCTTCAACAGGTTGATCAATTGTTGCCTGCAGGTATTGAGGTAGTGGATGATGGTAATGATGATCCCATTCTTCAGTCTCCTCTTGGAATAACGACAATTGTTTCTGGTAATGTCATACCAGAGACTGACACCGCTGATACGCACATAAACAAAGCTCTTGAACCGGTGGTTGATGAGGCCTTAGGGACCATTGCCCAAGCTGTGAATAACTCTGAATTTGAAGAACATGGTATTCAATCCCCTGGGATTTCTCATATTAGCAATTCTATGATCGGATCGCTGTCTCCAGATGGATCACATCCTCAGAATGGTCTTTCTTATGGTCAGCATTTGGGCAACACCAATGTCCCAAATATTCTTGGCCCACATGATCTCTGTGACGACTCTAGCACTCCTCCTGGCTTTGTTCAGGTCGAGACGGTAGTTCAGAATAGTCAGCACTTGGGCAACACCGATGTCCCAAATAATTTTGGCATGCAGGATCCTCATGACAACCATAGCATTCCCCCTGGTTTTGAACATGTTGCGACATTAGCTAAGGATGTCATCGATATTGTCAATCACATAGAAGGCTGTGATATTGATGGTTTTACTCATGTGTTATCTAACAGTCAAAAGAAAAAACAAAAGCAGCTTGCCAATCTTAATCAACCCTATGATAAACCATATCCGAGTAAGGTCCGAGGATTACCAGCTCGTTATAAATGAAGGTTCTCTTCTGGAATATCCGTGGCATTGGTAACGATGACTCTCGGACGGAGCTCTCTAACATCTGTCGGTTGCATCACCCGGATTTGGTTTGCATTGCGGAGCCCATGGTGACTTTTAATTCTATTTCAGCTGCTTATTGGGATTCTTTAAATTTATCTGCTCTTACTTTTAACTCTAGAGGAACTCTTGCCCCCAACCTTTGGTTACTAACATCTTCGGCTTGTGCAGACCCTTTAGTTATTTCTATATCTGATCAACAGGTTACGGTTCGCTGTACTTTTGATCATATCCCAAGCTAGTTCACATTTGTTTATGCAAGCACTTCATCTATCAAAAGAAGAGACTTGTGGGCTGACTTTATCTCTCTGCGCCCACAAACACAAGTTCCATGAATGGCTATTGGCGATTTCAACGCTATCCTAGGTGCCCACGAGCAGATAGGAGGAGGCAGACCGTCCCAAGCTTCATACGCTGAGTTTAGTAACATGTCTGACACTTGTAACTTTACCCACTTGAACACATCTGGGGCAGCCTTTACATGGTCTAATGGCTGGAGGTCTCGTGGTCGCACTGAACGAAGGTTAGATCGCTCCTTGTGTGATATAAGTTGGTTTGATTCTTGGCCCCACTCTAACTGCATAGCGTTGCCAAAGGTAGTCTCAGATCATAACCCCTTTATCTTCTCTGGTTCTAGAGTTTTGCGCAATGGTCATCATCCTTTCCGTTTTCAATCAATGTGGGTTCAACATCCATCTTTTCGAGAAACTGTAACTCATTGCTGGAGAAATACAGTTGTCTATGGTTGTCCTATGTTTATCATTCTGCAAAAATTGAAAGCTCTAAAAACCTGCCTGCGCCAATGGAATTTTTCGGTTTTTGGTGATGTTCATAATAGAGTGGCTAATGCTCGGCATAATCTTTCTATGATTCAACAAAGAATTTCAACTGAGGGTATAAATAATGATCTTTTCGAGGAGGAGATTGTCGCCAAGACTACAGTAATGGAGTCTCTTCAAATGCAAGAGGCATTTTGGAAAGATAGAGCTCGTGTTAAGTGGTTAACTAAAGGGGATAGAAATTCTTCTTTCTTTCATGCATATGCTCGTATTAAATCATCCAGCTCTCATATCAGTTGTATTCTTGATGGAAACAATCTTCTTACCGACCCGCTGGCTATTGAGAACCATATTGTTAATTTCTATCAGACTTTGTTCGGCTCTTCTTTCACCCCTTCAGGTATTAATGAGGTTTGTGAGGTCATCCAGCCGATGGTCACAGACTCTGAAAATGATCTCTTATCTGCATTACCTACTGATGAGGAAATTAAAGAGGCAGTTTTCTCATTAAGTGCTTCCAGTGCGCCAGGGCGATATGGTTTTCCAGGTTTTTTCTATCATCACTGTTGGGATATTGTCAGCTTTGATGTTATTCAATTTGTGAAGCAATTCTTTCAATCAAATTGGCTATACCCCAATACCAATAGTAACTTCTTAGTTTTGATACCGAAGGTGGAAGACGTTATTTCCATGACTCATTTTAGACCTATTGCTTTGGCAAACTTTCTCTTTAAGATTATTCCCAAAATTTTGGCAGTTCGCCTTTCTCATGTTGTTCAACGCATTATTTCTCCACATCAAGCTGCTTTCATACCTGGCCGACGTATCACAGATTGTATTGGCCTAGTTTCAAAATGTTTCAATGTGCTTGACAAAAAAACTCGTGGTGGCAATATGGGAGTCAAAGTTGATATAGCTAAGGCTTTTGATACTTTAGATTGGTCATTTCTATTGCGGGTGCTTACTAACTTTGGGTTCTCCACTTGTTTTATAGACTGGGTTTCTACCATCTTAAGATCTGCTAAATTGTCCATCCTAATCAATGGTTCCCCGCATGGTTTTTTCTCTTGTTCCCGAGGAGTGCGCCAAGGGGATCCTCTCTCTCCGTTACTTTTCTGTCTAGCTGATGAGGCTTTATCAAGGGGCCTGAGTCGTCTTCAACTTGATGGGCTTACTAAGCCAACTTTTGCTCCAAGAGGTTGTATCTCTCCTTCTCACGTTCTCTATGCAGATGACTTATTCATTTTCTGTAGAAGTGATGGTGTCACCCTGCGTAACTTGCTAAAGGTAATCCGGGTCCTGCGGCATGTGGCGGGGTTTTTCGAGATTCTGCGGGTTATTTTCTTGGTGGTTTCTCCCTAAGCTTGGGCCATCGTACTTCTTTCTATGCGGAGCTCCATGATGTCATCCTTGATGTCGAATTGGCCCACGCGCGGGGCTGGCAAAATTTATGGCTTGAAAGCGACTCTTCGAGTGTAATATCATGTTTTGCTTCTGGATCTTTCTCTCCCCCTTGGTCGCTCCACACGCTGGAACAATTGTACTCTCCATTTGCAGAACATGGTTTTTCGTTGCTCTCATATTTTTTGAGAAGGGAATGCTGTTGTTGACAAATTAGCCAATTTAGGGCTTCTATCATCTTCACTTGTCTGGCATTCCACTCCCCCAATTGAGATCCTCCCTCCTCTGCACTCAGATTTCTTGGGCATGTCAACCTACAGGTTTGTCTCCTCTTCTTGATGTGTCTTCTCATTTCTTTTCCTAACCTTCTTGGATTCCCTTTTGTTTTGCAGTTTGTTTTGCAGGTTATTACCTTTTAAGGTTTATAGAGGGGTTTGGGCTTATGTCCACCTAGTCTTTTCCTTGTATTTTCTTTTCCAAGAGGGTACGGTCTATGTCCCCCCCTCTTTTTCCGGCATTTCCTTTCTCAAAAGGGGTAAGGTGCATGTCCCCCCTTTTTCTTTTGTATTTCTTTTCTCTTGTTCTATGAGGGGTTAGGTTTATGTCCCCCCTGTCTAGGTGTATCTTCTTTTTTCTTATCAATAAAATTCCCTCGTACCGCCGAGGTTCTCCAAAAAAAAAAAAAAAAAAAAAAAAAGATTAGAGATTAATTGAATCATAATTATTGAGTTTAGTTCCCAGAACACCCTATAACTCACAAGGCTCAACTGAAAACATAAAGGAGAAGAGGAAAGTTGATAAAATCAATGTTCCATTCTTATAATATAACAAATATTCTCAAATATTCTCCAGCTCCGTACGGACCAAAGTCGAGTTTTGGTGCACCAACGCCGCCCTCCGATTCCCTTGGGGAAGGCTCCATTCATTGGGTTGGAGAGAGAGAGAGTGAAATCTGAGAGAATGAGAGACCACCGAATTTACCGCCGAATCGCCACCTGATCGATTCGGCAGTACTGATACGGAATTCAGAGGATGAAAGACTATTCGGCAATATGATGGATTACCCAACCAAAAATATTTTCAGTCAATTATAGATACTTCGTCTGCCAGAAAAGGGCGGGATACAAAATGGCAGAACAGATTGTATGCTTTGTGATCGACAAATTAATTCAACTACTCATCCACAGAGAAGCAAACCTTTCTAGAAATGCACGTACTGAAGTTGGTTTCGTCAAAGATGAACTCGAGACCATCCGATCATTCCTCAAGGATGCAGATGCTAAGGCTGCAGCTGCAGATGGAGAGACGGTGAATGACAGTGTCAAAACTTGGGTCAATCAAGTAAGAGAAGCGGCTTTTTGCATTGAAGATGTCATTGATGAATATTTGCTCCGCATCATAAGGCATCATCAACACCATGGATTCACTCGTTTTTTCCATAAAATTATCCGGTTCGCTAAAAAAATGAGATCACAGGATGGGATAGTTTCACAAGTTGAAAGTATAAAAGAACTGGTTCGTGAAATCAAGGAGAGAAGGGAAAGATATGGATTCAAATCCATTGATCGGCAAGGCCAGAGCAGTGGAGAAAAGACACTACAGTGGAACGACCCTCGAGTGGCTTCTCTTTTCATTGAGGAAACTGAAATTGTGGGGATTGAATCTGCCAGAGATGAGCTGACTGGTTTGTTGGTGGAAGGAGCGCTGAGACGTGAAGTGATATCAGTGGTTGGCATGGGAGGACTTGGAAAAACCACTCTTGCCAAGAAAGTATATGACCAGCCGAAGGTGATGGCACACTTTGATTCCTATGCTTGGATTACGGTGTCCCAGTCGTACAGGGTTGAAGATCTTCTGAGGACACTAATAAAAAAGTTCTACAGTTCAAGGAAGGAGAGCTTCCCAAAGGGAATTAACACGATGGATGAGGAGTCCCTGATTAGCAAATCAAGAGAGTATTTGCAGCAAAAGAGGTACGTTGTCGTGTTTGATGATGTGTGGAATGTAGATTTCTGGGGGGCTATAGAACATGCTTTACCCGATAATAAAGGAGGACGAATAATTATCACTACAAGGAATAAATATGTTGCCGATTTTTGCAAAAAATCTTGTTTTGTTCATATTCACCACTTGCAACCTCTGCCTCCAAACAAGGCATGGGAATTGTTTCGTAGAAAAGCATTCCAATTTGAATTGGAGGGAAATTGTCCAAAAGAGTTGGAAGGGTTGTCTCTTAACATTGTCAAAAGATGCGAAGGACTACCTTTGGCAATTGTTTCCATAGGTGGTCTACTGTCAACGAAAGTTAAAGTTGCGTCTGAATTGACACGCCCCGACCCTGATATTCCCCGAATACCAGGACCGACACGTGCTGGCCGACACCCGGGGGTGACGAAAGCCATTAATTGATACAAAAGCTAAGAATAAGAAATAAATAAGGGTTAGAAATTGGAAATACAATGAGTTAAAAGTTTTAAGAACGTGCTCAGAGCATACAACTAAACCTAATCACTAAAAAGAATTTAGATAAAATTTAATGAATAAAGAAGTGGGTCCTACATCGAGAGGATCCGAAGATGCTGCTGTGGAAATGCATTCACGCCAGGATTGTATGCCTCGGCTCTAAGTCCTGAATGGGGGCGCAAAACAAAGGTGAGTGGACCAAGTTTATATATATAATAATAATAAAACAATTATCAACATACTAACCCCCAAAGTTTAATAGTGAAAACTACTAGCATAGTAAGTGATGGATTTAAATCAAAATCCTAGCATGCCAAAAATATCTCAAAAGCCATATCGCGGAATATCATCGCGTAAAACCAAAGCATGAATCGTCTCACAGATCGTCTCGTAAACGCGGTGTGCTGCTAGTAAGATCACCGAATAAACATAACTCCCGGCCCAATGCCTGCACCTAAGTCTCTGTGCCCGTAGCCAGAGATAACTCCCTCCCGGCCCAATGCCTGTCTCCATGTCCCTCAGCCTTTCGCTAGGGATTATTTCTCCCGGCCTACATGCCAACACCAGATCCTCGCCCCAGGCGGCATAGTGTCTACTAGGTACGCACAAATATTTACGCCTCTCATAAATAACCACTTCATAGCATAGGTTACCGATCATCGTCTACACTATAAATAGGGGTTCAAAAACATGTTCTAGCATCCTATCGTCATCTATCAGATAGTCTACCAGTTCATGGTTTTTATAGAAAATACGATATATTAAAATATAGCTCAAAATAGGCTAACAATTAATTCCTCACCAAAACACGAGACGATAATCAATATATTTCATAAACAGACTTAACATAAATCAATTCATAAATCCGTAGGCATGCTAATCATTTATGCAATTAAATTATCAAATCATGTAATTTTAGAAGGGGTCCACTCACAAATATTCCTTAGCAGAAGAGTCGCGCGAATAAGGATTTAGAATTTCTCCACTAGCAATTTTACCTAAGAACAAGAATGTAATTAATAAATAAAAGGATTTTCTAAAAGATTTGGTTTGAATTAAATTAAAATATGGGATTTGGGATTGGATGGGTTAGGGTTTTAATGGGTTTTAGGATTTCTAAGGTTTTGGGTTAAAATGGTTTAGGGTTGGGAATGGGGTTTGGGTTTAAGCCCAAACACATACATATACTATAAACACACACACACACACTACACAAGGCCCTAAGGCCTCTTAACAGAAATCAGGGCTTTAAGCCCTTGGTTGAAAACCGGCCCAAGGCCAACCAAAACTAGGGCCCGAGCCCTTTGGGTTTTAAAAACATATAACTAAAAATAAAAACTGAATGGGTTAGGGTACTGGGCTTAAGACATCACGGGCCTAAGGCCCGATGGAGGGGGAAAGGGGAGAGGCCGGATGGCCTAGTTTTGCCGAGAGAGGAAAAGCCGGAAATTCGGCCGGAAAATCGCCTAACTTTAAACGGCCATAACTTTGTCAAAACTCAACGAAATCAAGCGAGACAAAAACGAAAGTTGTACCCCTTGAAGAGACGAAGAGAATGGTACCTCACACGACGTCTAACTCGCCGTGGTTTGGCCGGAAAATGCCTCGAAAGCCGTCGGACTCGCCGGAAACTGGGTAAGATTCAAATGAGTATAACTTCTTCAATACTCAATGAAATTGGGTGAAACAAAAAGGAAAGTTATAGTACTCGACGAGAGGAAGAGATTGATACCTTGCACGCCGGCCAACTCGCCGTGGTTTGGCCGGAAATGGCCTCGAAAGGCGTCGGTTTGTGTCGGAGCTCGAGTACGGGTTTTTGCTGTCCTTGCAGCAACTGAGAGAGAGAGAAAACGAACTGATGATGATGATGACGACGCCGTTGACGTCGGAGATGGTGGTGTGGTGATGGGTATGTGCTCATGGGAGGACGAGAAAGAGAGAGACGAGGGAGAGAAAGCTCGGGAAACGGAAGAAGAAGAGAAAGAAAGAGAGAAGAGAGCTGAGAGAGATGAGGGCTCGGGAACAAAAAAAATCAGGGGCGTGGGCCCCTTGGGCTCACCAATTTAGGCTTTAAAACAATTTTTAAATATAAAAAGGGTTGGGGTGTTTCATGAATGGCAGAAATTATACAATAGCTTTAGTTCATAGCTAGAAAGCCATCCCCATCTTACAAGCCTCACAAGAATCCTATCACTCAGCTATGACCATCTACCGTATTACCTCAAATCATGTGTATTATACTTTAGCATCTTTCCCGAGGACTACTCAATTAGTTGCATAAGATTAGTTCGGTTGTGGATCGCTGAAGGCTTTGTGAAACCGAAGAGGGGCAAGACACTAGAAGAGGTTGGAGAGGCATACTTGATTGAGCTAATTCACAGAAGCCTGGTTCAAATGTCAGAAGTTTACACTGATGGAAAAGCTCGATCTTGTAGAGTTCATGATCTTTTGCACGAAGTCCTCCTTAAAAAGGGTGTGGATTCGAGCTTTTGTCATGTTTTATCAAAAGACGAGTCAACTTTTAAACCAACAACTCAACGTCTCTCAATGGACGTCAGTCCCTCTGAGGCCCTGGGAAGCATTACACAATCTCATATTCGTTCTATATTTACTTTCAACTCAGAAGAATGGCCCGAGTCTTTTCTTGATACATTGAGTGGAAACTTTAAACTTCTGAAAGTATTGGACTTCACTGCTGCTCCAATCAATCAACTTCCGAAATATGTGGGGGGTTTATATCTCTTGACGTACTTAAGCCTGAGGAATACAAAGGTGAAGTTGCTTCCAGACTCCATAGGCAATCTACAAAACTTGGAAACCTTGGATCTAAAACAATCTCTAGTGTATGAAATACCAGCCAAGATCAATCAGCTTGTTAAGTTGCGGCATCTTTTGGCTTACTATCGTGACTACACTAACTACAGGATGAATTTTTTATTGGATTTTGAAAGAGGAGTGAAGATACACGAAGGTATTGGATGCTTACATGCTTTGCAAAAACTGTCCAATGTGGAGGCGAATCATGGAGGAATCAAGCTAATCAAAGAACTGGGAAAGTTAAGACAGCTTCGGAAGTTAGGCCTAAAAAAATTGAAAAGTGAAGATGGAAGGGCTCTGTGTGCTTCTATTGAAAAGATGAACCACCTTGAATCTCTAGTTTTAACTGCAATAAATGAAGATGAAGTCCTTGATCTAGAATCCATTTCAACTCCGCCAAAATTCATGCGTTCTCTCTATTTGATAGGGCGTTTAGACCAGTTGCCAAGTTGGATTTCTAATCTTCAACACCTCGTCAGGTTAGTGATTACTTGGTCAAGGTTGAGAAATACCCCATTAAAAGCCCTTCAAAATCTACCTAATCTGTTGGAGCTATTTTTGCAAACCAATGCATATGATGGTGTGCAGCTGCATTTTGAGGAAGGAGGATTTCAGAAACTTAGGGTGCTACGACTGAGGGAAATGGAGGGACTAAATTCATTGATCATAGACGATGGGGTTATGCCTCTTCTCCAAGTGTTTGACATTGGACCTTCCCCACAACTGAAGGAGGTACCCTCTGGCATCCACCATCTCCGGAATCTGCGAACTCTTGTTTTCTTTGGCCTGCCAAAGGAGTTTGCGCGACAGATGGATCCAAATAATGGCCAACATTACTGGATTGTTGAACATATACAAGATGTTCTTTTTAGTTACAAGTTCGGACCAAGATATGGTGTATATGAAAGTCACGCCCTGCGTGATTCCAACTTTTCTCTTTGGTCGAATGCTTGATTCCAACTTGTGAAACCAAGCATGGAAATGGGAGTGTCTACAGGTTTTGGCTAGAGGTCTAGGGGTCATTAAGAGTTGGTTGTTAGCTCTGGTATCCTAGTTTCTCTTGCAGGTTGACTGGGAGGGGCTCTTTCTCTTCTATTTCCTTTTTGTTGTTGAGTGGTCTTCCTAACATATTCCTTGTAATTTTATTGGTGTTTGCAATAAAATTATTTCTTTATAAAAAGTTAAAAATATAAAGGTATGGTCACTTCAAATTCAGAATGCTCAGATGACATAAACAATAGCTTTTTCACGTGTCGACTGATCCGATAGAGATAGTGTGATAAACCCAACCCAATTATCATCGTTCACTTCACTTTTGCGGGAGAGCTATTTAAATGAAAACTTATTTCATTGTAACGTCTCAGTCTAAGAATGTAGTGTTTCGTTCTCTATTATATGTAAGTCTTTCTTCTTTTATAGAGAAAAATTCAGGTAAAAGTGTCCAACCAGTGTAATTCACACGGGACCTCAAACAAAAGTATATATAGAGAGCCTTCTCTATTTTGATTCAACTTAGCCTAAATATGGCTTCACTAGGCTATCAATCCTATCTAATTTTCTCTAGGGAAATGACAAACCCAATGCTCTTTTTAACCTCACTTTGATGATTGGAGTTAAAATATTAAAATTTTTACTATTTTTTATTTTACCAATCCTTTACTATTTTATATTCTTGATATTAATTTGTAATCTCTAAGAAATTTCATGAATCATGATTTTTTATTTTTGCCAAAAATTTCATAAATCGTGATTGAGTCTTCTCTTTTTTGTATAACAGATTGATGCATGATCCAGCCGCACATATTTTGTGGCATGATATGATATTGTTTTTTTAATTTTTATTTTTTTAAGAGACCACTAACTAGTGACTTTGTCAAGATAATTCACCATTCCAGAGCCAGAAAAACTCACATAATAATATGATATTGTTGGAATGCATAATATGTGTTCGTACATCTATCCTTGCATGCAAATGTAGAAGAATAGTTATTTATGGTTGTTAACTTTTGAAACATTATTTACAAATGAAATTAAACTATTTTTTAATCAAAATCGCTTATCGGCTTATCTGGCTCGTTACAAAAATATGAGATTCTAGTGCCAATTGGTCTGAATATTCTAAAATTAACCGGTTCATAGTATCAAAATTCAACCGTCAAAGGTTTTGATGCATACTATACTCTAAAAACTTTCCGAAAATGCTAAGGAGACGAAAATTTTAAATTATCTTTTGTAGATCATGTGGGATTAATTTTTTTAATGATTTAAAGAAGAAGTCTAATTATCAATCATCACATCTTGTGGTTTACAAAATATGGTTTTAAAATTTATTATCTCTAGCATCACTCAAATTCCAACTAAGATAAACTTTTTAGTGTGCCGCGAACACGACTTAGTACATCAAGTGTCATAATACAAGTGGTTCAATTTTTTTTTTTTTAAGTATCCAACTACTTATATTATAAGACTTGGTATACCGAGTCTACATTAAGAGGTGAGGGAGTGGGCTAACAATACCGAGGTTCAAATTCTCTTTTGACGAGAATCGAATCTAAAAAATTTCACTTACAACTTACAAGTGAAGATGAATATATCATATGTAAAGGTGCGGCCCATAAATGCAATCGTTTGTGTAGCGGAGTGGATCCCACGGTTTCAAAATTCTGGACCGGAGGAACATTTCTCTCAAACTTGGGCGCTAAAAAAAGTCGTCGTCCTCCTCTGTCTTCGTCGTCTTTCCTTTTCTTGCTGAGTTTGCCTTCTTAAAACCAACCCGAAATTCTCGCCCCAAACAAATATTCAAATCTTCCATTTCTTCCCTTCACAAATTACAATTAGGGTTTCGCATTAACCTTAATAACAACTTCTACGTACACACACACACACACACACACACATATATATATATATATAATCTCTCTCTCTCTCTCCCTCTGTTTCTGAATTTTGATTTCTCGGGATAAGTTTCCAACCCGATCGTTTCTTCGAAAGTCTCCGAAAGCTTTTCAACAAAACAAAATCCAAAATATTTGCCATATAAAAAAGGAAATAAATTTTAAAACGCGCATGGAATTGGCTGGTTCATTTGCCTGAAAGTTGGTTCAGATAGAGAGAGATGGAGGGAGGGGAGAGAGAGATGGACGAAGAAATGGTGGAGTTCGCGAGGGAGGCTTCCGAGGGGGATAAAATTGACATGGACTACGAATTCGATGCGCCCAAGTTCTACGATTTCACTAGGCCGGAATCCGATTGGGAGGCCGAGGAGGCGGAGGAATGGTTCCGGTCAGCCGGAGGCTATCAGCCCTCGCGTAAGCGATTTCCAGAACATTTGTTTGTTGGTTTCTTACCATGTCCCAAAAACAATGAATTTTGGATCATCTCCTATGATTACCACATTAATAATGATCGTTTTCTGCTAATTAATTTCAACATCTACATGTTTAGTTCATGCATTTTAATTATGTTACGTTGTCTTATATAAACAGATTAGAGATTAATTGAATTATAAATATTGTAATTTGATTGGATTAATTTGTTACCACTAACTTTGTTTTTTCTTTGTTTAATTTGTTTCAAATCCTTTAGCTTTCCTTGAAAAATTGTTGAATTGGCAAAAAGAGAATCATCCGGAACCTGTAAAAACCTCCGCGGAATCGAAAGATGTTGAAGTTACTAGATGCAGTAACCCGAATAATTGCATGGAAGCGGAGGTCTCTGCAACGGTAGACAATAATGACAAAGGTACATTTGCATTTCTTACTACTATCAACTTCTTCTGCATCATCAACTCATTTCTTATTAGATTTTTGACGCGATGCGATAGTTCGTTGTAAAATTACCTAAGAAACTTTTATTTCTGTTTTCTTAATTGGCTTTGTCTTTTGCTTCACATGAATTAGTACATGGAATTGTATCTTACTGTTATGTTTTATATTCATGTTTCGACACAATTAGAGTTTTCTAATCACATGGCTCAAGACACTCCAAAAGCTAAACTGAAGTCCCCGGGCAAGTCACCACATCTCTCAAGGAGTTCAACGTTAATGAAACCCACGGCGAGTCAGTTGGCCAAGCAAAATCACCACCGAGAGGTTCACTCCAATCGATTATTAAGGAGGTGCTATTATTTTCTGATGTTTCTGTTGTCATCAAATGTATCTTTTGTTCTAATTGTTTGGTGTTCTAGTTTTCTAACTTGTCCCTTTTTCTGACTCTTGATTACAGAGTCGCGAAAAAGCTCGGGAAACTTGATGAGAAATCACAGAATTCTCCGCCACCTACGAAAAGGCAGAAGTTGGAGGCTGGCTATGTACGCAAGGTGCACTTGGAACATTTTTTCATTTGATAGTTTGGCATCTGCGATTTATTTATGTTCGTTTAAGCTTGTGTGAATATAATCTTTATGACTATGAGCTTGTTACAGTCAATCCAAATAGCGTAAGTTCAATAGTTTATGAATCCTTTACAAGAATTTCCGAGGGGCTCACGATATATTTGTGACGCAGGTTGCTGAACAACTCAAGCATCAACCTCTCTGGTTACATAAGGTGGCAAAAAAGGTAACACCGAAAAAGGATGATGTGCTTTCGATCGTGAAAAGGACATTTTATCTTCATTCGAAATAAGCGAAAAATAGTTTTTCGTGGTGTCCTGCAGGTCGGAGCTGATGGTGCTAGACCTAAAGTTACAGTTCCGAAAGAACCAAATCTTGAAACAGCAAATCGAGCACGAAGACGTAGGTACATGCACTTCTTACGTGGTTTTAGTAAAATATTTTGTTTGATCTATAAAGATCTACCTACTGAGCTTATAACACTGTGATCTTCAGGTACAAGGTTAATGCCAAACCAGGAGAACAATCAAAAGCAAGTTGCTAGTCCTTTCAACTCTCAAATTGAAATTGAAATTGTTCGTTTCGGTTTGAAGACGTTGGAATATTATTCAGTTTTATGATCTTTCGTTTTGTTGATATTTTGATCTGCAGATTCACAGGGCTCCTCCATGGCCTAGCCCGAAAAAGAGCACAATACCAGCAACAGAGTTTCAGGTAATCATAAAACGTTGTAATGCATTTCTTTGGTGTGTCTTTGCAAATGAGAGAAACTTCGGCAAAGCTGCCCTTGTCATGGGTCTGACGAGACTAAAATACATAATGTTTCATGACATGGCTAGCAACTCCTACCAAATTTTTCTCTTACCAAAAGCAAAATGACTTGACTAGTGGTTACAAATGCGCTTCATAACGTTCTTAATTTGATTTCTATCAGGTGTTCCGCCTTCGGACATCAGCGCGAGCTATGCAACAGACATTTAATCACCAGGTAACCTTCTGAAACCTGTCCGATTATTCGAATTTGAACTTATTAATTTTTCTCAACTCTTACGACGAAATAATATTGTCACTCAGGTAACAAATGGACCCGACTCTAGTTATTTATCAGAAAATGAAACTACAGAGATCAAAGGGTAACTATATCTGCCTCTTTACTTGTCAATTGAATCCCATCTTGTTTCATTTCGATATAGTGTAACCTTGCACTTGTAGAATTTTCTGGTCTCCCAAACGCTTTTTCTTTTCTTTTTTTTTTTCTTGGTCTCCAAAACGCTTGATATTTACTTTTATGGTTAATACTTCCAACAGTAAACGCTTGAAAATTAAGAATCGGAACAAATATAATTCCCGTTTTAAGTAAGTAAACATGTCAGCAAATGAGAATCATTGTTGCTATTAAATGTTTTGACATTACAGTTTTGCACAGGCCAAACTCTGTGTATGCCTTAAAGCAAGAGAAAGGTCAAATGATATATAAGTGCGTAGCTTGCTCTCTTAAAAATAAGGTAAATCTAACTCTGCCTTCTTCTCTTTTCAATTTTTGTATGTGAATAATTTTAATGGCCATGCTTTAAGTTGTATGCAGGAATTGAAGTTTGCAATCGACAAGAGATGCCTAAAGGAGCCACCAACAGATTTATTTAGTAAGGTATGAACAATATCTAGGTTTAACAATTTCATGTACAAATTTACATGCATGCAACTGGAACGTCAAGATGACGATATTTCAAATAAATTAGTTTAAAATATCGCCAGCAAGACATCTAAGGACATTTCCAATGAAGAGATGAAAACATCACATTTACATTCCCAGGAGGTGTAACTACTCCAATCGAAGAGATGTAAGTTTCGGATTCTATTTATTGTTCTCTCTTTGATTAGAGGGTCAACCTCCAAAGATGTAAATTTATATTTTTATTTACATCTTTGGGCAAAAATGAACATCTTACATTCCGCTCTTGGAGTGTCTGCCGGCCAACTATAAAAATGTAAAATGTCAATTTCAAGGTATTTTGCATCGTTTATTGGAAATGCTCTAATAATTGTATGTAAGTTTCTCCTGTCGTTTTAAATTTATTGAACTTTTTCCACTCTAACTCCACATTATCTTTGACATTTTTCAGCTCTCCCTTGCATCCGATGCACAGCATAATACAAAACCCCAGTCAAAAAGTGCCTTTGCCTGCTAAGATTAACCACTAATGTCTCTTAGTAAACGTGATTAGTGAAACTCAGAGTAGACCAAGCTCCGAATTTGTAATACTAATACACGATTGATTGCTTCGACTAATTGAATTAAGGCCACAAAAGTGAACAGGCCAAAGCTCCTTGCACCAAGATAATGAGGTAAATTATACGTTTATATCATCTACTATTTTCTCTGGCTCATTGATTTTGCTCAAGGAGCAGACCATGAGATATATTTGACTAAACTGAATTCGTCCTCCTGCGTAGAGCTCGTAGTTTCGTGATACGTAAATGGTTATTAAGCGGGTCCTAAGTTGTTGAAGACGGCAAAATGTCGTGAAGGAAAAATCGGTGGTTAAGCGGGGAAGCAGTATATCATTGTGTGAGTAACAGGAGAGGAGACGATTGCTCGATTAGAAAACAAATTTTAGCATGATTTTGGAAGTTGGTTATCTTATATTGTGATGCTACAACACGAATTGTGCCTATAAAGTATAAGTTAACTTTGTTTTGGAATTATGATTTATTACGAACGGCTAGGATTAACTGGTCCGCAGGCTCGGCACATAAAGTTCTAGAGAGGATCCGAGTCCACCCTGGAGGGCACGAACTTGAGCAAATAGTCCTATCAAAGCTAATCCTCTTTAACAAGCCAGAGATCTTTCAGTGTGCCCGAAACACGGGGTAGTAGACAATGTGTCCCTATACATGAGCAAATTCACATTGGAGGCAAAGGTTATCAACAGCAGTTTTTCACTTATTTACCATCCATCTGCCTTCTATCACACACTAATTTACTGAATAACGGCGTACAAACACATGATATCAGACAGTTAAACCTGCTACTCATATAGATCCCCAGCAATAGCATTGAGTGAAGAACCAGTTTTGACTTGAACAAGAAGAAGATAATACAAAACATCAACAAAAACATCAACGAACGAGAGAAGACAGTGAAACAAGCAAATCCGAGATGATCAGAGTGAACGACAATGAAATGATCACATGTAGAGCCGTAAAAAGTTTGATATCCACACAACGAATTTGTTTCAATTCAACAAGAACACAGGACAAGACAATTCATATATTCTAAAGGTGATACAGAGAGAAGCTAAATATTCCTGGAAGACAGTTGCAAGAAATGTATTTTCAGTTCAATAACAAAAAGAAAATTTCACACAAAAACGACGGTAAAAACAAACCATCCTTCCCTGCATCTGATGTTAAGATACCGGGTCAGCATTGTGCCAACCTTTGGTGCATGGAGGAATGCTCATAAACTCATCAAATTCCTTTACGTGAACGTCACAGCACTTCCACTGCAATACCAAAAGAAAAAACTGTTATTCAAATTATACATACTTATATAGGACTGAATTGACAATTATAGTAGTACACTCACCCCTCTCACTCTGTCGTGGAAAATAGCAGGCCCGGGATGGTAACTGCATGCATTCTCGTGGTTATCTTTCTCTTTGAAAGTTTGATCACACCCCTTATTCATACACGTCTGGGGCTGGTTTATGTCAACAATCTTTTTCGGCGGAGCAGAAGTGCCTTGATCGTCAGTAATGCTTTCTGGAATTGGAGTTGTTTCCACATTTACAGGCTCTGATTTTAGTTCTTTGGCTTGTGAACCTGGAAAAGGAACATCGCTCAGCTTCCCGAAATGCAATACAAGTTGCTAGAAATCAGGGATAAACTATTCAATCATTGAGAAGATTGTGTATTTTATGCAGAATAAAATACACAGCTAGTTTGATTCAAGAAGATTAAAACCACAACAAATCCAACTACACAAGGCCTTTGTTGTGTTTTGCATCTCCTCAAGGCCAAGGACTGGTACTGACCAAAAAACGATCCCAAAACCAGACAAGTGGAATATTCATTATTTCCCCCAAATTGTGTTTCAATCACCTTGTATCAAATCCTATTACTGTTACCTTTCTTACATGGGATATGCCATTATTTCTCCAAAAAAGTCATTGTGCACTCCAAACATTTTATATTTCGAAACAAAAATACACTTTTGAGAAGTGCCAATGACTTTTCTGGAGCGCCAAGAACATCCCCCTATTAAATTTCCTATTACTGATATCTATAAATGTTAAGGATCGTTACCACGCCTTTGGAGATTGAATTCACCAATCACAATGAGAAGGCAATATTACAATCTCTAATAGTTGTATCATAGTTAGCATTCGTGTACAGATTAGATAACATGTTCAGAACACTTGGGGGCTGTTTGGTATCCTTCTTGGATCCAATTTTTTGTTTTGGAAACTAATGAGTACTATGTAATTTAGCTACATTCTTCATTTTTGAAACCGATAAATTGAGTTTTCAAATTGAATACAAAACAACCCCTTAGTTTTTTATACAATTATCATGCAAAAATGAACCAACTTCCTGACACATTACACCAAGTATGAAGAATAGACAGTAATCAAATGCTAAAAGCAACAAGCGTCAAATGAAACGTACCATGTTCTGAACAGAAAAAACCCTGGCGACACCTAGAGCAGGACTGTTTTGACGATGCATCAGTAGCAGGAGCTGCAGTAGGAGCAGGAACAGGAGCCTTAGGCTTCGGCTTCGCCAACACTGGTTTCTCTGTTGTGTGTTTACCTGCCTTACATCTGCATTCACCAAGGAGAGAAAAGAAAGAAAATGAGACTTAAGTAACTAACTGAAACTAACAAAAATCTAAAATCCGCAATTAATTCAGGACTCAAGAATTCGACAAACAATCAAAATTTGCTTCAAATGTCAGCGTTGCGACCATTCAACTATGTTGTGGAGTGCCATGGCATGCTTAAAGATACCTGCGAAATCGGTGCTTACCCTGGTAATTCTAAAAATAAGGTGAAATCATGACTTCTTTTCTTGCAACAACTCCACTCTTTAATCCCATCATGAAATATAGGCTGGGAAAAACAAACACATTGTGCTTAATTTATGGCATCGAACTAAATGCAAATCTAACGAAACATGATGTAACTACTAAATCAACGGGCAATACTTACTCCCTGAAAAGTTCGACGATGGCGATGCAGTCAGCCAACCCCAAACATGCAAGAAAACAAACTGAATTAAAAGGCACAATAATTAAAAGCCTTCATAGTTTACAAAGCAAGCAAGGGAACACCTTAATTAGATACACAATGTGCAGAATTTGGATCAATTAAACCCAATTTAGTTTGAAATTAGAGTAAACTAATTACAAGGTGATTACTTTTAAGATTCAAGTCAGCTGTTGCGATATTGTAATTATTCAAAATTGAACCAAAAGAAAAAGGGAAAACGATAATCTTCTTTCCTTCTCTCACATCCAAACCAGAGCACAGTAAGAGAGAGAGAGAGAGTACCGAATCGTGGTATTGACAGGAACCTTCAGGATTGTCGTCGTCGGAAAACATGGCGTTGCAGCCAATTCGCTGGCATTTCAACAGAGCTGTCCGCTGACCCTCCATCCACTCAACTCCTCGGTCTCTGTTTGTCTCAGAAAAATACCAGAAAAAGAGAAGGGAAAACAAGAAGAAGAAGAAGATGAAGGAAGAAGACGACGGAGGAGGAGGAAGACTAAAAAATAATGACTTGGAACTGGGGAAGTCCAACAGAGCTCAAAAAACAGGAAAGGAAAGTATCCCCTCCTGATAATAATTGCCCCTTAAAATTGGATTCAACAATTAAAAAACACGCATTCAATTATAATAATTTTAAAAATTCAGATTATTTGACGAGGAGGATTAAGTGGAAGGATCCGAAGAGTATTCCTTTCCAAAAAAACAGATTCGTACTTGATATTCCCACTCTCTTTAAGTACGCCTGCCTTGTGCCCTTTTGTCATTGGACTCGGGAGCCCATTGGCCCGGTTAAAGCCCGGCCCGCGAGACAAACTCCCGTGAAAATTGTACTTGTATGTTTCTCGTGTCCATAGTCCTGTATATGGTGCAAATGCGGTATAGCCACGTTGGCTAGAGCAGCTGGAGCAGAACTGCCTCTGTACCCTAGTTCGAATCCTCCTTACACAATTTAGATTCGTTGAGAATATTACCTATGTCTCAATATGATTCGCCGACTTATTACATTTTGTGTTGGCTTTTCCTACTAGAATTTTACAAAAGAATCTTCAATTTAATAGATTTGACTGTATGGGAAAAGTTGACGCGTTTTTAGAGATTAGAGGGTTCATAACTAAATTGAAAGTTGAAGGGAAAATCGGAACATTGCTCTATAACATAAGGAAAATCATAGTATTTCTTAAAAAAATGATTCTGAAGTCCATTTTTCGGGTACGATACAGTTTCCTAATAGTCTCTAGTATTTGCAGCAACTTTTTTCTCCAAATAGACTAGCATGCACACTTGAAGAGGAGCCCTACATAAAGAGTCCTATTTACAAAAATCCTCAAAAAAATTACAAAACTTATATGTTCTGTACACGATGATTCTCGAAGCAGGAACTGAACATCTTGAAGATATTCACAAATCATACACAACTGAATTCGTAACCTGGTACGCGTCATGACCGGATAGTTGATAGACAGGGAAGATCACAATATTCGGTTGTGCTGTGCGTCAATCATCGCAGCTTTCTCCTGTAAAAGCGGAGGAAGAAGGAAATAAGCCAAGACTCGAACTGTGGATAGCTTTCAGATGCAAATTACAGTTTTAACTACTGAATGTAAATTCATCCCGCTGCGCGGATATGCATTTTAAAAGAGAGATGGGAGGCATGTGCTTCGAAGAGGGGGAAGGAGAGAGACCTCGTTATACGGAGTTCCCTCAGAAGGAAACCAGCGCATAAGAACTCCTAGGTTCATTATGGCAGGAGTCAGCTTAAACATGAGAGGAGTTGTAACCTGTAATATCATTTACTCGAGTAAGTTTTTTACAGAGACTGCACGAGAGAGAATTATTGGAGTCGTTCTCCACAAAAGGTAACATCAAAATAAAATTACCAGGCTAAGCGCTGTTGTTCCAAGAAGAAGCAGGTACATTTTCCCCTGTGAAAAATAGTTTGAAAAGACAATGATTAGAAAATCAAGATGAAATCGAGGAAAACATGTAGATGCTATTTTTTTGAATTCAAACTGACTGCAAGATGTGATTTCTTTCGTTCAGGAATCAGGACCATAACAGTTCGGCTTCAAAACTAAAACCAGGTAAAGAAATTCAATATGTTATCCGATTCAACTTAAAATGCTAATGCATGTCCATCCCCAGTTTACTATGATGAACCATAAGAAAGATAAGTTACCTCAACAAGATTAAGATTCGAGGCTCGACTTAAGAGAACAAAAGCAAATTCTCCAATTTGAGCAAGTGAGACTCCAACCTATAAAAAGTAAGCGAGTTTTAAAAATTAGGAAACTACAAAATCAGCTTATCTGCCAGAAATAAGATATGACTTGAATCTTATAAATCAACTTACCACAAATGATGTCCTAAAGCTATACCCAAAGGCCTTGGTAACAATAGTAGCAACGGCAGTCTTTACAACTATAACTAGAATAACAGATGCTAGCAGTATGTCGACGTGGCTCCACAAGAAATGAACATGTATGAGCATTCCAATACTTGAAAGGAAGAGAGCAGCAAATAGGTTACGAATTGGTTCCACCTGCAATGTATAAGAACATCAAATATAAGCATTACACGTGAATCATACAGTGAAATCCACACATAACAAATAAGAGTCCACCACCGCTATTTCTCAAGTATAAGCGTGGGGTTGAGTGGGGGGTAAACAAAAGTAACAAATAAACATGACTGCAACACATAACTAGTAGAAATCCAGAAGAGTACCTGGTCTAAAGTATGTTGTGCAAGGTCAGTGGTTGATATCATAACTCCAGCCAGAAATGAACCCAACTCAAGGCTAAGGCCCAACTTATCACTACACTGAAAAGGTTACAAGAGACTCACTAGAATTAAAATAGCGTTGAGAATTACAAATATGTAGAAAGATCCCTGCATAAGAACCATATTACTGTTATTGTGTAACCAGAAATGCTGGAAATTCAAATTGAGCAACAACTCAGCAGCCAATACTCAGCCAACATTGGACCAACAATCAACTATGCTGATTACAATGTGTAAAAAACGGAACAGCACTTAAAAGTAAGCAGATGGAGCAGGAAAACTAAATCCGGAGGCCATTAGCATTTTGAATAGTATTTACCCTTGAAATAAGAAACTTGAAAAAAATAATAATAATTTCCACTTACCCAAGCGGATAATAAGCAGAAAGCCACAACAGCAAGCTGATAAAGCTCATTTGTCTGATCCACCATAAGAATTATAAATGAGCCAATGAAATTATTAAAACTCAAGACAAAAAGCTAACTATCTTACTCTACTAGACCATCAAAACTTACTTGAGAGGACAAATGCATCATCAGTTTCAGAAAGCGAGGAACAAATGACCAACACAATACCGAGGCAGCACCAAGATATAGTGACAACACCAGCAACCTGAAGTAACAACAAATTACAATAATCATTTACAACAAGCTCTTTATTAGGATGTTGGACTTGGATTGGAAAAAGAACTACTTTTGAAAACCAGATAAAAATGACCCTCATTCTCATTATGGCAGCAAAACGGTCGTACCCAGTGCACAAGGCTCCCGCTTTAAGCAGGGTCTGGGAGAGGTGAATGTCATAGAAGGAAAAATAAAATATGTCATAGAAGCCGCAGAAGTAGACTTACAGCTTCCCCACTGATACCATTCCTTGGAAAAGACCGCTATGACCACCCAAAACTGGGAGCAAAGCAAACAGTAAACCAACAGCACAATCCTGAAATAAGCCACGGTGAAGGAACGTATGGATATGCATCAGAAACAAGGGTTATTACCAAAAATTCCCTTCACTTATCAATAAACCCACCACCTAAGTTTTCAGACTTCAAAACCTACCTGGAAAATGAGTGTTCCAATTGTTACTTGACCATGAAGAGCACTACTACTATTCTTTTCTGCAAGAAATTTCACCACCTGGTAAAAGGAAATGAGAAAGGAATGAAGTGCAGTTGAAATTAAGAAACAAGCAACCAAAGAAGTAAGAAAAGTGGCGTCATATTATTGAAGGATAGAAAACCTACCACTGCTGTTGATGACATTGACAGGAAGGAACCAACAAAAATTCCCTCAGACAACTTTGCTCCACATAACTGAAAAATAAGAAAAAGGGCAAGCCTATTGTTCACTTTGACAGGATTTAACTAGTTACTTGTATGAAAATTTAGTTATCAAGATTGAACACCATACAATAGCAGTTATGGCACACAGGAACATAAATGTCATGATTTGAAGAAGGCCTCCAAGAACAGCTACAGGGCCCACGGCTTTTAACTGCACCAATGACAGGTTAAATGACTACCGTAAACAAAGGCAAATTTCATCCTCTCCCTCCCTCAGGATATCAAAAGGAAAATTTTTCATAAATTATACAGCATAACAGACAGTAAACTTAAATTTCCCAAGTCTAACATACCTTAGCCAAAGAAAACTCCAAACCTAGAGCAAAAAGAAGAAATATAACACCAAACTGTGCAACAGTTTCAACCTGTAATGAAAACAAAAAGGAATCAAACAAGATTATATATAGAAGAAAACGGACACCAATGCTCGGATTTCAGGTAAATGGTTGACCAAAAACAAATAATTAAACATGGATTTCAAGAAAACAAGTGACTAATACTAGTTTTCTACTATTATTCTTTTATTTCTAAATTGTCAATGAGGAATTGACATTCTGATATGGATAAACGGCATTAAATTTTGCAGAAATCTAGATAAGGAGCAATTTTTTACACTTCTGACTTTCTAAACTTTACTAAATTTGACGGTCAAAACCTTTGGTTAATACTCCAATGCATATTGAAAGAATTTACAGGACAATAGGGGTTTTCTTTTAAGAAAAAAAAATCCACTCTCCTAAACTGGAGGAAGAGAGCAACTTTAATATAGTGTTGCTGAATAATAGATACTGCTAATAAGTAATATTTCATAAAGGTCATTTTATATTGAAATGAGCATGAATGAGAGTTTGAACAAAGTACATAGAAGAGAAAAAACTATACTGAAACCTTGAACTCCAAATCAGAAAACAAAGAACTTTTAAATGATCATAATTAACAACAAACCTGCACCATTTCACTGACGAACGTCAGACCCCCTGGTCCAATGAGAGAACCGGCAAGCAGGTATCCTACAATAACCTATCATATGCATATAAATTAGAACACATAACCTAAAAGTCGCATCATGTGAATCACTATGCTGAAAAGTTTATAAAGTTGGATCATATAGATCATGAACTATAAAGGAACATTAAGCTAGAGCTGAAGAAAAAAAATATGAAAAGAGTAGTTAAGATTTAAAGACGTACCGGTTGTCCCAAACAAGAAAACAGAATTCCACCAATGGCAGCAGACACTATGATAACCACCAGATCAGAAATTAATCTGCCAAAATACCAAGTGTTACCCATCAGTCATATATGCATCAAGAAGACAATAAAAACTCGGAACTGCAATTAACTGTTCTTGGGGAGAGTCAGGAAAGGGATACGTAAAGATACCTCAAATCTACTTGAAGTACTGGATATTTGGATTTCTTGTTTGACATCACAAACACATTATCCTACCATTAAATAAATGAATAAAGTTAATAGGGTTAAAGTAAGGGAGATTATATTCACACACCCCAAATTATTTCTCTCACACCCTTTTAATTTTTTAATATTTTTTTATCAAGTGTTAGTGGTGTGTAAAAAATATTAAAAAATTAAAAAGGTGTGGGAGAAGTAATTTGGGGTGTGTGAATATAATCTCTCTAAAGTAAAGCTAAAAACAATAATAATTATGCCCACAAATCCCTGCCAGAGCTATTAACATAAAAAATTCACTACTAACGGCTTTTCAAAGTACCTTTTTGTCAATCAAGGTTGTTGTTTCTTCAGAATCTTCATTCTCCAGGGAAAAAACACCTTCAAAATCAAATGGTTTCGTGCCGCTGACAAGTAGAAAAAGCAGCAGATATTACAACAACATAGCAAGATCTTATTCCGCTACGAATTCAATATCTTGTCAAGGAACAACCATCTAAGGATCAAAAGATTTAATTTTTACGTTCACATACTTTCCAACGTGTGTATCATTTTTCTTGCCCTTCTCGTGAGTGATTTTCGCCACAGTCTCTAGTACAGCCTGCAAAGCATAATCACAATGCAGAATTATTTCGGGGTAAAAATAATCGAAAGTTTCTAAATTGAATTGTTTCGGCATAATCTCAATCCATAATCACACTGCAGAATTGTTTCGGCCTAAAAATAACCGAAAAGTATTGCATTTCGGTACAAGAAAAATCAGAAGAGTAACAAAAACCTACTTGTTGATCGGCCACACTGCTGTTAAAGCTGGCCCCGTCAGATCCTACACAAAGTTGAAGCCAAAAAAATGCTAATTAACTACAATTACGATAATAAACGAAGAATTAACTACAAAATGCAAAATGCAAGTTAACAAAAAAATGCAAAAGAGCTAAACCTTCGGGCTGATCGTTCTCGGAGAACTCCTTCTCGAGGACGCGATCGAACATTTTGGCAATGGTGCCGTCGCCGGAATCCGGCGCGGAGGAGTTCGTCATGTTGCCGTAGAACCTCTCCCGAATTTCCTTATCAGATCTCGTGGAAACCGAAACCCTAGCGCAAATCAAAATCGTCAAAAGACAATAGCAGAATCCAAACGCGCATCGTTTTCTCTTGGCCATCAAATGTGGAAGAAAAGCTACACCAATTCAATCTATCTGTCTCTCTCTCTCTTCTTTCTCTCTCTAGATTTTTGGAACGGGGATTTGGAAAATTTCAGAGGGAGAGGGAGAGGAATTGCATTGAATTGAATTGGAAGCGTGCGAGAAAAGGTAGACGAAAGCTTTTATCTGAAGATTGCAAAAGGATGAAGAAACAAGTTGGTTTAAAAGTCCAGTGTGTTCGTTTTCCAACTTTTCGGTTGTTATTTGGGATTTTTTTAGTCGTTGAGGGCGGGACGGCGCACCCGAAAACATATAATTCGGTTTTTTTTTTTACTTTCTTTTTTTTTCTTTTGTTCTGAATAATGGGATTTAAAAAAAATAAAAATAAATAGAAGGCATGGAACTTCGGTTAAGCAACATAATGATTTGAAATTTCTTGTATACGCTTCATATTTTTGTAGAAATTGTGAAAAAATCTGAAATATATAGAAAAGGAGGGTAACGTTTACATTTCACAAGATACGGGAGAAATTTTTAAATTTTGATTAAAATCGATTGCTTTTGCAGATATTTTTTATATATTAATTAAATATCCACAAACTGCCATATGACAGTCCTTAATGTTTCATTTCCATCATTTACATTAAAGGCAACTGATATCCATATCTCTTTATCCATTAATATTTCCACAAATTTGTGAAACTTTATAGACCAATCTCAGTCTACCACTAATATCTTTGATATTGTTCCAACTTAATCACCTATTATTAGGTGTTGAGTTTTATTACAAAAAACCTCAATAAAGTTAAGGGTGAAATCTTCTATATATTAATTGTATATTATCTTTTCACAATATTTAAGAGTAGTAGAGTGAGAATTATCATATATTTCAAAAACGTTTATAGGGTGTGTTTCTAGAAGCACTTTCAACAAGAATATCCAAAAGACCAAACCCAACACTGGGCCGTTGCTATTGCGAAAGATTCAGAGCCCAAAAGGCCCAAGCTACAAGACGACCGATAAGACTCGAGAGACGTGGCTCTCCCAGTGACCACCCACCCAACCCTATAAATCGAGACAATGGAGTGTGCCATCCACACCACCAACCAAAAAATCCCACCTTTAACCAACCCATCACTCGTTCGAGAGCGAAAGGGCTAGAAATCTCTGAAACCCATTTCAATGGCGTCGATTGTGAGCACTGCGGGGTTTATTTCGTGCGGTGGTTTGAACCGGAGCAGCGGGAGATCGAGCACCGCGTTCGGGACCCAGTTGGCCTACCCTTTATCCTCTTCTTTCGGCGGTGGTTGTGGCAGGAGGCTGAAGCCGGCCGTGGCGGTTGTGAGAGCGGAGGCTCAGCATATAAACCCTGAAATCAGGAAGGGCGAGGAGAAGGTTGTGGACACTGTTTTGGTCCCTGAGCTCTCTAAGCCCCTCACTGTTTATTGCAGGTAAGTTCTAATTTTGTTTTGCTATATTTTTCTTTGTTTTATCATGTTAATTGTGGAACAACAACAATAAAGTTTTATCCATTAAGTGAGTCGGCTGTATGAATTTTAAAATTTTCACTACGCTCAATTTAGCGTCAACTCTTCCGCTAACTTCAAGTACTTTATGTCTTTTAGTGGAATCTGTTTCCACGTACATCTTTTAACCGGAGCATTTAAAGTCTTTGGTTCTTATGTCCAAACAATTTTAACCGATTTTCTCTCGTCTTATCTTATTTGATCATGTTAGTTGTGGAAAATTTGGTAGTTCTGGTGACTGATTCTTTTGATGTGAAGTGTATAATTATGAAGTTTTGTTGTAGGATTAGCGCTAACTAGACTGTAGCAATTAGCATTGTTTGAATTTTCGTGGTTTGGAGAAGAAATTATCGAAATTTTAGTTTCGTAATTATCGATTGATGCAATTAGTGCTTCTTTAACTAGAAGAGCTACTCTAGAAATTGGTTTTTGAACATTTCTAGTCTTAGTTGCAAGGGCGGAGCTACAGTGGGCTTAGGGTGGCGGATGCCCCCACTGAGATTTTTTTTTAAATTAAAAAATTGTATGCATTCTAATTCTTATTTATTTTTTATTTTTAAATCCAGACCAAAACGATCGTTTTGGTCTGTAAAAAAAAAAAGTATGTATAGTGGGGGACCGCTTGTCCCCCTCCCCCCAAATTCCATCTTTGTTTCCTTTTTATTGTGGATATGCGGTCTAGCATTGAGTTTTAGTTTCCTTTTTATCGTGGATATGTGGTCTAGCATTGAGTTTTTAGGTTTAAAAGAAATTGGAGACCTTGCAAAAAAAAACAAAAAAAAAGGTTCAATGCAAAAAACACAAGGTGTATACCCTAGTTTACTTGCTTGTGACATTAGCACTAACTCTTCCAGTTGCTATTGCAACCGTTGAAATAGTATTTTCGGTCATGAAATTTCTGAAGAATCGATTAAGAAATTGGATGGATGATAACATGATTATTTTAATAAAGAGAGATATTTGATGGTATTGGTAATGATGTTGTCATGCAATGCTTTTAGAACATAAAAACGCGTCAAGGGATATTGTAAGGGAATGTTGTATGAAAAACTCTCTGGATTAATATATAAGTATTTTGTTTAGTAAATTCTTGAGCTTTTTAATTATGACTTTGTTGTTTGAGGATGCCCCCATTTATATAAATCTCTGGCTTCGTCCCTGCTTAGTTGTCATGAGTGGCATTGCTGATTGCTGAATGCGAAATGTAGAATAAGGCGGCGTGTGGTATATTTCAATGTCGTTTTTCATTCGCTGCCTTGTTCTATTTACATTTTGCATACTCCATCATTTGTTTTTATGCTCGCCTTGCTAAAATGTGTCTTGATTGCTTGTTAGTGTAAGGCTCAAGGGTTTTCGGTTTTGTGGTTGGATAGGTGTTGGAGGTCAGGGACTTTCCCGCTGTGCGATGGAAGTCATGTAAAGCACAATAAAGCTACTGGTGATAATGTTGGACCATTACTCGTCAAGAAGCAGTGAGTTGCGTTTCGATGCTAGACGAGGTATGTCAATATTTCAAATGTGTTTTGAAATGTGAGATTATATCATGTTGAAGTTGAAAGAATATGTTCAATGTATCGTTTGAAATCTGAATAATATGTGATGTGAACATATTAGGAGAGCCGTTTAATCGTTTCACGTTTCAAATAGTAAGTTAGCAGTTTCACTCTTTCTTTTACTAGCCACTTTAAAGCGATGCACCGAGATTTGTGTGACGGGTGATCGTTGTCTTGCTTTCGGTTGCTATTGCCAGAAGCATCTGTGAATTAAAGCTCATTGCTTTCAGATTGTGGATGCTGAACCTTATCGATTTTGCACTGTATTCGGATTCTCAGTTCAAGAAAGTGCTTGTACCGTGGCAAAATACCCTTTTATTGTTTTTGGAAACTGTTTAAATTCTAAAGCTCCGCCATTCAGAGCCATTCAGAAACGTGAGGAGGTTGTAGCTAAATTACCAAAGGTATAACCGTATAAGTACTTTCTTGAACATAGAACCCAAAAAAATACTGTTAGAACGATGTTAGAAATTCTGTGAGAATGTGCATATTCATAGTTATTAAGAGTATTTGCCAATTTCTCTCCTGAACCGATTTGCCCCTTCACACTAGGGCGGAAAAGTGAGTGTGATACCAATACACTAAACTCATATAGGAATCACACTACGTGGGTTGGAAGGCATGATACAAAATATATTGAACTCACGAGTGTTACAACGATATATTGAACTCACACTAGTGTAGCAATAGTGTTGTAGGGATCAAACATAGGTTGACATTCTTATATATAGGTGTCACACTTGCTCAAACTACTGTGGAAGACTTTTGTTTTGCCCAACCCCCCAAACCCATGTTTAGCCACCTTTGGTCCAAAATGTGATACGTCGGTCTTAAATTTTATTTTGGTTTGCCATCTTTACTTTCTTTAATGTTATTTGGTACTGTTCTTTTCTTGAAATGTGACACATTTTTCACTAAAATGTTAGAAAAATATAATCGTGGGGAAAATTGATCAAAGTAAAAGTTGAAGGGCGAAATCAGCATAGAGTACAAGTTAAAATTGGTGAAATACTCGAAATTATACATTCGAACTAGAAAGTTTGTTGATGATTTCACATTCTTGCCAGCTTAAGTTCATTGTGGAGGAGAAATTTTATAGTGTTAGGTGTAATAATACAATTCGTTGTAATTTTTATTTTTTTTTAAGTTTTCAACTAATTGTATTATTACATCTGGTATACCGGATTGTGTTTTCTCCGCACTGAAAAATCTCTAATTGTGGACGGAGGCATTAAATAATAATGACGATTAAGAGCAATGATTAAAGTAAATGACCATGTTAAAGAAGCGGAACAGATGTTGTTGGGTTGTGCATGTTCCGTTCAAAATCGAAAGGAAAAAGAGAGCACCATAATCATTTCTAATCATCCCCTCTAATACGAAGATTTAAATTTTGATTTAATCAGAACCGTCCACGATTCCAAAACCGGTGAGTGGACTTGGAATTTTTCCACCTGTCGCACATAAAACCAGAAATCATCATATTTTTCTGTGCATCAATTTAGAAAGAGATTCGGATCTCTCAATTTCGATCACAAGACTCTTACTAATCTATCCCACTGGTTCCTTTCACAAAATTTAAAAGGGGTGTGATATCTACACACCTTATTTTACTTTTTACACATCTTTTTAATTTTTCGGCCGTTTGATTGGATGAATTGAAGAAGATCAACAGACATAAATTAACAAGAGATGTGTGAGAAGTAATTTGGGATGTGTAGATAGCACACCCCAATTTGAAAAATTGACGTTCCAAATCTCTCTCTCTCTCTCCTGAACAGCTCATATCGTATAGTTTGTGGGTGGTTTCAAACACCGAGATCCAAAGTGGATCCAAGTCCCTTACACGCAACTGTAACGTGACAATGACGACAAGTTAATCATGTTATGTTACGCGGAAAAGTTAAAAAGACGAGGTGAGAAAACCGACCACGCAGTAAGAGGCTCAACCATAAGCTCACGGGAATGTTGCAAGATATATATGTGATTGTTATCCTAACATTCCGGTTGTATGTAAGTTTCTCTTATGATCTCATTTTCATTTGAATATTATATTTCAACATTGGTTAAATCTCAAAAAAGTCGCATGGATTAGTTGTTAATTTCTGTTCCATTTGTTAGATCTTGAAAAAACGACTAGCAAGCACCAATTATAGAAGGGAACTTTAACGAAAAGCACCCGGTACTGTTCACTTTAACGAAAAACCACATTTTTACACTAAAAAGTCAATCCTGGTACTATTCACTTTACCCTTTATTTTGTCCTTATCATTAAAACTCAAAGTTTTCAAGCCCTTTTCATTAGTTTTCCTATTATTATAGAAAACACATGAAAGTTGTTCCACATGCAACCCTATTTTTAGGTTTCAGCAACTATGGTGTCTCCGTGTCCAACGCTCCAATCTTATACAATATAAAATATTGGCACATCTTATACCATATGAATTTTTAATTAAATTAGACTTTTCAGCCAAAATGGTTCTTGTGATTAATATAATTCTTTATTTTGGTCTATAAGATTTGAAAACGATAGAAGTGGTCATGTGTTTATCCACCATTAATCATTTTGGTTGTTCTGTAAAAAAAATCTCTATTAAATAAGAATAAAATGACAAAAATGCTTTCAATTTTTGTCAAATCATTTTGGCCTATTGTTTATTAAATTGATGGTAATTTGTCATTTTATAGGTCCTTATTTAACATAATTTTTTTTCACGGTAAGAACAAAATAATTGATGGTAGACAAACTCTCAAATTTTATGGATCAAAGTGAAAAGTTATGTCAATCTCAATGATTATTTTGGCTATAAAAACCTTTTTAATTATTAATCAAATTCCAACTTAAATTAAAGTACAAATTTGATTTACACCCCAATATTTGGTCTAGTCTTAAACTAAGACAAAACCTTCGATGAATGATCCAATCTTAGTATTTACGGATTTTACATCTGAAAGCAACCAACGATCACATATAAACATAGTAGTCTTGTGTTTAGTCGTTGACTAAAACAATATTATATGTTCTCTAATCCATGCATTCAAGTTCAATCACACACTCCGTAGTTTAGGTGATTTTTCTCCACATTTAAAAAGACAGGACATAAATATTTATAGCATCACTTCTCTCTAAAACTTCCCTCTCATTAGTGCAAGAAATAAAAAAAATATATTCTCAGAAGCATCTCAGGATTCTCACCCCATTAAATTAACTTTTTCCAACGACTAATTAACTAGTATTTTGATTAGCACTGGAACTTAAACAAAGTTGGAATTTGTTTATGGTGAACAATCACACTCAGCAATAAAAAAAATGGCCAAAATGAAAACAAATTTTCCATGCAGCCCTCAAAAACAATAGCACACATCCTTTTAAGTTTTCAACCAGAGAATCATTCGTATTTTTGTCAATTTCGTGCCTTGAATTTAGAACCAAACAACAAACTTGATTATGAAATTCTACCGCATTTACACTGGACTACTTGTGATTATTAATTAAATACAAATATTAAAAAGACCATCTAATTAGACCATAAGATGTAACCTGTAGAAAATAAACTTGTTAATTAAGTTTTTAAGTAATTTGCAAAATTCAAATAGAACCACTTGGGAAATGCTTACACCATCTCCACCGTTAATAAACTGCCACGTGTATAATTGGATGTGGAAAATCACCACCAGAGACGACTGTTTCATCGGCGGTCCACCCCGAAGGGGCCAGTCTCCATCGTTACAGCTGCCACGGCCCACGCCTACCACCGACGCCCCTCAATCTCGACTCGCCAACGAACCAGCTGTACTTCTTCCGCCCCCGTATTCCGTATTCCGTATTCTACGCTTCTGCATACGCTGAACGTACTCCAAAACGACGGCGTATCCTACACAATCTAACAGGCGGTAAAATCTCCGTCTTAGGCGCGCATCTCACGCACCACGTGCCACAGCTACGTCAAACCCTTCACGTGTATTTCACACCTTCCTCGTCTTCCACCGTCTTCAAAAACAAGTACTTCCAAATTACGAGCTGCCACGTGCCGGTTCATACTGTGTCGGTTCCAGTAGCAGCCAGTCGTCACACCGCACACGTGTCCCCTTCCTCGATCTCCCTTCTTCAATCTTCTCGGCTCCGCACTTCCTCCCACTCGAAACAAACAAAAGAGCTCCACTTTCCTTTCTCTCTCCCAACATCCACCACAAAACACCACTTTTTCCGGTTAAGCTCGCCGGAGAATCCTACCAGCTCCACCACATGTTTTCGGTATCGGACAACAAGTTTCCGGAGCCCCAACCCAAGCGGCCCCAAAGCCTCGACAAGTTAAACTCGTTCAACTCGATTCTCCAACTCATCCACCAGCCGCGGACATGCCTGCTCTTCGCTATACTTGCCCTCCAGGTCCTACTCCTCTTCACTCTCCGCTCCCTCCCCTTCGCCCGCCAACATTTATCGCCTACCTACTCCCCTCAACCTGTCCGGTTACCAATAACTGTACCCGAACCGGAAGATGAATGCGGGTCGGGTCGGGTCTTTGTCTACGACCTCCCCAAAACCCTCAACCAAGAGATTTTACAGAACTGCGACGACCTCAATCCGTGGAGCTCGCGCTGCAAAGCTTTAGCGAACGACGGCCTCGGGCAGAAAGCGACGGGAATCAAGGGAATCGTGCCGGATAATCTTGTGCCGGCGTGGTATTGGACGGACCAGTTCGTTTCGGAGGTGATTTTTCACAATCGGATCCTCAATCATAAGTGTCGGGTCATGGAGCCCGAATCTGCTACGGCGTTCTACATCCCTTTTTACGTTGGACTAGCGGTGGGCAAGTACTTGTGGTCGAACTCCAGTACGGCGCAGGACCGCGACCGCCACTGCGAGATGATGCTACGGTGGGTCCAGGACCAGCCGTCATATAAAAAATCAGATGGCTGGGATCACTTTATCACGATGGGCCGGATTACGTGGGACTTTCGACGGTCCAAAAACGACGATTGGGGCTCTAGCTGCATTTACCTCCCGGGGATGCGAAACATCACGCGCCTCCTGATTGAGCGAAACCCGTGGGACTATTTCGACGTCGGTATTCCTTACCCCACCGGATTCCACCCGAGGTCGGACTCCGACGTTGCCGATTGGCAGAACTTCGTCCGAAACCGCAGCCGCTCGAAGCTCTTCTCCTTCGCCGGAGGGAAGCGCAGCGCGATAAAGAATGACTTCAGGGGGCTACTGCTGAGTCACTGCCAGAAGGAATCGGACGCGTGCCGAGTCGTGGACTGCGCGGGGACCAAGTGCTCCAACGGCACCTCCGCGATTCTCGAGACCTTTCTCGACTCGGATTTCTGTTTGCAGCCGCGGGGCGACAGCTTCACCCGCCGGTCCATCTTCGACTGCATGGTGGCCGGTTCGATCCCGGTCTTTTTCTGGAGGCGGACCGCGTACATACAGTACGAGTGGTTTTTACCAGGCGAACCGGATAGTTACTCCGTTTTTATAGACCGTTACGCGGTTATAAACGGTACGGCCTCGATAAAAAACGTTCTACAAGGAATTAGCAGAGAGGAGGTGAAAAAAATGAGAGAGAAAGTGATCGATTATATACCGAAGTTTCTGTATGCGGAACCGCAAGAGGGGTTGGAGACGGTAAAAGACGCTTTTGACGTTGCCCTTGAAGGGGTCTTCAGGAGGTTCAAGCAGCAGGGAGAGTTGGGGTTCAGGTGGAAATAGAAGAAATTGGCCGGGGCAGAGTCGGGTGGGTAAATTATTTATTTAATTTTTTTTTCACTTTTTGTTAATTTTATTTATCTGTGTCAGATAAATTGGGGGGATAAACAAATTCCCAGAGTTGTGGGATAAGGGCCATGGGAAGTTGGGAACGGGGAAGCAGTCATTTAATTATTTTAGTTATTACAGTTTGTGTATCAAAATTTTTGCTACATTGTACCATAGTTATTTTAGTGATATTTTTAGTTACTAGATACAAATACAACTAGTTGTCACGGGTATGGATTTACGCTAAAATTTACATATTGCGTATCAAAGAAGACGCTCGAATTTTTATGGAGTGACACACAAGGCATGGACTTTATCAACTGAGTCAACCCTTCTTGGCTAAGCTCTAATTCAATTTAATTAGTAGCAATGGTTTGGTGGTGTGGCATGGTGAAGTCATAAGTGCTCCATTATTTTTTGTTGGAAGTGGATGACAAGGATGGAGAAGAATAAATTATCATGATGGGAGTTTTTTTTTTTTTTTTTCAATTCTTGTGCTACATTTAGCATGTGTGATGGACGTACAGGTATCAATATATCGTGAAATTGTTTCGAGTTTTGGTGTTTGAAGAGGCAGGGTGTGATTCAATTCGTAATGTGCTAGTAAGGAGATGAGATATATGTTTGACACTGTCAAGCGAAAAACCGCCTCACATATAGCAAGTTGATTATCGATTTAAATTTTTATCGCGCATTGCACTTAAAAGTAGATCTGTAAATAAGTCGGGTTTATTGGGTTTGGGTCGGATTGAATCCAACCCGTTAAGTTAACGGATTATCCGAACCCGATCCGGTAGTTTAATGAGGCATTCAAACCCGACCCGTTAAGCTAACGGGTCACCCGTTTCACCTGTTAACAATTATTATTATTTTTTTTTTTTGCATATATTTTATTTTTTGTTGTTAAGACTTTACTGAAATTACTAAAACATCCTCAACTAACGGATGCTAACAGGTCTAACGGGTTGACCCAAAATGACCCGTTATTTAATGGGTTCATCCGTTAGCGACCCGACCAGTTAAGTATCCACCCAAATACTAATATTAACGGGTCGGGTTGGGGTCGGGTCCAAAATACCATTTCTACTTAAAAAGGTCTAATAACTATTTTGAAATAGTGTTTAGTAATGCTCGCGTATGTATTTTGATTTGTTGACGTAGATTTTACTTACCTAGTTGTTATTTTAATTTTTGATGTGACTGAGGGAGTATAAATTAAATTTTTGCAATACAAAAGTGCGAGTTGGGGAGATTTGTGTATTTTACATCTTCCTTTAAATTTTCATGTTGCAAATGTCATTTTCCATATATTGAATTAGGTGGGCACTTTAAAACTTTGGAGATGATGCAAAGTGTGTGATAAAGTATATAAGTGTGGACCAACAAACAAAGAATGGGACATAAAGTGGTCAAGTAGGTTTTATATGTATCCAAAAAAATGGTTCATGTACCACTATAGAAGATAATGAATTGCTAAATGAGCATATGAATGGTGCTTAATAGTTTCACATTCTACATTGACAAGTAAGGTGCATTATTGTAGAGATTTTTCAATGTCGGGGCACATGACCATGTACACAAAGTGTCATCATATAAGTGGTTGGATGCTAAAAAAACTTCCAACCACTTATATTATGACAATTGGTGTACATGACTGTGTTCTCGGCACATTGACAATTCTCACATTATTGGTAGGAAAGAGTTTGGTGGTGATGCCTTTATGTTGATAAAGCAACCCAATATCCACTTGAAGTCTTTCAAGGAGAATAATCCCATTTAAAGGATATAATTGTGCATTGTCATGTGAAAAAACAAGTAAAAGTTATGCTTTGGTCTGAGTGTGGATGGTATTTTTCTTTTGCATATCTATGGAGTTTTGAAAAATCCAAACATCTTAGAGATAGAAAGGTAGGAATTTATGGAACTAATCATACTCTTTCATTTATGTCAAGAGTCCATTGACGAGAAGAAGCTAAGAAAACCCTGAACCCAATTTATACAAATGAATATAAGCATCTAAACGTACGTCAATACATGATAATTTGACATACTATCACAACTAGATATTCGTAAAGTAGGCACTCTCACGATTCACAAAATATGAGAGTCAATGTGTGTCGAAGTTGGATAGACTGGTTCTCTTCTACATTGTGCCTACCCAAACCTTTTGTCCATTTTTTGTCGGAGGTAGATTATCTGCCCTTCTATTTGGGTGCCCTTCCCATCCCTTTCTATTTGTGCGGTTATGGTTAAATCACGTTAACATTTTAATTATGATTGTTTTTTATCTTATTATCTCTATAAAAAAATTAATATAAAATGTTAACGTGATTTAATCGTGACCACACAAAATAAGAAGGGATCAGAATGACACTTAAACAGAAGGCAGACAATCTGCATCGATCGGAAATGCTTTTAATCGCATAGTGGACTCGAACTTTTTCAGTATGACATGGACGCGTGGACCAATATTTATGATCTTGGAAAACAAAACTGGACTGATAACTGGCCCAAACAATATTTGGGCTGATAGCTTGGTTGGGTTAGTTTCTTGGCCCATTTGCACTTCACATGCAACAACATAGTTGTTTTTAAGGAAAACTAACAAATGTCCAAAAAAACTTTAGTTTTAATGAAAAAAAACAAATAAATGTGTAGTAAATAATATCAGAAAAATGTAAAAATGTGATTTTTCTTTAAAAGTAAACAATACCGAGAATGTTTTGTTAAAACTCATTTGTTTTAATATTGTTGTGAATCGACTCACATGGAACTTGTAGAAAGGGAAAGGAGAATTGCTTGCACACCAAACAACAAATAGATCGAAGTTGCCTCGAACTTTCTTCTTTCCTGTTTACTTGGATGGTGGAAATTGGGAAGTCATGAAATGGAGTGGTCGATAATATGAGAGAAAAAAGGGAGAGGAATCAAGGCGTCACTCTTTTTTAGTTTTGTATGTGTTGATAAACGATGTACTGTTAATTGTTGGTGCAATTGGTTAAAAGAGTGTTTATGTCCAGCACTAATTGTTGGTGCCTAACTTTTGTAATCCACCAACCATCACAAGTCGCCTATGTGATTGAAGATGAACTCCAGACACGTATCTTACACAACATGTTTTGATTTTATTTTAGATGCGAATCACATAATAATAGGTAAAGAATTACTAAAATACTTTAGCAAGTCTTTTGAATCCTATAAATTTGAACTGCCACGACAAAACCACCCCACATCCCTTTGTTAAAAGAATTTGTATTCCACCCGCCACACCTTACAATTATATCCACGTATTTGTCGGTGTATTTTTGTCTCTAGAACAAAAAGGATTTTCCGATTTATAAAAACTCAAAAAATATAGCAAATATTTTCTAAAGACGGATTTGCCCTTACTTGTCTTGACGGACATAAATGATTTACTGTATTAAGTATTAACCGCCGTAACACTCGGTGTCCACAAAAATATCATCTTCCACTCCCTGACGCATGCTTTTCTTTGACTCCTCCGCATCCCGCAAGTCGTCGCCGTCGCATTCTATCTGCAGCAAATCATCAAACATGTTCAGAGCGTTCTCTTTTCTTCTTCTCCTCCAAGCTTCCATCGTCTTCACGCTCTCGGAGGCCAAGCTAAGCATCATACATCCCGAAGCTGCCGCCAAGGGCTTCAACGTCAGCAACGTCCAGGTACAGCAATTTGCAAAGCTTAAATTTCCTTTGATTTAATTTGATTTTTTGTGATTTTTTTGGTTGATAATTTTGATTGTTTTGGTGCTAAAGAATGCGGGGAGTTGTTCGTACACGGCGGTGATAACCACGAGCTGCTCCTCGACGAGGTACACGAGGGATCAGATCAGTCTCTCCTTTGGGGATGCTTATGGCAACCAGGTTTGTTCTTCTACCTACTCAGTTTTTCATGTTAATTTATCAGAAAACAGTGTTGAAATCTTAATCATGTAATATGATCGTGTTTAGAAATTGATCGTCGAACTTGGGTTGTCAAAGAATTAAGAAGAAAAATTGAAATTGAAATTGAAAAAGAAAATTTGGGTTTATCTTCGAATTTAAGACCGATCCGTTTGTCGAAATTGAAAGCCTAATTATTGTTAATTCTATTTTTCTAGAAGATGGAAGGAATTTGGGTTTCAATTTTTATTGTTTTAACCTCAGTGAAGGGATTAAGCTTAATCTTTTTTGTGCTAAGTGGAGCAAGAAACAACAACAAAACATTTTCCCACCAAAATGGGGTCGTCTATATGAATCCGATAACGCCATTGCGCTCGGTTATGATTAAGTGGAGCAAGAAACAAGCAAAAAAAAAAAGTGTTTTCAAAATCCTACTCAACAGGAATTGTATTTTGTTGTCTTAGGGCCTGTTTTCTTCGTAGAAGCGCTTTGTGTAGAAACACATGTACGTATATATTTAGGAGTTTTGGCATGTTTGGAATAATAACACTTCTAGCAATAGCGCAGAGCAATGTTTTCAGAGGCAAAGGCATTTAGGGCTTTGCAAGGCGTTACCCTAGGCGTACGCCTTTCTGGATTTTTGCCTTCGATGGCTGCGCCTAGGGCGTTTCGGTGACACCTTGCCGCAAGGCGCGCAATTGCATGCCTTTCAAGACATTTGCGCATAACAGTCTCAAATTGGCCATTAGCAAGGTGCACCTTTTTGAAGTTTGGGTTTAGTATGTTGAGCAAAACCAATGTATTAGGAATTTATATATGGTTGCATGCGCATCTAAACTGATTAGAATGAATTTGATGTGTTAAATGTGAAACCAGTGCATTAGCGTTTCGATTTGGTTGCATATACATCTAAAACTTACAGAACCAACTTAATGCGAACGAATGTGAATTAGCATGTTAGATTTTGGTTGCATATACAAATTATCAGGATCATTTTTCTTATTCAGATTTATGCACCGCGACTGGATGATCCATCTTCAAGAACATTTGAACGGTGTTCTACAGACACATTTGAGATTTACGGCCCCTGTGCATACCAAATCTGCTATTTGTACGTCTACAGAACCGGACTGGATGGTTGGAAGCCTGACAATGTGAAAATCTATGGTCACAATTCCAGGGCTGTTACATTTAGCTACAACACCTTCATTCCCAGTGATCTTTGGTACGGCTTTAACTGGTGCAACACCGCCTCCTCTTCCGCCCGGAAATCTACTCACAGATGGCCTATGTATGCCATAGCTGCGCTCTTTGTTTTTCTTATATTGTAATCTTGCATTTGCCCTTATGTCTATAGCCTCTTACATTTTGCTTAGTTTTATTTGTATGTCAGTATTTTAGAAGAAAAAAAGAAGTACACACTTTGTACTTGTGGATTGGGCAATATATGAATTCCCTTATTGTTCTCGGTGTATCTCTGATTCGTTGAGTGAGAGCCATTTCATGTGAGACTCACTATGGCGACTTCTGTCTCTCGAAGGATTGAAATGGATCCTTAGAGCTCGTTTGGTAGGCCTTGCTAAGGGGGACTAGATAGGATAGGACAACTATTCCAAAACCAGCATAATTCGATTAGGAGACACTTTGCTTGTGTGGCACTTGATATAGAGATCAAGTGTAGGACTTTGAGTGCTGGACTAAATGTTTTTAACTACGTAGGTTACAAATCTATTAACATACGAGCTTAAACGAGTTCAAATAGAAATAAATCGAACCAAAATCCAAATTTATATTGGGCCTTGGGCCAGGATGCAAAAGAAGCCAACAAATCCACAATTATAGTGAATAAGCAAGTGGCCCTTTAGACCATCTCCAACGATAAAGTTTAAAGTATAAGCTCTAAAACCATATCCAACTATTGGGCTAAAATAAGTCTCGGGAGAAAATATATCTTTGGGCTAGATTTCTCATAGAATTTAAGTATGGATCCACCAAACTGTCATATTTCAAATATTTTTTTTGTTTTTTACTCATAATCTAACGACTATGATCAAATGAGATCAAATCTAATAGTAGAAAAAAGATTTGACAGCCCAAAATTAAGTATAACGTTTAAAATAATTTAAGAAAATAATTTAAATCAAATTTGACTTAAAACTTTATAAATATCTATGTCTTAAAATTTTTTGTCTTAAATTTTTAAGCCTTATCCCCAAGGGTTGAAGATGGTCCTACTACAATAGTAAAAATTGATTGAGCCCTTGCATGACAGCGTGAATAATACCGTTAGTGATTAATCTAACATATAAATCTATTGCTTGATATAAAAAAAAAACAATATTAGTGAATAAGAAAATTAAAAAGGAAATAGCACATATCGGCCATCGACGACGTCGTTCTCTGTTTTCTAAAAGCCAAAAAGTGTCGGGTGCCACGTTTTATTTGCGGGTGTGGACTGTGGAGTCGTTGACCAGGTCCAGTAGATATTTCTTTTCAACGGCTCAAAAACAAACTTCGTCGCGGCACTCAATCCAACGGCCCAAGAAGCATCCACCTCTAAACCATAAAAGGCGCAAAACCCTAATTCTGTTGCCCCTCTCTTCCTAGTTTCTCCTGCTAAACGCAGCTCACTGCCATAACTTTCTGTAGCAGGAGAAAACCAGGAACCCCTCTCTTTCTCTCCGCCGCGCCCACCGTCTCTTTCTCTCTCTAAACTCGCAGACACACACGCGTTTTCTCTCTCTAGAAAACCATGCCTTCGATAGAAGTATCCGATTATCTACTCGCGGGAACCACTCCGAAGGACAAGAAGGAGAAGAAGATGAAGAAATTGATAAGCGAAACCCTAGACGCTGCGGCCGACTCGCCAACTACTGAGAAGAAGTCGAAGAAGGAGTCTAAGCACAAAAAGCGGAAGGCTTCGGATGACGAGGACAGGAGCGAGACGAGCTCCGAGATGGGCGAGCCCGTGAATGTGAAGCCTCCGAAGAGCGAGGAGAAGAGCAAGAAGAAGTCAAAGAAGGCGAAGGTGGAGCCGGAGGAGGAGGACGAGGAGAAGACCGAGGAGATGGTTAAAGAGGATCCTAACGCGGTGTCCAAGTTTCGGATTTCGGCGCCCTTGAGGGCCAAATTGAAGGAGAATGGGATCGAATCCTTGTTCCCTATTCAGGCCATGACATTCGATACCATTTTGGATGGTTTGGATTTGGTCGGCCGGGCTCGAACAGGGCAGGTAAATTTAATTTACTCAAGAAGCACAATTTGTTACTCATAAATCACAAATTTTTACCATCAAGCACAAATTTTTACTCACTGTTTCGTGCCTTGTTGATTTGAATTGGAAAATTCAGCTTATTAATGTGATTTTGTTCAGTTTTGGAATCCTATGCTTATTGTTTTTGCAATATTTCAGGGTAAAACTCTAGCTTTCGTGCTGCCCGTTTTGGAGTCTTTGACAAATGGGCCTGCAAGAGAATTTAGAAAGACTGGTTATGGTAGACCTCCAACTGTTATCGTGCTTTTACCCACCAGGGAACTTGCCAAACAGGTAATTTTTATTTACCCTGGACCTTATGCTTGCAATGGTTTGGATTTTAGAGTATCCACTTTGACAATTTTTGGTTCAATCAGGTTTTCGCCGATTTTGAAGCTTATGGTGGTGCTGTGGGGCTAGCAGCGTGTTGTGTATATGGTGGATCTCCCTACGGGGCTCAAGAAAGTAAGCTAAGGAGAGGGGTGGATGTTGTTATTGGCACACCTGGCCGCATAAAGGTATTGACTATTGCCCATGATAGCTGAGTTCTTGTGTCGTTTCTGTCTTATGCAATATACGTATGATGCTAAATTGATTTTTTTTTAAATGTGTAGGATCATATAGAGAGGGGCAATATCGACTTGAGTACCTTGAAGGTTAGGATCCTTGATGAAGCTGATGAAATGCTGAGGATGGGCTTTGTTGATGATGTTGAACTCATTCTAGGTATGTCTTTCTGGTAATGCCAACATCTGTTTTTGTACCGTGTTTGCATATTTGTGTTACTGGTTACATTTTTGAAGTGTTATGTTGTGCGTGCTGTTTCTTTTTGTTTTGGCGGTAAGAACTTTATATGGCAATGATTGTCTCTTCTTTGGGTTTTCAGGCAAGGTGAAGGATGTAAGTAAAGTTCAAACGCTTCTCTTCAGTGCAACCTTGCCAAGTTGGGTGAAAGGCGTAAGTATCTTAACTGAGATTTTGAATTTGGATGTTCTTCTGAATTCAGTTAAACATAGATGGATAATGTTGCAATGTTAGATCTTTCCTTCCATTGTTGACACATAATGAAATTTTCTTTTTCTTTTTCCCAGATTTCTTCTAGGTTTCTCAAACCAGATAAGAAAACTGTAGATCTTGTTGGTAATGAAAAAATGAAGGCCAGCACCAATGTTAGGCATATTGTTCTTCCTTGCTCCAGTTCAGCAAGATCAGAACTTATTCCTGATATCATACGTTGTTACAGCAGGTTGGTCGTTTTCTAGTCAACAAGTACTGTATGCTTTCTAATTTTATTTTTGGGTGTAGTTTGTTTGGAAATCATTTTTCATGTACTTGATATGTTTGTTTCCGGTTCAGTGGAGGCCGCTCAATCATTTTCACCGAGACAAAGGAAGCTGCTTCTGGACTTGCTGAGGCGCTGCCTGGAGCCCGAGCTTTGCATGGGGACATACAGCAGGGCCAACGTGAGGTGAGTTGTTTGATTATGCATTGTTTTCTGTTTTGTACAATAATACTGAACTATGTTATTTCTTGCTCCTTTCCTTTCATATTGATATTTCTTTTTTAAAAAAAGCTAGATTTTTTTCCCAGATGGCAGAACTTATTTTTCCTTTTTTGTGGTTATGTATTTTCAGGTCACACTTGCCGGTTTCAGGTCTGGCAAGTTTATGACATTAGTAGCCACGAATGTGGCAGCGCGTGGACTAGATATCAATGATGTTCAATTAATTATTCAGGTTTGTCAGTGTGCATATTGGGGAGCTTTCTAATGTTTGTCAATGTGTATACTTACTTTTATTCTTTATGGTTCAGTGTGAACCCCCACGTGATGTAGAAGACTATATTCATCGATCTGGACGCACAGGGAGAGCAGGTAAATCTTGAAAAAATGTGGCATTTTTTGTTCATTTGTATTTTATTATTTAATGTCTTTAGTGTTATGTGGTAGTACTTAGAGATGTGTCCATGTTTTCAGGCAATTCTGGAGTTGCAGTCATGCTTTATGATCCCAGAAGGTCAAATTTTTCAAAAATCGAGAGAGAGTCGGGGGTGAAATTTGAACACATTTCTGCTCCTCAGCCACTTGATATTGCCAAAGCAGTTGGTCAAGATGCAGCAGAAATGATAACCAAAATCTCTGACAGGTACAGTGTAATGCTGGTTAGATTTTGATGCAATCATGTTCAAATATTAACACGTTTACCCAATTAAAAAGTTCAAATATTAATACGTTTTTCATTTCAGTGTAATTCCTGCTTTCAAATCTGTTGCCGAGGAGCTACTTAACACCTCTGGCCTATCTGCAGTAGATCTACTGGCAAAAGCACTTGCTAAAGCTGCTGTAAGATTTGCTATTTCTTCCCTACTGGATGTGCTTCACGTAAATGTTTGTTTATCAGTTTATGAGTTGTTTATGGTATGGTGTGCAGGGCTACACCGAGATAAAGAAGAGGTCACTTCTTAGCTCTATGGAAAACCATGTCACTGTACTTCTCGAGGCTGGAAAGCCCATTTATTCACCGTCGTAAGCAATTATCACTAGTTGCCTTGTGTTCGAAACCATTATGTCTTACTAATGATGGGAACTATATCGATTGTGTCTTAAAGTTGTCACAATGTGCTTTTGTCATCCCAAGATACCATTAGCTGTTTAGATATATATCCATAATTATATCTTTTATAGGTTTACTTTGTGTTCTTGTCTTAGAGTTAGCGTTTCGATTTGATCGTGTTTGACTCTTCATTTCTACCATCCTTTTCTCAGTTTTGCTTTTGGGGTCTTGAGGAGATTCTTGCCAGAGGAGAAGGTTGAGTCAGTGAAGGGTATGGCGCTAACAGCTGATGGAAATGGTGCAGTGTTTGATGTAGCAGCTGAAGATTTGGATTTGTTTCTTGCTGGTATTATTCTTATCATATTTCGATATGATCACGTATTACATTCTCATCAAGCATGATAGTATATTAAAGATTCAACCAGAAATTGATAATTTTGAGTTCTTAGCCGATTCTTGTGGTTGTGTTAACTTGTATGTTGGGTGCAGGTCAGGAAAATGCAGCTAATGTGAGCATAGAGGTGTTGAAATCACTGCCTGATTTACAAGAAAAAGAATCAAGGAATTCAAGATTTGGCGGTGGTGGACGGTTTGGCCGTGGTGGTGGAGGTGGAGGTTTTCGAAATGATAGGTATTCCAACAACCGATCCAGTGGTGGTGGGAGAGGTCGCGGCAACAGATGGTGAAGCGCACGTAAACCGGCTCCTTTCAAGTAAGCTGTTGCGAGCAACTAACAATATCAAATGGTTGCATTCACAATGGTTTCAAGTGGTGGAGGGACTAAAAGCCAGTTGATCTGAGCGGAGGCAGGAGTATATTTTTGACAATGGAGAAAATATTCAGTAGATCGACGGCCTCGATTGGCTCGTTATAGGATCATTTTTTCTGCGTATAGCATATTCCGTCAACTCTTTTCTCTATTTTATCGTTCAATTTTGTTCTTGTTTTTTAGGCCTATAAGTTTTGCCCCTGTGTTTTCTTTTGCTCTTAGTAGTGGATGGGGTCTTCCTTTTTCCCATCTGCTTCTCAAGTTCGTGGTGCGTAAGAACTTTCTAACTTGTAACTTTTCTATTTACTAGAAAGTAAAACAAGTGTTTTTTTTTTACTTCTAATGTTATTTGTGGTAACTTACTTTTAGTCTTCAGTAGTAACTAGTAACTGTTCTTTTATTTATGAGTTGAGAGTAGCAAACTAAGTTGAACCAAGATTCGATCCGTTTGTGATAATCACTTCACATACGGAAGGAACATATTTGAAGTCCTTTGCATAACAATTAACTCGTTTGGAAGTACTTTTAGCGAAAATATTTTTAAAATCAAATCTCAGTAAAAATTTATTTGGATTTCAACTAAGTTCTGACCTTGATTTTAAAAATATTTTCAAACAAATTTATAAGTTTTTTTTTTTTTTTTGAATAAAAGATATTTTTTACACTAAAACATTAAGGGGGTGTATTCAATTGAGAATGTGAGAGGTTTTAATGGATTTATAAATCGATGAATTTTTATGGAGCTTAATTGATTTGTAGAGATTCCATATAAAATTTTAATTCAATTCCCTTGAAATCTTATGGAAGATATGAGATTTATGGATGCTTAAAATACACTACGAAATCTCTCAAATTTCCTCTAATTCCTCAACTTTCTCAAATTCTTTAAAATCAATTTCTAATTGAATACACCTGGAATGTTATAAAATTTTTTAAAATCTTAATTGAATACACCTAGATTTCTAAGAATTTTAATAAACTATCTTAAAATTTTAATTAAATACACCTAGAATTTCAAAGAATCACTTAAAATCCTAATAAAATATCCTAGATTCATTAAAAGAATTAAAAACCCTTAAAATCTTAATTGAATACACCCCTAAATCGTGAATGAGCTCAAATAACTCAGACGAGACGTCTTTTAAAGGCTTCAAAGTTCAAACACATTTTAAAAGTGACAGAGCAACAGAAGAATTTTGACCAAACAACTTAAACCCACAAAACCCACCACTCCAAAAACCCAATTTCTAAACTTTCTGAAAAATCATTCATCTTTCTAGTTTCTTCGAGACACCCAATTCGTCATGGGATCGTACAGGAGAGCAAAGCTCGCACTCGACGCCTTCCGCGGCTTCACGGCGAGGATTGCCCCCAAAGCCGCCGCCAGAGAGCCCATCTCTCGCGTTTTCTCAACTGGGTCTTCCGCTTCCGTCTCCAACTCAGCTAAGTTTTCTGGGTTTTCTTCCAATTCTTCAATTTTACACAAATCAATTCCGCAGCTTGGTAGAATCACAAGAACAACACAGTACAGAAGCCCCTTTCTTGATTGCACTAGGAGATATTACTATGTCGACCGGAAGCGGGTTCACCACTTCAAGCCGAGAGGCCCGCGGAGGTGGTTTGAGAGTCCCAGGAACGTTTTGATTGTGGGTCTGGTGGGTTCTGGGGTTTTTATCACCGTGTATTTTGGGAATTTGGAGACGATTCCGTACACGAAGCGAACCCATTTTATAATTTTGTCGAAAGCCTTGGAGAAGAGGTTGGGGGAGAGCCAATTCCAGCAAATGAAAGAGAGTTTCAAGGGGGACATTTTGCCCGCCATACATCCGGATAGCGTGCGGGTTCGGTTGATTGCCAAGGATATAATAGAGGCTTTGCAGAGAGGGTTGAGCCATGACGTGACCTGGACTGACGTGGACTATGCGTCCGGTAAAGTGGAGCTGGCACATGAGAGTGGTGGCAAGGACACTTTGATGGCACTGCAGGATCCTCCTCCGGAGGGGAAGTGGTCCCGTGAGGATGAGATTCTTGATGATCGATGGATTGAGAAGAGTAGGAAGACAAGTAAGGAGAGAGGTTTGAAAGCTGCCACTTCGCATTTGGATCATTTGAATTGGGAGGTTTTGGTGGTGGATAAGCCCATTGTCAATGCATTTTGCTTGCCGGGTGGGAAGATTGTCGTCTTCACGGGGTTGCTCAAGCATTTTACAAGTGATGCCGAGATAGCGACGATCATTGGTCATGAGGTAGGAAGATTTCATTGCTTGGCATTGTGTGAAAATAAGATTAAAAAGTTGATATTTTTCTCATTGCACATAAAAACTAGGTTGGCCATGCTGTGGCTCGACATTCTGCAGAGACTATTACAAAGAACCTGTGGTTTGCAATTCTGCAACTGGTGCTTTATCAATTTGTTACGCCTGATGTTGTCAACACAATGTCCAATCTTTTCTTGAGGCTTCCGTTCTCCCGAAGGTACTTTACAGTTCTTTAGTCATAACGTTATGATTTTTCTGAACATTTCTTGTTACTGCTCTCTTTTCTGATGCTTAAGGAGGATGCATGCGTGTTCTGGTTGCAAATAAGGAATAGGGTCTTGTTATTTATTTCTCAGCAAAGGTTTTTAATTACTGTACTAGGAAGTTGATCAAATGGTATGGGTTAGCGGAAGAGCTACTGTCGCCCAGGGGGGCATGTTTCCCCTTTCAAGTTTTTGACGGGCAATTGTTTTTCTGCTTTTGTGTATTGCCTGTATGATTATCCTTCTACAAGTTTCTATTGTTGCTAATTCATAATTTCTCTACTCCAAGGTATTATGTGAACTAGTCAAGCCGTCCTATATCAAAATTCTCTTTCTAGTAAAATGCAATTTTTTTTGCAATTTATGTTTGTTAGAACAAATTTGTTGTTTTACCAGGACAAGCATTAAATTTTATATTTCTGAAATACATGTAATACAAGCTTGAGGCTTTGTAATACGCATGTAATTTGAGGATGCCCCCAACTAAAACCTGGCTCTTCCGCTGGAATAGGTCATGTTTGTTCAGTGAAATATTTGGTCTGGCCCTTTAAGATGTTTAAACTTGCGGAATCTCCCTGAAATGTTTTAGAGCCTTGGGAAATATTTTAACTGTTTATCTTAATGTGAAAAGAAGCTTCTATGATGTTTTGTTTGTTGGGGGCTGTTTCACACCCCCCCCCCCCCCCACTCCCCCAGTTCACCGAAAAGATAAAAGGTTTTATGATTTAAAGTTTCCTGTTAGTGCTTTTGATCACTGATGCTTCCTTGGAAAAGATAATAGTGACCTCCATTGCTACCTTACAGAAAGATCCGTTAAATGCTATGTGATACCGTTGGATTGGTCTTGTTAGATTACTCAATATATCAGTTTTAGCGAATCTATTGAGAATTCTTTGGATTAAAGCTTGGATGTGAAGTTTTTTGTTTTACGTTTTATTTTCTAATGATTATTACATCATAGTGCTTGTGAACCAGCTGAGAGCTTGACAAAATGCTGAAAACAATCCTTTCACACAAAATGCTGAACACAATCCTTTCATTTTCCATGTTTGTGTGCTTATGCTCTCTCACTTAATCAGGATGGAAATTGAAGCGGATCACATTGGGCTTCTGTTGGTTGCTTCTGCTGGATATGATCCCAGAGTGGCTCCAACTGTGTACGAGAAGTTGAGCAAGGTTACTGGTGGTGAATCTGCACTCAGAGATTATCTTTCAACCCATCCATCCGGGAAAAAGAGAGCTGAATTGCTGGCTCAAGCTAAGATCATGGAAGAAGCACTCGCTATATACAGGGATGCAGGAGCAGGACGTGGGGTTGAAGGCTTTCTTTAGTATAGTCGGTAATCACCATGCAACTACAGTTCCAGTATTTTCGTTTTTTCAAAGATGTTCCTGTATCTGGATGTTTGCAGTTGGAGAATTCTTTCCGTTAAGTTTAGGTGATCCGAATACTTTGGTAGCCCTGAAAATATGCCCAGAACTTATACTGAAGATGCCCGAAGAAATGTGAATAATGGGGTTCTCATTGAGATTACAGTTTTTGCTTTCTGTTCATGCTGCTTTGGATGGTGGTTAAGATTTAACATTCAGGGCTTCCTGTAAAAGTTGTATAAATTTCACGCCCAAATTCTGATCTTTATTGTGATAGAAACCTAGAAGCAAGATTCGAATGTAGGTGCGTTGGCGCCACGTTTGGTATCTAAGATTGCATTGAATCATGGGAATTTTAACGAAAAGCATCCGGTACTGTTCACTTTAACGAAAAACCATATTTTTACACTAAAAAGTCAATCCTGGTACTATTCACTTTACCCTTTATTTTGTCCTTATCATTAAAACTTAAAGTTTTCAAGCTCTTTTCATTAGTTTTCCTTTAATCATTTGAATTTGATAGCTCAATAGATTTTGTTGACAAACAAACAATCATTTTCGAGGAGTCAGTCTCCTGTTCTTCTCGCAACTGACCCACTATGTTTGTAACGTCGTCATCAGAGCGTAAAGTGTTTTGGGTTAACCGTTGGACAGGGTTGTATTTTTGCGGAAAGAGATCCTCTCAGGATCTCTCCCGCCAAAGCTCCCCAATCAATTAATCTGGACCTTTAAAATTTGATCCAACAACTAAAATTATTATAATTTTTAAAGGTGCCTCCTGTTTGTAGCTGTTAAATCAAATTTCAAGGGTCCAGATTAATTGATTGGTAGGTTTTGGTGGAAGAGATTCGGAGAGAATCTCTTTCCGTATTTTTGCCACTTCTCCTGTTAAGTTAATTGTAGAGTCGCAGTTGCTGGAGAAATTAGAATCAGAGGTGGTTGTTGGAGAAGCGAGGGATTGGAGGTGGTCGCCGGAAGAGAAAAGGAACTATGGTTGTGGCCGCAGGAGAGGAGACGGCCGGATTGGACTGAGAAGAGGGGTTGACAGTAAGGAAGAAAAGGGGTGTTTGTATATAACATCTCGTGTTTGAGAGAGTTTGGACATGACAGGAAAGTTTAACTAGGTCACTTCAAAGAGTTAGTATTTTGGGTAACATAAGTAGTTATTTCATGTGCGAGCACGAGTCATTTGAATCAATTCTTCTGTAGTCAATAAAAATAGGACATTATTATTCACAAACTCATTTTTATCTTTTACACTCTTGTTACATTTTAATCATTAACATTTTTCAATTTATTTAATCTGAAAGACAGGTTAAAAAAATAAAAATAAATATAAATGTGGGGATAACTATATCCAAAAGGCAATTTTCTTCTCCAACTAACGTCAATACTCCATCGTCCGTCCTAATATTTCTCTTTATTGACATTTCCTTAAAACACAAAATATTGATTGCTTCAGTTCTAATTTATTGACCCCGGGAATTGTAGGGCAGCTTTCAAATCTATCAAACATCTGAAGAAAGTTGGACATTTTTTATGAACACTTCACTTTGCATTAACTATTTGAGAGCTTGATCATCATCTAGTGACCTAATCACATATTTATATATACATGCTTTTGATTCAAAATGATCTTAAAGATCGACATAACTCATTATTTTGGTTCATTAGATTTAAAATCAATTGAAGTGACTTTTAAGTTTGTCTATCGTCAATTATTTTGGTCATTTCATAAAAATATCTCAGTTAAATAAGGCTAAGACGACAAAAATAATCTCAAATTTTGTCAAATAATATTTGGCCCATTGTTTATTAGATTGATGATATTTTTGTCATATTGATCATTATTTAACAAAGATTTTTCACGTAATGACCAAATGATTAATAGTGGACAATGTCAAAGGCCAAATTAAGAAATTATGTCAATCTCAAAAATTATTTTAACTAAAATGCCTATATACAAAGATAATCATTATTAAATCCTATGGTAGAAGATTAAGTGAGATGAAAACATGATACCATCTTGAGATTAATCAATTAAACCGCGCATTAAATTGATAATTAATTACACTTGGGTCCTTATTTGTGTTAGTTATTTTATCAGTTGGTTATGCCCGGTTTTGTCCACACACAATTGACCTGCTCACTCGAGTCAAGCATTTGTGATGATTTCTATAAATTAGAATCAAACTTGTACAATAACTTTGGAAAACTTGAGTTCAATAAACGTCTTCACAATTGTTGAGTGTAGTATGTGAGTTTCTGAGTTTGATTCTTGTAATATTGTTCGCTACAACTACTAAACTCACACTAATGTATTCCAACTCAAAATGTCTGATTCAACTGTAATTAAGATAAACCTGAACTACCCTAGTTAAGTATGTTAAATCTGGTGATTTCACGATCCAGTAAACATGGGCTAGATATCAAAATCTAAAAAATTTGTGGGTTACTGTTGGTATGAGTACAAGAGACATACTTCGCATTTTAGTTATCTGAGCATTGAGGTGCGTTCACAGAAATGAAATGATACCCAATTACCGTAGTGTGTCAGAAACACACAAGAATGTCTCCATATTACTCATATAGCTATTCCACCTCAATTTAACAAGCCACAACCAAGTTGTTATTTTGTGACATCCGACATAGTCCGGGGGAGTAATCTATCCTTAAATGTGTATTCTCATCTCTACCTAGCACGAGGCTTTTTGGGAGCTCACTGACTTCGGGTTCCGTAGGAACTCCGAAATTAAGCGAGAAGGAGGCCAGAGCACTCCCAGGATAGGTGACCCACTGGGAAGTTGCTCGTGAGTTTCCAAAAACAAAACCGTGAGGGAATGGTAAGCCAAAAGCGGACAATATCGTGCTACGGTGGTGGAACGGGCCCGGGAAGTGGTCCGCCTCGGGATGGGATGTGACAAATGGTATCACAGCCAATCTCTGGCCGGAAGTGTGTCGACGAGGACGTCGGGCCCCTAAGGGGGTGGATTGTGACATCCCACATCGTCCAAGGAAGTGATCCTTAAATGTATATTCTCATCCCTACCTAGCACGAGGCTTTTTGGGAGCTTACTGGCTTCGGGTTCCGTAGGAACTCCGAAGTTAAGCGAGAAGGAGGCCAAAGCACTCCCAGGATGGGTGACCCACTGAGAAGTTGCTCGTGAGTTCCCATAATCAAAACTGTGAGGGCGTGGTCAGGGCCTAAAGCGGACAATATCGTGCTACGGTGGTAGAACGGGCCCGAAAAATGATCTACCCCGGGCCGAGATGTGACATATTTTGTGCTCACAAGTAGATATAGGTTGATAATATTTGTAGGAAGGGTAAGATGACATGGCGACCAATCATAATGATGAAGAGCAATCTCTCTTCCAACGGGAAAATGATAATTGCACGAATGACAGAAAAGGGGAGAGATAACTCTACGCACGTCCAATGGAAGAGAACTCCACACACGTCCAATTTAATACATCTTTTTAGGCAAAGATATCAAACACCTCCTCCTACAATAAAAGCGTAAAAAGAAGAGAGTATAAGTTTAACTTCACAATGTACTAACAATAATGTGTTTTATATTTTTTTTTGACGAGAATTCAACCCAAGATCTCATTTACAAGTGAAGATGAATACCACTAGATCATAGTACTAAGACCATCTTTAACCGAAGGGTCCAGATGGCCAGAGGGCTGAAAATAACTCTAAAACAGTCTCCAACCGAGGGCTAGGCCAGAAGGCTCGAGAATCTGGGAGGGCCCCACGAAATTTCAAAGGGCCAAAGGGCCATGGCTGGCTATTTTTTTATTTATAGTTTTTCCATTTCTGTCGGTTATAACCGACAACATTAAAGAAGGATTTTAATACTGTCGGTTATAGCCGACAGTAATAGTTATTCAAAGGCAATTTTTTTTAATTACTATTAGTGTCGGTTATAACCGACACTAATAGTTTGAATTTTTTTGAATATAACGGCTAGTAGCCGTTGTATTAAATTTTTTTATATGAATTTAAACTTCTTTTTTTCCCTTTTTTTTTCCTTTTCATATGAATCAAATTTTGTTTCATATTTTTTTTCAATTCTATTTTACAAAATTTGTTTCAATTTTTTTTTAAAATTCTATTTTTTTTTCCTATAACTTCTATTTTACAAAATTTGTTTCATATTTTTTTTAAATTCCATTTTTTTCCTATAACTTCTATTTCACAAAATTTGTTTCAATTTTTTTTAAATTCTATTTTTTTCCTATAACTTCTATTTTACAAAATTTGATTCATATATTTTTTTTCATATTACTTTAGTCTAAAGAAAGCATTGGATTTGGCACTGTTCCTTACTGTTCATGCACCTGAATTTCAGTTTAATTACAACCATACCATTACTTTAGTCCAAAGAAAGCATTGGAAATGGCACTGTAGAAATGAACAGTGACTTGAGAGTTATTTACAAAATTGCCACCGCCTCTTTATTCTTCGTTCGGTGAGCCGTGCTTCAGCCAAAACAGGTGCTCTCTCCATTTTTCATCTCTTCCATACTCAAACCCTAGCCACTCCACTTCTCTCTCTCATCTCCCTTCGTTAGCTCTACCTACAACTCAAAACCTTGACAAAACACACTTCCCCTTCTGCAAAAGCTTTCTCTCTCGCTTTGCTATCTATGTAAACCCGAGAGAAATTCCATGGAAACATCACGCCTGCAAACGAAGTTGCAAGCCCACACACAAGCAAACTCCATCTGAAAACCGAAGAATCCAAAGGTAAATCCCTTCGAACTCTTCGATTATGAACGTCCATCGTCTTCCTCCTTATCTTCTTCTTCTACTGCTGCTTCGACCAGTAGGGATATTTGAGGCCCGAATCGAACGGTCAGGGTTTTGATGGAGGGTTTGGTGGGTCCGACGATCCGATTTTCCAGCGCCGTCGGAGATGCTACCTGAGAAGGGCTTCGCTCTCAGAGAATGGAGGAGGTAGGGTCTCGAATTCTGATTGTTTTCGATTGAACCGATAGTTCTGTATAGCAATTAAATTTTGACTCTTTTGTGCAATTTAGTTGAAAGTTGTTGGTTTTGATTTGGTTCTACTCTTTTAGTTGAAAGTAGTCATTTAAGAACATTTTAAATATTTTTGGGGTAGAGCAAAAGTCCAATTCGGACTAGAGGGTTGAGCGGGATTTTGGGGGTAGGGTTCTGAGGGAATGGGCCGCGGTGACAGGGAGAGTGCAATTCGAGGGACAGAAAGAGAGAGGGTTGTGTGGTCATCAGTCCTCTTTTACCTCCATGATCCATTATCTTTTTCTCTTTTGTGCTTTTTTCATTGTCATAGACTCTAATCTCTCTCTGTTTTTTCTCTCTCTAAATTGGTAAAAATAACTTCCATTTTTGTATTCATTGAACAAAACCCAGAGAGAATTTCTCTCTCAAATCAGTTTTCTTTGATTCATTTGGTAAAAACCCTTTTGGATTTAGAGGCAGATTAAGGGTTTTGATTTGGGCAGAAGCCATGGCAGCTCCAAAACCAGAAGAGATAAGCCATCCAGCAATGGACCAACTCCAAGGCTTAGAGTAAGGCATTGACTCAAATCCCTCTTGGGTTATGTTTATTTTTCACCTTTTCTCATTTATTATTCATCTTTTCTCAAACCCAAATCTCGACTTTTTTGTTGGGTTTTAAAATTTCCCCAATTTGGTTCTCATTTTTTGTTTTGAAAACAGGGGAAACAATTGCTTTGGGTTTCCAGCACTACATTTTGGCCTTGGGAACCGTTGTGATGATCCCCACATTCCGTGTTCCTTTGATGGGTGGTGATGATGTGAGTTGATTTTGTATACCACTTTCATTCAATTCTTATATCGTTGTGGCCTTTGTTCAATTGGAGACTAAATTCAAGTAAATTTTGTGTATTATTATGCTAATTTCTTAAAAAAGAATTAAGCGTCAGTTTCACATAGCAAAAATGGTCAAGATTGAAATTTTTTTTTAATGTTTGTGTATTTTATATGGACTGATATGGATGATGAATGTGCTCCTTATTTGATTTAATTGATTAGGGTGACAAAGTGAGAATAGTGCAGACTCTGCTTTTTATTCAAGGAATCAGCACACTTCTACAAACATTATTTTGAACCCGATTACCAACCGTAATTGGAGGGTTTACACATTCGTGGTCCGAATAATATCCATAATTCATGATTCACAGTTGATGAAGATTGAGGACAATCATGCGGTATGTTCAATTTTTATCTCACTTATGCATTTAATTTGGCTTTGTGCAACTTGAATTGTGTTCTTTTGTTGACACTTGATAGAAACCAGGCTGAGTCCATTCTTTCCCCTGCACGAATGCATGAATAAATGTTTTAGATTTTAATCATTGTGACTGGGAACATGTGCGACTGTATAGATGATTTATTGATGAATTTCATAGAGTTACTTTGTAAATCCTTGCCAAATTTTCGTTCAGCTACCAATTACTTAGTTTGCATTCCTTCATAATATTGTAGACAAAAGTTTCTCAAACAACTTTAACAATCTACCTTACTACTAATCTGGTGGTTTCTGAGATATATGTTGGCAATATGCTGATTAGTATCTTTTGTTCTCTCCTCTTCCATCTCTAAGAATGAATGTTCATATATCTCAATTTCAATTTTCATTGTTCATATATCTCAATTTCAATTTTCATTGTTCACATATATATCTCAATTTCAATTTTCATTGTTCATATATCTCAATTTCAATTTTCATTTGTTTTTTTTTTACCCACACTTCATTTCATCTTCAAGTGCTTTCTTCAATTTTTATTTGCACTTTGTATTGAGTAACACAATTATTCATATTCCCATTAGATAAATTGTCAGCCATCACACTGAACAAAAAGGCTGGTTTCTTCAATTTTTCGTTTCTTTTTCCTTCGCTTTAGAACGGGAAATTGCATTGTCACTTGGGGTTCGCATTGTTAGTACGCAAAGACACACTGCAAACAATTTTACTTTTTATTGTAAGAAACTTGAGTTATTTTCAAATGTGAAAATAATATATATTCCCTTATATTCCAACGGGCAACAAGAGAATAATCTTTCTTACAGGAAAAGAATAGATCCTATGTTAGGAAGATACAAAGCTGGAGTATTTGCCAGACAAAATTGTGAGCATTCTTTTTTTTTTTTTTTTTAATTTTCTGAGGGAGAATTCTTACCACTTTTTTTTGTTCATAGAAAATTGTTGCTTATTTATTCTATGGAAATTATTTTTAAAGCCGAGTAAAGAAGAATGGGAGACAATAGTCATTGAGTGTGAAAATTTTAAGCATTGAAGAAGCAGAAGCGGAAAGATTTAGACTTAAAAAACTCAAAGGGTTGCAAAATGTGGTGTCTTCCTTTCTCCTCCTTTTCTTTTGCTGTTTGGTACTTTTCTAGGTGATGGGTTGGTTTCGAATTTCTGAGTTTAAAGCGGATCAAATTTTATTTCTTGGGCCAATATCAATTTTAAATTTGATTTGAAGTTGTATTTTGGGTCAATGTTGATTTTAAATTTCAGTTTGAAGGTCGATTTTCTTGGGTTAATGTGAATAGGAACTATGAGCCTAGAACTGCATTGGTTGCTTTACTGAATGGAACAATACAATTAGTGGATAGTAACAACATCCTTTCCTACTTTCTAAAGCTCAGTATCTTTATTTTTGCTCAGACCGGCTCACTCCACTCTCTCTCTCTCTCTGTGATTCTCTCTGATTCTTGGTTCCATAATGCCATTTTTGATTCTGAAGAAACCTAATTGCAGGTTCCTTTCCCATTTCCAAGTTTCTGTTATGCTTTGTGCTGCTGTATTTTCTGTTGTTAATGAGGCTCGATTGAAATATGCATCATATTTTTGAAACTTTTTATCTCATTGTTTTTTGAGTAATTTTCTGGAAGTGAGGTTGAATACCAATTGTTGCTTCGTTTGGCTTGCATTGTATATAAATTAAGTTTATTCTGACTGTTGTCTTAGGTAAGGGGAATAATAGTCTTGAGTAGATTGCTGAAAAGTAACCCACTGCTAGCTTTCTTTTTTGTAAATTAGTTTGTGAGACTATCAGTTAAAACTCATTTCAAAAAGAGAGATTTTCTGCTCTACATATTTTCTTTGAATATGCATGTTGGATATGGTGTGCATTGTCTTGCTGTATATTGGTGTAGGTCGTGATGTCATTCCACGAGTGTGGAGGCGATGTCGGGGATGATGTACTTATCCCTCTTTCTCACTGGGTGACAGAAATTGGCCAAAAGAATCCTGATATATATATTTTACTAATAAAGAAGGGAAACGCAACACTGAATGTCTCACTTGGGGAATTGATAAAGAGCGGGTTTTAAGAGGCCGCACTGCTGTTGAGGTATAGTATTCTAGAATTACTTAGTTATGTTGGTCTTTTATTTCTATGGATTGTCATATCTCCTTTCCTATATTTGTCTTCTTTTACATGTTCCACTCATGTTTTAAAAGAAACTATTGCTAAACCTATTCCAACTTATATGTTCTATATTTCTAAGAATTTGTATGCTCTAAGAATCAGACCCTATGCATTCTTACTGTTTAATGCTGAGAGTTTCTATTTTATTATATTATAATAGAACCAATGCAGGTTTACTTAGACTACTTGAGGAGCTTCAGAGTTGAATTTGATGAGTTTTTTTAGGAAGGAATAATATCAGAAATTGAAGTTGGATTAGGTCCGTGTGGAGAGCTACAGTATCCTTCTTATCCTGAACAGCATGGTTGGAAATATCCTGGTATTGGTGAATTCCAGGTACCTTAATAAATGGTGATCCCTCCTTTCATTAGTGGCATGCATAATAGCTAGGGACTGACGGTTATTTCTAAATATTAAGTTAATAGCCCTTCATTCATCTGTGGTTATATATTATTACGGAAATCTACAGGTTTATATTATTTGTAGCAGTCCCACAAGATCTGCTTGCAGTCAAATATTAGTATTGATTTTTCTTTTCTTTTATGCCAGGATGTGTGGTATAAATTCATTCTCGATTGGTTTGTATTGAAAGTTTGTAACTTTGATTTTTGTGTTTTAGGGTTTACTCATGTGTATTATGACCTAATAAATGGCCACTGTGCAGACGCAAATGTGCTTAAGTGTGTGGTTAACTGTTTTTTATATGCTTTGTGTTCTTTGGATTGGCATGTTTAGTTGTTTTGTTTGGGGTTCTTGGGGTCAATCACTTTCATCATTATTAGACTCGGGGGGGGGGGGGGGGGTTGTTTATTTCATTGGAGAAAAAGAATACATGTGACTGTTTGCCTAGGTGTATGTACAAATTTACAAATACATAAATTTTTTGATTGAGTGTAAGAAAGCGGTGTTATTTGATTGAATAATGAACCCCTAACCGTAGGTTATCCTGTATTTTTCTTATCAATATTGTTCTCATGGATTTATGTATTCTTGATATTATAGTGAAAAATTAAAGATATTGGATTGGGGGGAGGATAGCTGAAACTGCTACTCTTCGGGCGTCGTTTCAGCAAGAGGTTGTTGTTTGGCATAAGCTTGACCACCCAAATATCCCAGAGGTATAATTAATATATATTGGTTCTTCATCTCAGTGTGCATAAAGTCAAAATAGCTTCAGATGAAAACTTTGATACCGTTTGTGGAATTGATATCAAAGGCAGATTGTAAAACTGATATAAAAGCCAATAGTAAGTGTCTGGGGGCTTCTTGGTATGATAGTTATGTCTGTTCTGTGTTTGTTTTATTTCCGTCTGTTCTTAGAGCGTACTCCTTATCCTTTGATATGTAATTTGTGTTAGCTTAAATGAAAGGTATGTCTCTTCTCAAAAATGATGAATCCAACATGTTACTCTATGGTCTTTAAATCCCACGGTGTGTTCGAAGTGCTGGATGGGTTGTGCTTTTACAAACCCTAATAAAATTATATTTGAATCATGTTGTCTGATAACTCTGTTTTTCCTTTTTTCCTGTTTGTGGTTTTTAGTCTGTCATTTAATTGGTGTAGCTTTGCTAGGATCTCTGTTCCAACAGTGTGTGATTAGTGCTAATGGAATTTCAGCACTGTTTCTGAGCTGTTGTTCGAATTATTGTATTATACATTCAATTGAGCCAATGAAGCATGTGTGCCAACGAATTTTTAAGAGTTCGGCTTCGTTTTCTCCTTTGGTCTTTAATATTTAAGTGTGAGGCACCTGGTTGTTGACTAATTGAGTCCCTTCTCTAAGTTTTTAGTAGATATTGTGTAATTTGCTTTTATGAGCATTTCTTTAAGCTGTCAACTTCCCAAAATGTTCAAGGAGATATCAAGTTTAACAAGTCACGAACTGTGATCAATCCAAATGCAGTGAAATTAGAGATTTTACACTTAAAAACTCAGTTAGCTTTAGACCATAGGATTAGCATTTTGCACATGTGAGTATCATTGACCTGCTCATTTTATTTTTCTAGGTAAGAAACAAACTGTCATTGAAGGGAGAAGAAAGTGTACAAAAACAAAGTTTCTGTAAGCTTGCATTTATATGCCTAATATTTTAATTCCTTTTCTTGGCATTACCTATTGAAATGGTTGCCTACACTACAGGACACATTTGTGTGAACTACATGTTTCTTCTGTTTCTTAAGGAAACATAACTTTTTTGGAAACCATATCTTTCTAATCAAAGACGTTCAGTTTCTTCCCACTCATTGTACAATGTGTTTGTATGCTAGCTCACTTGAATGTATATAAAAGCAAAATTGTTTATCTTATCGACCTCATTCACTCATGTATCATTTCATAATTGTGTTGAATTTATTCAATTTAAATGTGTTTATATGCATTGTTTAGTTAAACTACTATATTTTTGTTCAATTGACTGCAACTCATGCTGCAGTTTGCTTCACAAACCTCTACGGTTAGCTTCCATACAATACGTTGCAAGTTTGAGGATATATCTACATCTTAATTTCTGCTATCTGGTTGCTTCAAGTTTGTAATTTTACGTGCTACACTGCCGTTTGATTTGATTATAAAAATGTAAAACAAAATCTGTCCATGATTTACAAATTTTTATTCAATTTTTGATGTTTTTCCAATGTAAGGCATATGTTGCACAAGTGAGGTACGTAGACTGCAGGGCATATATTTTGCCGTCTTAACTGCAAGGGCAAAATATGTGTAAACTGCAGCTTGCATCTGTTTCTTCAGTTTTGTATGTAAACAAACCTTCTGCTTATATTTGCCTTTGAAAGGTTGTGGTTACAAAATTAGCTACTTGAACAAGTCCTCAACACTTTCTATTTTTAATTACCTGTTGAAATGGTTGTCTACACTGCATGACACATATTATATATGTGAACTAAATGTTTCTTCTGTTTCTTAAGGAAACAGAACTTTTTTGGAAACCATCTCTTTCTTAATCAAAGACGTTCAATTTCTTCCCGCTCATTGTACAATGTGTTTATATGTCAACTCACTTGAATGTATATAAAAGCAAAATTGCTTATTTTATCGATCTCATTCACTTATGTATTCCTTTGTTTGTTCATAATTGTGTTGAATTTATTCAACTTAAATGTGTTTTATTCATTCGATTACGCCCGAAACAGTTGGTTCCCGTGGCAACGCACACGGGCCTAATATCTAGTAACTTCTATTTTATTGTTTCATATTTTTTTAAATTCCATTTTTTTCCTATAACTTCTATTTCACAAAATTTGTTTCATATTTTTTTTCAATTCTATTTTTTCCTATAACTTCCTAGGCCATTTATACAACATTAAATTAAATTAAGTAACATGAAACAACATTAAATAACATTAACCAACGATCAACATGATGTCAGCTACCAACGGCTAGCTGACGTCATGTTCACGTCACTTAGCCGTTGGATTTGAATTTAAATTGTAGTTTTTAAATAATAAATTATGTTTGGCCCTCGGTTGGAGATGGTTTTTTGTGACAAGGCTAAAACGAGCCCTCTAGCCCTTTGGCCCTCGGTTGGAGACAGAGGCAAATATGACCCTGTATTATTCATTAAAATATTAATATCTTAGAGAATCTTGGAGGGCCAGAGGGCTAAAACGAGCCATGTGGCCAGCCCTAGGTTAGAGATGGCCTAATTAGCCTGAGGAATAGATAGTTAAATAATAAAATATTCAGCATTTTGTTAAAATGGCTAGCATTGTTGGAGATGCTTATTATAACCGGGCTAGCTATAATAATTTTTCTGTGATTTTCATAATAAACTAACAAACTTATAGCTAGAATTGTTAAAGATTCTCCATTTCTTCAACCATATGCAAACAAGGAAGATAAAAAAATAATTAAATGAAAGCCACTAATGTAATGTTAGAAAAGGTGTGTTGTAAACAAAAACTCATGAGTAATGCTACACTGATAATATATTTGTATCATTTTTCTAATAAAAATAGGGCACACTAACATATATGAGTCCCATTACTATTAGGAAAAAGATATAAATGATGATACAAATATATGGTAAAAGTTACAACAGTTGAAAACTCACAAGCCTTACTTTCCATTAAATGTGCCAATCTTGCTCCGTACTACCACGGAGACATCCACACACTTCACAGACTTTTACGCAGGACCCTTATATATATATATATAGGTACTACAAAGTGTTTCTGTAGGTACATTTCTTCACCATCCTCCCGACTGCCATGGATGTTCTTTCCTTCGCCTTACCTCCTCCCATAGCAATAAGTTTAGCGGTAGTAATTTTAACCGCGCTTGTGATAAGATCCCGTGCTAGAAGGTTGGGTGCTGAGAAGAAAAAGAGATTCCAGCCTGTAGTCTCAAATTTCTTAAACACCCTCATCAACTTCCCCAGGCTGCACCATTACATGACCCGATGACCGAGTTTACACACAAACACAAAACTTACAGGGCGTATAATGTGCTCATAGATAATGTCACGGATCCTGCAAATGTTGAATACATCCTCAAAACAAACTTTGCAAACCATGGCAAGGTATGCTGTCTGACTAAATGACAAGTACATTATATTATTTTACCACATGTATATTTGAAGGGTGAACATCTTAATGATTTTATAAGGACAATATTTATGTTAAGTAATTACGTTAGTTATCTAATTAATAACAGAAGTCCCGATTCCTGATCTGCTGCAGGGTTGGTACCACTACGGCATTTTGTCAGATGTTTTAGGAGACGGGATCTTTGCTGTGGACGGAGAAAAATGGCTGCATAAAAAAAAGGTATCGAGCAATGAATTAACAACCAAAATTATGAAAGACTTCAGCAGTACAGTCTTCAAAACCCATGCGGCAAAACTTGCCCGGATAATTTCCGAACTGCAACCTGCAACAAAGCAATTGAGATCCAAGTAAGTTTGTCGTGTTTAAATACTCAAATATAGCATGAATAGAATTAACTCCTTATATGAGGAGTTTCATAAGGAGATTAAATTATTGAAGCCGTTTAATTTTTAGATCCACATCATGCTAGCTATCCCAGACTGTTTGGCTAGACTAACGTGAAGGGTAATGATAGAGAGATCATTTTTAAGAGGATTTTAAAGGATTTTAATAGTGATAAATTTGATAGGATTTAAGAGGATTAAAGACTCCTACAAAATTCATATGGATTTTTAAAGAATTTGAATGGATTGTGGTGGAAGGATTTGAAATCCTAGGGGGTGAGGTTGGATTCTTTCTAGTCTTAGTTATATATACTTTTGGCTCTCAAATCCCACAAAATCTATGACTTATTGAAATCCTCCAAAATCTTAATTTTTTGAATACACTTCGATTTAGATGGATTTTAAAATCTTTTAAAATCTTTTAATTGACTACACCTAGATTTTAAAGGATTCTAAAATCTTTTAATTGACTACACCTAGATTTGAATGGATTCTAAAATCCTTTAAAATCTTTTAATTGACTACACTAGGATTTTAAAGTTTTTTAAAATCCTCTCAAATCCAAGTTTGACTACACCCTCCTAAATTTTGTAAATTATATGACGTAATTTTTTATGATTGAATTTTTATTTAAATGTTGATTAACACACTTCTTATTGGTAATACATCTGGTTATAAATTTGATCTAAAAGTGGTCTAGCTAGCATTATTCTAACGTAAAAACTACAAAAATTTACTTTCAATAGACTAGGGGCGAAGCTACAAAAGCACAAAGAGGTGCAACCGCACCTCACCTCGCCAGAAAACATGCCCAGAAGCAATGGTCCACCCCTCTGATCACCTAGGAAAACCTGCAACTTCATGAGGAGTTCTTGTTGCTGTGCAACGCAGGTTGCGCGCGGGTTTACTTTTGTTTTTTTTTTTTTTTTTCTTTTTCAAAATACCCAGGCCAAAGAAAGGAAGAATGGAGAGCTCCATTTTGCAGCTTCTAGAAATAGATTTTTGGTCAGGTTCTAATGAAGAAATAGAGGAAGGAAGAAGAGAGACTCTCGCTCCCATCCCACCCCACGCACCCTTTCAAAATTCACCCAATTTGTTTTTGTTTTTCCAATCAATTTGCACCAATTAGCTTGCTAGTAACATGTGCTGATTTATATTGGAATATTTTTTTTAAAAATTATTGTCCAATTAATTGGCCTACTTTTCAATGAATTTCAAGCCCCATGTTTGACACCTCTATTTTCTGAAAATTCATTATAAATTCATACAAACTAATAAAAAAATTTATCAATATTTTTATATATTATGTGTTTTATAATCAATATTTTTCATATTATATGCTATATACTAAATAGGTACTTATTTAAAGGATATATAATAAATTTATTTAAATCTGCTCCTGCCTAAGCGTTAAGTCATGTTTGCTATCCGATTAGCAGTTAGCGTCTTTTAGAACTTTGCTCATTATACAGTTATGTAATAGAACGATATAACAAGAAACGGTGCTTAAATCCTCCGTCAAATAAAATTGTTTGTTCAAATCCTCCTTCAAATATTTTGGTTAGTCCCCAAATCCTCATTTGACCTTGAACTTAGATCTCGAATGGATGTCTACATTTTTTCTTTGACTTTTTACCTTTTTAAATTCTATTCCTCCTCCCACCAACAAGGAACTAGCTATCCTCTAGTTTAAACTAGCAGAATGGACTGCTGCTGGTTAAATATGAATAAGTTGAGGTTTCACTATAAAACCAATTGGCTATATGAGGAGTTGCCCAACCAAATGGACTGTTGTTGGTTAAATCTGAAGAAGTTTAGGTTCCACTATAAAACCAATTGGTTATATGAGGAGTAGTCCAACCTTTTATAAGCCCATGCAAGGTCCCTCATCCCATCAATGTGAGACTCATTCTCAACATGCCCCCTTATGTGTGACAAATTTTTAGGGTGATGTGGAGTGCGTGTGGCCATTTGGCTTCACACATGGGACAACCTGCTTTAATACCATGACGAAGTTGAGGTTCCTCCATAAAATCAATTGACAATATGAGAAGTAACTCAACCTCTTATAAGCCCATACAAGGTTCCTCCTCCTATCAATGTGGGACTCATTCTCAACAAAATCTAACACCAAATGGAGAGAGAATTTAACACAAGTTAAATTTACAATAATATTAAACACTTCTCTCTCCTTCCTCCATCGCTTCCCTTTCTCGGCTCTCCCTCTTATTAAGGGTACAAGTGTAATACAGTTAGAAATACAGTCAATAATATAGTTAGTAAGGTTGTTAGTATTTGGTTAGAGTAGTTAAGCTTTCTCTTATAAAAACAGTTGTGTAACCTTCATTCAATTAATCAATACAAAAACATATTTCTCTCTTTAGATCTCTCTCTCTCTCTCTAAAACTCTCTGTGTTAATCTTTCTTCTCTTCATCTTCCTTCTTGATTTTCTTTCAATTCCCAAACGTTACAATGTAGTTAACATGGTATCAGAGCCACCAGGCTCACGCCATGGATTCTGGTGGTTCCACTTTTCATTAGATTTCATCGTTTTCATCATTTTACTCTTTTGAATAGTTCTACAATTTTATCATTTTACCCTTTTGAATTGCTCCTACTGTTAATCGTCCGCGCTGAGAATCTTTCATTTTCAGCCATTTCTAATCGATTTTAGATTTTTGGGTTGTTGAATTCTTATCTTGGTCGTGATTGATTCAGTGGATTTCGCTCTGTTCTTGCAGAATAGGAATCAAGAACCTCAAATTTTCATCTGGGTTTCTCTGATTTCAGTCTGTTAAGAGTATCATGCTAGAAATTTGGTCTGGGTCGAGGCCAAGTTTTTTGAAATTTTGGTGCTTTTTCACTCGGTTGGAGCTTATTCCTCTTTGGTCTTCATGTTATTCACCCTAATGGACGATCATGAGGTGTTTCTGGGTGCAAACATGGGTGGTGAACGTGCGAGTAGTTGCTCAATGTACAACTTCTTCGATGACCTGTTTAAGGAGATACATGCTTGCACTCATGCACACACTTGCAACCCACCCGGCCCTGATTACTTCCGCTGTGCTATCTTGAATGGTTGCCGATCTCCAATGTGTTTTATGGGCTTTTTTTCGCTCAAGAACCAAAGATTCAGGAACTGATGAGCACTCCCTTTCTTGATCCGAAGCTACCACACAAGAGGGAGGCATTTGACTGACTTGCATTCCATGAGAATTTGTGAAAGATTTTATCTTTGAAAATTTTCTAGCACTGTTTTTCAACTGGATGCCTTGAATTAGTCTGCACCTGAACTATTGAAGGAAAGAAGAGTACTTCAACTGCTGATCAGTACGCAATTATGGTATCATGTCGGTGCAACTACACTGAGTCGAGATTATTTTTCTTCGAACAACCAACAAAGTAGTGTCCTGCTGGTGAAGTTACTATGTAAGTCCTTGAATTTCTGATGTCTTGTCATTGGGTTTAAATTGTTTAGCAGCTTATCTCAGCCTATAATTTCAGAGTCTAACCAACTCAATTGTTAGCATGAATCTACAGTAAGTCCGGTTATACGATGAAGTTTGAAGAAGTTGTTAACGGTAAATCCCATGAAGGGTAATTACGTGATGTGAATAGGTAAATCCCACAAATGGTAGAAGAAGTTGTTAAACGGTAAATCCCACGAAGGGTAATCCTACATAGATGTTGATTTTTTTGTTGTTGAAATTGTGAAGGCCGTAGTTGTTTTTTGGTAAAATTCACAAAGGGCGATCTCGTGATACTATAGTTAAGGCCGATGCCACACTATAGTTTGTTAATTTTCTGTTTTAAAGGTTGATGCCAATGTTAAATGAAATTGATGACGATAAAGGGTAATCCCGCAAGGAATTGTTATAACCGGCATGAGGGTGTGTTACAACTTTATAAAAGGCTATTCTTTGATTCTGTATTCTATTGGAAACAGAGGCTTTTGCATACAAAATGGCTCCATAATCTTGCTGAGTATGTTGAAAGAAATATTGGAGAACATTCTGTTTTTGGAAGATTGTATCTGCAAAAATGATGTGTGATGATAATGGGATGAGCAAAGAGAACAGTAGCTACATAGTATGGATTTAAGTTCTGAATACCTGTTAGTTTAGTGAGCAAGTAGCTGTGCAAGTAGCATGTTGAGTATGGATACCTGTCAATTTGAGGAAGGTGCAGATTATGCAGTTGAATGTGATTTGACTGTTACAGAAACCCATGAGAGAGTTGAGAAGAATTGGGCTTTTGGTGCACTTATAGTGAGGAAAAATGAAATTTGGAATTTGATATTGCGGTTGAGAATTTGAGAGGTGCAACGGTGCCGCATAAAGATTGTCGAAACTATACCACTCTCCACTCACTTTCCGGGTACAAAACCAATGGTCCTACAAGTGACAGCTAAATGCATTTTCAAGCTCAGGATCAATTTGCAGTGCGTCCATTTGTCCATATTTCAGTGTTTGCTATTTGAGACTTTGCTGCAATCTCAAAATGGGGTTTGCTATTTGAGACTTTGCTGCAATCTCAAAATGGGATACCCCAGTTGAGATTGAGGGGAGTGTTAAGGGTACAAGTGTAATACAGTTAGAAATACAGTCAGTAATATAGTTAGTAAGGTTGTTAGTATTTGATTAGAGTAGTTAAGCTTTCTCTTATAAAAACATTTGTGTAACCTTCATTCAATTAATCAATACAAAAGTATATTTCTCTCTCTAGATCTCTCTCTCTCTCTCTCTAAAACTCTCTGTGTTGATCTTTCTTCTCTTCATCTTCCTTCTTGATTTTCTTTCAATTCCCAAACGTTACAATGTAGTTAACACCTCTGAACTCGATCGACAAGCACTCTCCTCTATTCCGTTCGTATCGATTCCCACCTCAGCAAAATTAGAGTTGCGATGAAACAACTCGTTTAAGATAGGATGAAGAGAGAGATGGCTCTTCGATTTTTGATTGATTTCAGGTGGGAGAAAGGAAAGGAAGAGAGACGGGATTTCTGGTGGTGGCAATTGGGAGTCCACGATTTTTGGATTGATTCCAACCCGGCGAAAGGAAAGGAGGATAGATGAGTGAGATAGAGACCCGAAAATAGGTAAACGGAAAGAGTGTGAAAAGTCGAAATAATAAAATACTGTAGGGGATGGATAATTAATAATAAAAAAAAAGCTAGCATTGTTGGAGATGCTCATGCTAAACGATAGAAAAGATGTGTTGCAAACAAAAACTCACCGGCCTTGCTTTCCACTAAATGCGCCAATCTTGTTCCGTACTACCGCGGAGGCATCCACACACTTCACAGGCTTTTACAGCAGTACTCTTCTATATATTAATATAGGTACTACAAAGTGTTTCTGCAGCTACGTTCTTCACCATCCTCCCGACTGCCATGGATGTTCTTTCCTTTCCCTTACCTCCTCTCATAGCAATAAGTTTAGCGGTTGTAATTTTAACTGTGCTTGTGATAAGATCCCGTGCTAGAAGGTTGGGTGATGAGAAGAAAAAGAGATACCATCCTGTCGTCACAAATTTCTTAAACACCCTCGTCAACTTCCCTAGGCTGCACCATTACATGACCGAGTTTGAACACAAACACAAAACTTACAGGGCGTACAATGTGCTCATAGATTACGTTGTCACCACGGATCCTGCAAATGTTGAATACATCCTCAAAACAAACTTTGCAAACTACGGCAAGGTACATTTGAAGGGTGAACATCTTAATGATTCTATATATAAGGAAAATATTTATGTTAGTTAATTACCTTAGTTATCTAATATATAACAGAAGTCCCAATTCCTGACCTGCTGCAGGGTTGGTACCACTACGGCATTTTGTCAGATCTTTTAGGAGACGGGATCTTTGCTGTGGATGGAGAAAAATGGTTGCATCAAAAAAAGGTATCGAGCAATGAATTAACAACCAAAATTGTGAAAGACTTCAGCAGTACAGTCTTCAAAACCAATGCAGTAAAACTTGCACGGATAATTTCTGAAGCTGCAACCTGCAACAAAGCAATTGAGATCCAAGTAAGTTTGCCATGTTTCAATAATAACATTTATAGCATGATTAGAATTAATTCCTTGTACATATGAGGAGTTTCATAAGGAGATCCAACGACACTGTAGCAAAACCTGGAGCACTCTGCAGTGAGGGTTAAATAACTGAAACCATTTAGTTTTTAGATCTCCATCCAAGAATCAACCTTGTAAAAAAAATTCATTAAAATCCAAAATTGTTTGACCATTTGATTATCATTATGAACATTCGTCTTTTAAAACTTTGTGTACGTCTATTTATTGACTAAATGATTTTGAGATTCGGTTAATTTTTGTAAAAATGATACTTGAATGAGGTTCCTAATTCTTGTGTATAAATACAACACATATTTATAATTCTTGGCGTTTTCTTTTTGGGACGAAGGAATTGTTTATGAAAGCAACCTTAGACTCAATCGTCAAGATTCTTCTTGGAATTGAACTAGACACCATGGACGGAACAAATGAAGAAGGTACTCGGTTTGCCCATGCTTTTGATGTAGCAAACGAAATGACCATCTATCGTTATGTTGATTTCTCGTGGAAGATCAAAAGGTTCTTAAACATTGGATCAGAAGCACTGCTAAGGAAGAATATCAAAGTGATAGATCAATTTGTTTGTAACTTAATCAAAATAAAGATTGAAACAGATAATTCATCAGAAGATGAGCTACTGGCAGTGAGTAATTAGCCTTCTACTCCATGATTTGTTATATTAATTCCAGAATGAGTGATTAATTTAGTATAAGTAGCATTATTGTAAATGAATAATAAAGTTGGTAGTGTGGATGATTGGCAATATTGGCAGGTAAAGAAACAAGACATCATTTCAAGGCTTTTGGAATCTCAAGAGACCAATCCAAAGTACTTGAGAGACTTGATCCTTTGTCTCATTTCTGCCGGAAGAGATACAACGGCTAGCACTCTTACGTGGTTTATTTATATGCTATGCAAGCATCCTCATATACAAGAAAAGGTTGCACAAGAAGTTAGAGAGGCAACAAATCGGGAAGATAGTTCATGCATTGATGAGGTTGCTGCCAGCCTTACTGAAGAAGCTCTTGAAAAAATGCAGTATCTACATGCAGCTTTGTCTGAGACACTCAGGCTCTACCCTGCAGTTCCACTGGTAATTCAGTATTTATCATCTAAATTAAAATGCATGCACGAATACTTCAAATACTTCCTCACTTTTTTGTATTTGAAACGTTATGTGTTACTTTTTAAGTATATAATAAGTTAATTTATGCAACGCGTGCTATCATATGTAGAACGCGAAAGTTTGTTTAGCTGATGATACCTGGCCAGATGGATTTAGTGTCAAAAAAGGCAATTTTGTGGGATACCATGTTTACGGAATGGGCAGGATGAAATATCTATGGGGTGATGATGCAAAAGAATTTCGGCCAGAGAGATGGCTCAACGAAAATGGTCTTTTCCAGCAAGAAAGCCCTTTCAAATTCACAGCTTTTAATGTACGTAAGAAACAAGCATGTTGATATGATTTTGATCACCATTAGACATGTTACATTTTATTAAAACGCATGCACAAAGGATGATATTATTTCTGAAGAATTTTGATATATATATACACACACACTTGTCGTTCACGTACACAGGCGGGGCCAAGAATTTGTATAGGAAAGGACTTTGCCTATAGGCAGACAAAGCTCATCTGTGCCGTGCTTTTAGGGTGCTACAAATTCAAGCTGAGTGAAGAGAAGAAAGTGGCCCATTACTTGACCAAAATCAGCTTCCATATAGACGGGGGACTTTATGTGCATGCTTCTCCAAGACCTTAATTAGATGCCTTAAATATATTTTCCTTCCCATGCAATTTGTCTTTTTAAAATTATTATTTTTAGAATAGTTTATGAGAAGAGTGGTTTCGAATCAGAAACACATGAGTGAAAATTCAACAATCTATCAGCTAGATTGAACCACATGCATCTGCCTAATATATGAGAGAATACTATTGTATTTGATAATTAAAAAAGAGTTATTACAATGAAGCCTTCTTTACGTATTTGATGATCACAATTGTAAGTCCTATGATTATATACTCAATCGTTATATCACAATAAATAAATAAAATAAAAAAACTACAGTGCTGGTTACATTCACAAAGTCATTTTGGTTATAAAAAATTAATTTTGCAATATATGATATTTTTGTTTTCATTTAAATTTCGAATTATTGGGTATTTGTAAACACAAGGAACAAAATAATGATCATCTGACTAGGGGAAAATTTCCTTCCTATTAGTTGTGGACTGAGGAATTTAGTTTTGTCGTAATATGAATGGCGTGGCGGTTAATGTTTTCCTCCTCTGTCTGGTTTTTCAATTTCTTGCTATATCCCACAGCGAGGAAACAGACTACAGCAATATATGCGCACTTTGAACTGAGGAAACAGACTATAGCGATATATGCGCACTTTGAACTGAGGAAACATTTCATCGCTAAATGGTCAACAACAACCATATTTTCCTCGCGGTAGGCTTCTTCCCAAGGCCTGTATGAAACATGTTCCTCGGGCAGTTTTTCCCCAGGGCCCTAGCCGCCTACGACCTAGCGAGGAAATATTTAATTGTTGAAACATTTCTACGACAAATTTTCAATTTTTAGCAACGAATTATGTTCTTGCTAAAAGGTTTTGAATAATAAAATACATTGTTTTTTTTTTCTTTTGTAATAAAAATATATTAGTTTTATAGTGCTTGTTTACCCGCTGATAAATTGACATATTAATGGTGAACATGGACTTAATTGGTGCCTAAAATTGGATTGGATTTAATGTATATAAGTAAGTTATGGATATCAACTTCTAAATCTAGTTTAAGGTAGAAAATAGATTGGTCGTGAAAGAAACTTATCCATTATATCTGTATTAGATGGATTAGTAATAGTGAATCCATTATTTTTCAATATTCTTAAAGCATATTTAACGAGAGAGGCAAAATATCTTAGAATAGACGTTATACATTTCTTGTTGGATCGAAAACTCTCCAATATTCTTAGGCTCTTGCAGTTATTGTGCTGCGTGCAAATAAAGGTGAAACATTGCGCTCCCTTTTTTAGGTGGTTATAGGATTAAGACTTGTGCTTCCTTCACAAAGCTATATAAATTTAGCCGAGGGTTGTGATTAATTGAAACCCAAATGCCAAGTCTCAGGATCACACTATTACTAATGTATATTAAAGTAAGAAACAAAAAACTCATATCAAAATATTTTAAAAAATATACAGTTTAGTAATATTTATGTTCACTTGATCTTTCAATCTTCTACTCCGCATCAACTAGCCTCTTATTCTTCTCTTTCGTTTTTGATTTGGGTTCTCACGGCTATGACACCGATGTTTTTTAAGCCATAAGGAATAATCCAACGACATTAAAGACGTGCAGAAAAGAGAGAGAGAGAGTCATCATGATACACCAAACACATGTGCCTAGATATGGCCATGAAGAAGACTAGAAAGTACTAGATTATAGAACAAGCGGTTTTACTATGCGATCGAATTATGTATGTATTCTTTATAATTCAATTAAACCTTCTTTTTTGTGTTTCAGTTACTTTATCAGTTTGTTATGCCTAGTGTTGTCCACACACAGTTAATTGGGAAAGTTGTAAAAAAAATTGACAAAAACCAACTGATAGATAATCATCTTCATTTTCATGCTAGCTAGATGCCCCAAACTTAGAAAAAAATTGCTAAATGTAAACGAATCAATGCGTGTGGCGTGGGACAGTAAATATATATTGACATGTTCTCCAAGTGTAAGGCAGATTGTCTGCCCTCTTTTTCCCATACCCTTCTCATCTCCTCTTATTTGTGCGGTCACGATTAAGCCACGTCAACATTTTATATTTCTATCACTGTTCTAAAAATCCCCGCCTAGCGCCGCCTAGGCCCCGGCCCACCGCCCCGATTAATGCCTAGGCCCCAGCCCACCGCCTAGACCACCTAGGCACCCGCCTAGACCGCCTAGCCCGCCTAGGCCCCCGCCTAGACCCGCCTAGGTTGCAACTCACTTAGACAGAAAATACATAACTTTCATTTTGCATTTTGTTTTTTTCCAATAAATTGTAAGAGACTTGTTGCATACTTGAATGAACAAACATTATATCCTTATTTCGCATGTTTTCATTATGTTTCAATACTTCATGATATATATGCATTCTATTTTGTAGTTTATGATGAAATTATATATATTTCAAGTAGAAGCAGACACTAATTTACCTGAAATATGATAGATTTACTTAAATCCGCCTAGTCCACCTAGGCCCCGCCTAGCCGCCTAGGCGCTAGGCCCCAGCCCGCCGCCCGACTAGCGCATAGCGATTTTTAGAACCTTGATTTCTATTGCTTTTTGTTTTATTATCTCTATTAAAAATTTAATATAAAATGTTGACGTAACTTAACTGTGACCACACAAATAGAAAGGGATGAGAAGGGCATCGAAAAAGGAGGGCAGACAATCTGCCTCCCTCCAAGTGGTCTCAGCCATGAGTCACAGCTTCCCAGACCAAGTTATTATTAAGGATACTTATGTAAATGAAACTGTTAGTTAATACTTAGAAATGTAATTCAATATTTGATATTAGTTAATCAGGTTAAATGTGTAATTAGTTAGTTGGAGTAGCTGATGGTGACAGCTGTAAATGAGTTGTATATATACAACTATAATGTAACTTTATTCGGTTGGTAAATGAAAAGTTATTCTTTTCTAACATGGTATCACTCACCTCTGTCTAACGACTTGATCCTCTTTCCTTCGTCCCTACGCTTTCTGCGACTCTTCGTTGCTAAGCTTCCATTTTCTTGAAGCTTCTTGCATCCGAAACCCTACTCTCTCCTGCAATCTTCCATGGCGACCTCGGCTTCTCCCTCCTCCAACGCTGGTTCTCACGATCCTCCTCCTCCGATCGTTGATTCCAGCTCTAATCTCCCTTTTGCCTCTCATGCTGCTTCCATCACGATTCAGAACATTGGTTCTCTGGTTCCAATCAAGCTGACCACGACGAATTACTTGACCTGGAGTGCCTTGTTCGCTCCCATTTTCCGTCGGTACAACCTTGCGGGCATTGTTGATGGCTCGCTTCCTCCACCGCCTCAATTTCTCACTGATGCCGCTGGATCTCGCACTCTGAATCCAGCATATGTTACCTGGTATGAGAATGATCAAAACATTCTCATCTGGATTAACTCTACACTTTCTGATTCTCTGATTCCCTACACGGTTGGAGTCAATTCTTCCAGAGAACTCTGGGCGAAATTGGAATCCCGGCTTGCGACTGCTTCTTAATCGCACATTCATGAACTCCGTTCTCGTCTTCGAACCCTAACTAAGGGCGATTCTTCTGCTGCACGATTTCTTCAACAAATTGAAGAAATTGCTGATGCTCTTGCCAGTGCCGGCGCTCCGATTGAAGATTCTGAGATCATCTCTGTCATTCTTCATGGCCTTCCATCTGAGTATGACTCGTTTGTTGATGCGATTCAGTTTCGCCTTGGTTCCCCGACAATTGATGAACTTCATGGCATTCTTCTCAGTAAGGAGATTCAATTAACGACTCGGAAGAAATCATCTTCGTCTTCGCCTTTCAGGCCTTTCATTCTTCTGCTGGCCTTCTTCCCACGCCTCCCTCTTAAGCTCTTCTGGTGGCTCCAGACTTCAATTCTCAAGGCCGTGGCCCGGATCGCAACTCTTCTTCTGCTCGCGGTGCCATCTCCAATTCTCAGAATTTTCAAGGTCGTGGAAATTTTCGCTCTAACAATTTTCTCCCCAATTTCAATCGCCAAGGCTATCCAAAGTATAATCGTGGTCGCTCAAATTTCTACTCATCTGGCAAGAAGGTTCCTTGTCAAATTTGTCAACAATTTGGTCATGAAGCCCTTGCTTGTCCTCACCGCATGAATCCCCAATTTTATGGTCCTCATTCTCCCTCTGCTATGGTTGCCAGTACAACCACTTCTTCTCCAAATTGGATTGTGGATTCTGGCGCTACATCTCATATGACAAACTCGGCAAATCATCTCCAAAATTCGGAACCTTACACAGGCCCTGAGCAAGTTTATATTGGCGACGACAAAGGTTTGCCAATTCTTCACTCTGGATCCTCTCAATTACCTACTTCTCATTACAATTTTCAGCTTCGTAATGTGTTACATGTCCCTGACTTAAAACACAATTTGCTTTCTGCAAATCAATTTCTCTTTGATAATTGGTGTTCTATGCATCTTTATCCATTTCACTTCACTGTGAAGGATATTACTTCGGGGAAGATGCTTTTTAAAGGACCAGTGCATCATGGTTTCTATCAGTTTCAACCTCTCAACTCTGCCTTGGTGAATGCTTCTCATCTTGCCTTTGCTGCTTCGGCAAATGCATCCAGGGATGTTTGGCATCAACGCTTGGGTCACCCCTCTCCTAAGATCATTAATAAGTTGTCATCTGCGTCTTGTATTTCTGTTTCTGGTACTCCTCATCTTACATTCTGTAATGGTTATGCATTAAGCAAGAGCTCCAAACTACAGTTTGTTCCGGTATTGAATCGGACTAGTAAACCTTTAGAATTACTTCACACTGATGTTTGGGGGCCAACCTCTGTATCTTCTGTTCATCATCACAAGTATTATGTCATTTTTGTGGATGATTTTACCAAATATTGTTGGTTATTCCCTTTGCAATACAAATCTGATGTTTTTAAAACTTTTGTGAAGTTTAAGGCTCATGTTGAGAATATGTTGTGCCTCAAAATTCAAACACTGCGATCTGATTCTGGTGGTGAATATTTGAGTTCTCAGTTTTCTCAATTTCTTGTTGATCATGGCATTCACCATCAACTCAGTTCTCCTCACACTCCGGAGCAAAATGGTTGCTCTGAGCGTAAACATCGACATATAGTGGAGACAGTGAGGACATTGTTGACAGTTTCTCATGTTCCTCATCTTTATTGAGATTATGCTTTTGCTACTGCAGTTTATTTGATCAATCGAATGCCGACTACATCCAAAGCTTCTCCATGGGAATTATTATTCAACCGATCTCCATCTTATCACACACTGAAAATCTTTGGTTGCAGTTGCTTTCCTTGGTTGCAGCCTTATTCTTCATCCAAGTTGGATCCTAAAAGCAAACACTGCGTTTTTCTGGGTTACAGTCTCAATCACAAGGGGTTCAAATGTCTTGATCCTACTTCTCAAAGGATCTATGTGTCCCGCCATGTCATCTTCGATGAGTCCAGTTTTCCTTTTCACCTGCCAATATCTGCCCCTCCATCTCCATCATCCAATATTCCTCATCCTCCCTCTATTCCAACTCAATTAACCTTTTCTCAACCCATTATCATCCTCCGTCCTTCTTCTCCAGAGCTTTCTCCGGTTTCTTCCCCTCCTACAGCCTCTCCATCCCCTTCACTTTCCCATTCCCATCTCCCTACCAATATCCATCCTATGCAGACCCGAGCTAAATCTGGAATCTACAAGCCCAAGGCCTTTACTGCAACCAAACATCCTCTACCATCTCATCTGTCTCATGACTTTGTTCTTACTACATATCTTCAGGCCTCTAAATATCCCCACTGGCTTAAAGCTATGCAGGATGAGTTTCTTGCACTGCAGCAAACTGGAACCTAGACTTTGGTTCATCCTTCTTCCTCCACCAATGTTGTAGGCTGCAAGTGGGTTTTCCGAATCAAAAGGAAATCGATGGTACTATTGACAGATACAAGGCCCGTCTTGTTGCCAAAGGCTTCCACCAGCAGGCGGGCTTGGATTATACAGAGACATTTAGTCCGGTTGCTAAACCGGTCACAATTCGAATTCTCCTCACTTTGGCAGCTCAATTTGATTGGTTTCTAAATCAGCTTGATGTCAGCAATGCATTCTTGCATGGTACTCTCTCTGAACAGGTGTTTATGCAACAACTACCCGGGTTTGAAGACTCTAATCATCCCCATCACATTTGCCATCTCCGCAAGTCACTCTATGGTCTCAAACAAGCTCCTCGAGCTTGGTATGAAAAACTTCATGGTGCACTTCTCTCTTTGGGATTTACTGGTTCTCAATCCGATCACTCCTTGTTTGTCAAGACTGATCCCATGGTGTTCGTCTTAGTCTATGTTGATGACATTATTGTCACTGGCCCATCTCCTTCTGCTTGTCAACAAGTCATTACTCGGCTTAGCTCTCTGTTTCCTATCAAGGATCTCGGTCCACTTCACTATTTTCTTGGTATTGAGGTGAAACGGTCATCCCAGGGTATTTACATCTCCCAAACCAAATATATACTGGACTTGCTTAAGAAAGCTCACATGGATGGGGCCAAACCTTGTGCTACTCCTCTGAGTACATCAAAGCTTGATCATTCCTCCCCTTTACTGGACAATGCTGCTCCCTACAGATCTCTTGTCGGAGCCCTTCAATACTTAACTTGGACTCGGCCTGATCTCTCCTTTGCTATGAATTTGGTCTGCCTATATATGCATAGTCCCCGACATTCCCATTTTCAGGCTGTTAAACGGATCTTCAGGTATCTTAAAGGCTCTCTTGATTTGGGATTATGGTTTCCAAAATGTTCCTCTTCTCCATCCATTACTGCCTTCTCTGATGCCGATTGGGCCGGTTATCCTCTTGACCGAAAGTCTACTGGTGGTTTCTGCATTTTTCTTGGCTCTTCTCTGATTAGCTGGAGTGCTAAAAAGCAACCTACTGTTGCTCGCTCATCCACGGAGGCTGAGTATCGGTCTCTTGCCAATACTGCTGCTGAACTCACTTGGATTTGCAAACTTCTCGTGGATCTTGCTTACCAATCTCCTTCTATTCCCCACCTATGGTGTGATAATGTCTCTGCTCTGTCTCTGGCCAAAAATCCTTTGTTCCATGCTCGTACCAAGCATGTTGAGCTTGATTACCATTACATTCGTGAAAAGGTTTTAGCTCGCGAAGTTTCTGTTCACTATATTTGCACCCAACAACAGATTGCAGATATTTGTACCAAGGCCCTTGCTAAGGATTGGTTTCATTCTCTCCGCAACAAACTCTCCCTTCGATCTCCTCCGCTCAGTTTGAGGGGGGATATTAAGGATACTTATGTAAATGAAACTGTTAGTTAATACTTAGAAATGTAATTCAATATTTGATATTAGTTAATCAGGTTAAATGTGTAATTAGTTAGTTGGAGTAGCTGATGGTGACAGCTGTAAATGAGTTGTATATATACAACTATAATGTAACTTTATTCGGTTGGTAAATGAAAAGTTATTCTTTTCTAACAGTTATTCAGAACTGGTTCGACAACTTCCTAAGGTATTTTTGAACAATAAGAAAAACCTAACAATTTCACAATAAAAATAATGAACCACAAATAATTTTGGTTTATCACACACCAATCAAACCAAGAAAATTGATGTGTTCACGGGGTCAATTTTTTTCTTTGGAAAAAAAAAGATGAACCCAGTAATAGGACATTAGGATAATTTCATTTTGATTTGGGTTTTTGGGATCGGTGTTCAAACTCTCTTCTTATCTCTCAATTTCTATTTTAAAGGTATAGTAATATTTTCATATCAATTTTTTGTTATAATTATCATAAACTATAAAATAATGGCTATAATTCTATATGAAGTCCAAATTTTGATTATTTTTCCAAATTTTCCCACTTAATTCTCTAGTATGGGCACGCTGCCCTACTCATTCCAGTCAAGGATTGCGTTGGTTTCTATAAATTAGAATCACACTCATAAAATAACTTGGAAAATTTGAGTTTAATAACGTTTCTACAATTGTTGAGTGTAGTATGAGTTTGATTCTTATTATAATATAGTCCGCCGCAACCACTAAACTCACACCAATATATTTCAACTCACAATGTCATCAAATTGACTCATTTTATTATAATTGGTTAAACTGCAGTTTCAAGGTAAACCTGAACTAATCTAGATGGTATCCACCCCTAGTTTAGTCCGTTAAAGGAGATCCCACGACACTGTAGCAAACACATGATAAGTATCACCAAAACCTGGAGCACTCTGCAATGAGGGTTAAAAAATTGAAACCGTTTAGTTTTTAGATCTCCATTCAAGAATCAACCTTGTAAATTAAAATCATTAAACTCCGAAATCATTTGACCAACTGATTATCATTATGAACATTCGTCTTTTAAAACATTGTGATCATCTATTTATTGACCAAGTGATTTTGAGATTTGGTTAATTTTGTAAAGATGATCTTTGAATGAGATTCCTAATTCCTGTATATAACAATATATATTCTTGGCGTTTTCTTTTTGGGACAAAGGAATTGTTTGGGACGAAGGAATTGTTTATGAAGACTCAACCGTAAGATTGTACTTAGAATTGAACTAGACACCACGTACGGAACAAATGAAGAAGGTACTCGTTTGCCGATGCTTTTGATGTAGCAAATGAAATGACCATCTATTGTTCTGTTGATTTCTCGTGGAACATCAGAAGGTTCTTAAACATTGGATCAGAGCGCTGCTAAGGAAGAATATCAAAGTGATATATAGATCAATTTGTTTGTTACTTAATCAAAATAAAGATTGAAACAGATCACTCATCAGAAGCTGAGCTCCCGACATTGAGTAATTAACTTTCCACACTATTAGTCGGGCCAAATGTGGGACGTTCCACTGTGTTCCGTTCCTCCTCGTGTACTTAACGCATTATTAATTGCAGATCAAATGATTAATTAATTAAGTAGTGTGGATGATTGGCAATATTGAAAGTTAAGGAAAGGAGACATCATTTCAAGGCTTTTGGATCTCAAGAGACCGATCCGAAGTACTTGAGAGACTTGATCCTTTGTCTCATTGCTGCCGGAAGAGACACAACAGCGAGCACTCTTACGTAGTTTATTTATAAGCTAGGCAAGTTTCCTCATATATAAACACATGATCATGTTTGTAAGTCGTCATCAGAGCGTAAATTGTTTGAGTTAGTAGTTCGATAGGGTTGTATCTTTTCCACTTCTCCTTTTTTTTTTGGAACATAAAATTTGGTTCAAGTCACTAAATAATTTTATATTTTAACATAGGTAAGTAGTCATTTCATTTGCTACCACGAGTCAATTGAATAAGTTCTTCCGTTCAACCAAGAGAAAAAAATAATTTGCCTCGCGAACTAAGGTCAATACTCCATCCCAATATTTCTCTTTATTGACATTTTCTTAAAACACAAATTATTGATTGCCTCAATTCTAATTTTGAATAATATATTTTGTGACCTAAAAACAAATTTACCCTTGTGGTCGATGGGCAGCTTTCAAAATCTATCAAATTTGGATAATGGATCTCCACATTTGGAAAAGTTGATCCGCTTTTATGAGTTCTACCTTACATTGATTATTTGAGAGCTTGGTTGTTACCAGTTACATTAGACGTGAATAATGGGCAATGTTCTAAAAATTCCCGTCTAACGCCGTATAGGCCCCGCCTAGGCATTAGGCGGTTGGCTACTGCCCCGATTAATGCCTAGGCGTTTGAAAATTAAGAAAGGGCGCCTAGACCTACTGAGGCGCCCACCTAGACCGCCTAGGCACCAGCCTAGCCCGACCAGACCCACTTAGACACCCGCCTAGGTTGCGATTCACTTAGACAAAAAATAGATAACTTTCATTTTGCATTTTATTTTTTCAATAAATTGTAAGAGACTTGTTGAATACTTAAAGGAACACACATTATATACTACTTCTCCATGTTTTCATTACGTTCCAATAGCTCATAATATATATGTCATTCCATTTTGTAGTTTATGATGAAATCATATATATTTTAAGTATAAACACACATTTATTTACACGAAATATAATAGATTTAATTAAATCTACCTAGGCGCTAGGCCCCAGCCCGCCGCCAAACTAACGCCTAACGCATTTTAGAACCTTGATTATGGGACACTAGCCAAAAAAAACACAATAACACTTTCCATCTCCCATCTTGTGGCCCAGTAGTAAGGGTGCAGACTAGGGTTTCTTAATAAACAAAAAATATGGGAGGTCCCGACTTTGATGCTCTGACCTTGTGAGTTTGCTTGACTGTGGTCACGGGTAGGATGAAATTCCCCATAGCCTCTCCGGGGCCGAAGATAGTGGATAACCATAATTTGCCACCAGTTGTCCCCTTTTTTGTAAATAAAGAAGAAAAAAAAAAACACAATAACGCTCTCTCTCCCATCCCATGGCCTAGTCACTATATACAAAGATAATCATGTTTAAATCCTATGCTAAAAAGAGTGGGAGAGAAAAAAAATAAAAGATACCATCATTTGTGTCTCAAACATCTTTGGGGTCCTAATCTAAATCTAAACTCCGTTGAAAAATACAGATGAAAACATATCTAGTATTTTTTATTTTTTAGAAAAGAAGCTGTCAGCCCAGGCCAGTCAGGTTTCCTTATAATTAATCAATTAAACCACGCTTTAATTGATAATTAATTACAGTTGGGGCCTTATTCGTGTTTCAGTTACTTTATCAGTTGGTACCTGATGTTGTCCCACACATTTGGGAAGGCCCTGCTCACTCAAGTCCAGCGTTTGCGTTGATAACTACAATCAAACTGATCCAATGACTTGGAATTTTTGAGTTTATTAAACGTTTTTACAATTGTTGAGTATGATCTGTGAGTTGATGAGTTTGATTCTTACAATATAGTCCGTCACAAATTGTTGAAGAATAATTCAGAAATAAATAAAAATAACAGAAATAACAGAACTTGAAATTCTAATATTTTATTAACAAAAAATATTTGCTATACAGAATGAAATACATAAATAAATACAGGAATTAAAATAGTACTAACTTGATTAACCACATGACACACCCCGACCGAAGTCAAGGCATGCTGGCCGTCACGTGAGCGTGACGTAGCCATGTGCGCAGTGCGGAAGCGATATTTTAAGGAAAGTACGAATAATTCAAAACCAAATACCATAGGTTCTAAGATAAGTTTAAGTGTGAATACACAACCAGAGCACAAGGTCTAAGTGCAGTCAAACATAAGATGTACTAATTTACAACACTCAAAGATAATCCTACATGAGTGATGGTTTGTCAGAACTTCAGCTGGAAACCTCGAGATCCAACAACAACGCTACCTAAAACCTGGAGGGGCGCAAAACAAAGTTGAGTGGGTCAGTAAAACAAACTTATTCAAAACCTTCTTTTCTCTTTGAATATACTAACCCCTCGCCGTAAAACAAGTATAGTTTCCCAGAAATAAAGTATATACTCATATACGTAATATATCTCAAATCATGCTAGACAATATGAATGTATGTCATGCCAAAGTATCATAACTGAACCCTCATCATCTCTATGTAATATGATGGAATAACATATAATCAATTCAACGTTCGGCTATAAACTTAATTCATACTCTTTCATCATAATCAACTCAGCCCTCGGTTGCATATATATAGCTCATAATCATCTCATCTCATCATGTGTCTATGTATAACCTGCACACATTCAATACCACCTCATGTGGTCTGCAATTCATCACCGTATATATCATAATATGCTCTAGTGCTACAATCACGTGAAGCTGTGCGATAAATCACGGGTCACCTACTAGTCGAACTCACATAAGTGGTCTATACGACATGATTGTGCACCTAACTTGGATCCAAGGCGAGCATGCGGTGCGGGAGGTGAACATCACGTGAAAGACTGTGCCCCTATCTCTGGGCGGGAGCACTAATATAGGTGTGCAAGTAAATGAGCTTTCAATCACATCTCAATCATATGATTCATCATATCTCAATCATATCTCAATCGTATCACAATCGTATCTCAATTATATCTCAATCATATCTCAATCGTATCACAATCATATCTCAATCGTTTCACAATTATATCTCAATCGTATCACAATCATATCTCAATCATTTCACAATTATATCTCAATCGTATCTCAATCGTATCACAATTATATCTCAATTATATCTCAAACATATTTCAATCATATTTCAATAGTATTTCAAATGTAATATACTCACATGTAGCTTACCTGGGCCTCCTCAGCACCATGCAACAATATGGATAATTATGGTAATGCATATACTAAAATATGATGCATACATAACAGGTTACTTAAATCGTATTTCTTTTAAAATATGTTTTCTAAGAAATACGTCAAGTATACGTATATATATACTGAAAAATAACTGCCCACTCACTGATAAGTAGCCGGTTCGTAACCCCCACGCCTAGTTTGGTTGCGTTCGTCCTCGGTATAAGTCTCACCTATAAAAGAATAATTATACAAACATCATTTAAACGCACATACACAACATTCGTTAATAACTTCTCATATATTGCTCAATTTGGGTATGTGAATATACCACCGTGACCTATACGACGTCACGAACACGTAGCAATTTTTAGAACCCAATTTGGACACTGCACGCGCCCTCACGCACCACCAACAACTCGGCCCACGCACGCGCGTCGTCTTCTTCCTTGGGTCGTCGGATTGGTTTCGCCGGCGGTGGGGTTTTGCCGGAATTTCTGGGTATTTTTCAAAACGTCATAACTTCTTCATTTCTTCACCATTTTCAACGTAATTTATATCAAAATGAAGATATTGATGAGATGAACACATTCATACCTACCTCGACCCCTAACTCGCAAGGGATTCGCCGGAAAAAGCCTCAAAAGCTCCGGACAAACTTTGAATTTGTCGATCTCCGTGTTCTTACGTCCAAAACTTCCAACGAACTACCCCGAGCCTCCTAAGGACCTCAAGAAGCTTCCTATAAGCTTGAAAAGTTCTTGATTTCGATTTGAAAACGTTGTAGTTCTTACTTGAAATTGGTATGGTTTGACTCGTATCGTCGAGACGAAGACGATGGTGGTTTTATTTTCTTCGATCTGTGAAATTTTTGAGAGTCTTGTTGTTTTACCGTGAGTGTAGAAAGAGAGAGGGAGTGAGAGAGAGCTTGACGGGAGAGAGAGAATGAGGATGAGTTTGAGGGAGCAGGACTGAGGGAAAGAGGGAGTATGATTGAGGGAATCCCGGGAGAACAATGAAAAATGAGGGAGAAATTTGTAACCCGTGTATGCACAGTACAAAGGTTACAATAATTCAAACACTAACATACAAACCGTCCAACTTTAATAAAGGTTTAGGGTACTAAACAAACCCTAAAGTTCTAAGTCTTTAAAACGTTTAAGGATAATACATTAACCTTACACTTACGAGAACGTTAATGCGGGACGGGCTATCACAACCTATCCTCCTTATAAAAATTTCGTCCCCGAAATTTACACAACCAAAATACAACACTAATAATCATAAAACAATCTCGGATACATCTCTCTCATCCGATCCTCTGTTTCCCAAGTAGCCTCTTCCACCGAGTGGTTCCTCCACAAGACTTTTACCAACTGCACTGTCTTATTTCTCAGAACTTTCTCTTTCCAATCCAAGATAGTCACTGGTTCTTCATCATAAGTCAAATCCGGGCTAATCTCCAAAGGTTGAACCGGAATCACATGCGATGGATCTGCAACATAATGACGAAGCATCGAAACATGAAATACATTATACACTTTAGACAGCTCTGAAGGCAACTCAAGCCTGTAAGCAACTTCACCAACTCGCTCGGTGATCTGATAAGGTCCGATGTACCTAGGGCTCAGATTACCCTTTTTCCCGAACCTTACTACTCATTTCCAAGGCGATAGCTTCAAAAATACCCAATCATTAACCTTATACACTCGATCAGTAACATGCCTGTCCGCTAAGCTCTTCTGTCGATCCTGGGCCACTTTCAAATTAGACTTAATTACTTGAACATTCTGCGTAGTCTCCTCCACTATCTCAGGGCCCACCAAAACTCTTTCACCGACCTCTGACCAACATAAAGGAGTACGACACGATTTTCCATATAAAGCTTCAAACGGTGCCATCCCGATACTAGAATGGTAACTGTTATTATAAGAATATTCCATTAAATCCAACTTTGCATGCCAATCATCGCCAAACTGCATTACAGAAGATCTTAACATATCTTCCAAAGTCTGTATCGTCCTCTCTGATTGACCATCTGTCTAGGGATGATACGCCGTACTATATAGCAATCTCGTACCAAGAGCTTCCTGAAAAGCTGTCCAGAACTTAGAAGTGAATCTAGGATCTCGATCTGAAACAATATTCACTGGAATCCCATGGTACTTCACAATCTTAGTGATAAACAACTCAGCCAATTTGTTCAGAGAATACTTTTCTCTCACTGGAATAAAGTGCACTGACTTAGTAAGTCGATCTACAATCACCCAAACACCATCATAACCGTTCCGTGTACGAGGAAGCTTGTACACAAAATCCATAGTGATATTTTCCCATTTCCACTGTGGAACGGGAAGTGGTTGCATTAAACCAAACGATTTCTTCCTTTCAGCTTTAACCTGCTGACAAACTGCACACCTACTGACATACTCTGCAATTTCTCTTTTCATACCTGGCCAATAGTAAAATTGCCTAATGGTATGATACATCTTAGTGCCCCCTGGATGCATTGCATATGCTGAAATATGTGCTTCATCAAGAATCTCTTTCTTCAACTCCTCATTATTTGGCACGTACATCCGCTTATCCTGCATAAGCATGCCATCAGATTCTCGAACATTGAGATCCTTTTTCTTTCCTTGAGAAACTACAAAGATTAAACTCTGAACTTCTTCGTCAATTCCTTGGGCTTCGAGTATACGATCCATTAAAATAGGCCTAACTTGGAAACTAGCAAGTAAGGCTTCTTCTCATCCTACCACAATTTCTTCTTGTTCCTCCAATCCCAATTCCACTCCAGTGGACCTCAAATCTGCAAGAAGAGGAACACGAGAAGCATACAAAACGTTAACTCGACCTTGGGATTTCCTACTCAAAGCATCAGCCACCACATTAGCACGACCAGGATGATACTCAATAGTGCAATCATAATCGCTAAGCAGCTCTAACCACCTTCGTTGCCTAAGATTAAGCTCTTTCTGGGTGAAAATGTATTGAAGACTCTTGTGATCCGTAAAGATCTTACACTTTTCACCATAAAGATAGTGTCTCCAAATCTTCAAGGCAAATATAATGGCTGCTAATTCCAAGTCATGAGTAGGGTAATTCTTTTCATGAGGCTTTAACTGACGTGAAGCATAAGCAATCACCCTACTATGCTGCATCAAAACGCATCCCAGACCATTCAACAAAGCATCGCTATAAATCTCGAAATTTCCACTGTCATCAGGAAGTGCCAAAACAGGTGCATGAGTGAGACAATACTTAAGCTGCTGAAAACTCTGCTCACACTTACCATCCCACTCAAACTTGACTTCCTTTTTGGTCAACCTGGTAAGTGGTAAAGCGATAACTGAAAAATTCTTAACAAGTCGTCGATAGTAACTTGCTAAGCCAAGGAAACTCCGTACTTCCGTGACTGTTCGTGGCTGTTACCAATTCTCCACAGCTGCAATTTTCTGAGGGTCTACCAAAATACCCTGAGCTGATATGACATGTCCCAAGAATGCCACTTCATTTAACCAAAATTGGCATTTGCTAAACTTAGCATACAAACGATGCTCTCTCAATTTCTCTAACACCAGAGTGAGATGTTGAACATGATCTGCTTCAGACTTGGAATACACCAGAATGTCATCAATAAAAACAATGACAAATCTATCTAAGTATTGTTGGAATACTTTATTCATCAAACCCATAAAAGCTGTTGGTGCATTCGTCAATCCAAACGGCATCACAAGGAACTTATAATGACCATAACAAGTTCTAAAAGCAGTTTTGTAAACATCGTCACTCTTAATCTTCAACTGGTAGTAACCTGACCTTCAGTCGATCTTTGAGAATACACAGGCACCTCGAAGTTGATCAAATAGATCGTCGATATGCGGCAATGGATAACGGTTTTTAATCGTTACCCGATTCAATTGCCTGTAATCGATGCATAACCTCAAGGTTCCGTCTTTCTTTCTTACAAACAAGACTAGGGCTCCCCAGGGTGAAGTACTAGGTTGAATGAAACCTTTATCAACCAATTCTTGAAATTGAATCTTCAATTCTCTTAACTCAGTAGGAGCCATACAATAAGGAGTTAAGGAAATAGGATTTGTACTTGGAAGCAAGTCAATAGTGAACTCGACATCTCTATCAGACGGCAATCCAGGTAAATCATCTGGAAATACGTCAGGAAAATGTCTGACTACTCCCACTTCTTCCACACTACTAGGAGCAATATCATCTAATATCACATGAGCCAAGTACCCTTGACAACCTTTCGATAACAACCTTTCAGCTCTCACAGCTGAAATAACTTCATGCCTTAATCCACTAGGCTCACCTACGAATATAACTTCAGGTAATCCAGGACGATGGAAAGTCACTGTTTTCTGGTAACAATCAATTTGGGCATGATTAAAATGCAACCAATATGTGCCTAATATCACATCAAAATCCACAATATCTAACGGAACAAGATTAGCTGGCATTACTACATCCTCTACCACCACTGGACACCCTGGATATACACAATCTACATAACATCTTTCCCCTCTAGGCATAGCAAACTCTAACTCAAACCCTAGAGGCATAGATCGAGGTTAAGTCAATTGAGCAAATATATGAGAAATCACAGAATGTGTAGCACCACAATCAATTAACATTTTAGCATGATAACCAAGAATATTTAACGTACCCATAATCAAGTCAGGATTATTCTGAGCATCCTGTAGAGAAATGTTGTGGATACGTCCTTAGGCCTGCTGCCTTCCTCCTCGACCTCTGCTGGCATGAACACCTCTACCCTGCGAACTACGTCCTTGACTGGACTGAATGTGTTGCCTAGACGATCCAGCACTATTAGTAACCATATCTATCTGCTGTGGTTATCCTCCTGGCTGCCACTGTGATCCACCAGCTGAAAACTGCTGACCATGGTTGTTCTGCTGATAATGCATATAACCTTCTGAAGATTGACCATAACGATTCTGCTGATAAGGGTCCTGAGGGTACTGATACTGTCCTGGAGGATAAGAAACTGAATCCCCTTGAAAATGATAAGCGCTACCACGACCCGTCTGAGTGAAACCGCTAGGTCCTGAAAACTGTTGAGTCGGAGCTGGCTGTGGTATGAAAGGTTGTTGAGGTCTCTGCTGGCTTTGGGGACAGTACTTAGCCATATGCCTCATCTGACCACAAGTATAACACCCACTGCTACCTCGACGACATTCTCCAAAGTGTCGATTATTGCACCTACGACAAAGAGGATCAGTTGAACCTCCAGAACCACCAAAAACTCTCTGTCTCTGGAATTTAGGGCCTCCATAAAATCTACCTCATCGCCTTTCATCTGAGAAACTAAAACCTCCAATAGAAGAACTCGAGCCGATACCACTTCTTTTGAAACTTTGTGCTTTCTTAGGTTCTTGAGAAAACTGACATTTACCCTTATCATTTCTCTTTTGATTCTTATCTCTTTCTTCTTCTTCACTATCACTGGGTAAATTTTCTGAATCCTCAACGTTCAACAGAACCTCATAAAATTCCTGATAAGTGGTACAGTTTGCAATAGTAGCCATGGAACGCCACTTCTTTTTAGTACCCCTCCTGAAACGTCTGAGCATCTCAACAGGATTAGCAGCAGTTTCAGAATCATATCGAGACAAATCGGTAAATTTCCGATAGTACTCATTAGCAGACATCTTTCTTTGCTTCAAACTGACGAATTCCTGCTTCTTCCGATCAAGATAGGCTGGAGGAATAAACCTCTTCTAGAACGAATCCTTAAAATTCTTCCAGTTTGCTACCTCTTCAGGCAACCATCCACGAGATTCTTGTTCCCACCAAGATGCAGTCTCTTTACCCAAAAACCAAGTGGTAGTCTCAACCCACCTTTCAGCAGGGAGATTGCCTTGACTCTGCATAACCGGAAAAGTCTTCTCTACATGCTCAAGCCATCGTTCGGCCCCTTCATGTCCTTCATTACCTATAAAAGTAGGTAATTTCAAATTGTACACTGCCTCTAAAGGAGTTTTCTGAGAAGGGCGAAGTGAAGCTTGAATGGCATTGGTTATGGCTTCCCCTAACTGAGCGATATCGGGAAAACCAGGCTCAGAAGAAATACGTGGATCTCTACGAGGCGGTATAGTTCTGACAGAAGATACCAAAAATAATTAGGGAAGTTCACAAAATATGCAGGATTGCAACTTAGGGCTCTGATACCAAACTGACACACCCCGACCGAAGTCAAGGCATGCTGGCCGTCACGTGAGCGTGACGTAGCCATGTGCGCAGTGCGTAAGCGATATTTTAAGGAAAGTACGAATAATTCAAAACCAAATACCATAGGTTCTAAGATAAGTTTAAGTGTGAATACACAACCAGAGCACAATGTCTAAGTGCAGTCAAACATAAGATGTACTAATTTACAACACTCGAAGATAATCCTACATAAGTGATGGTTTGTCAGAACTTCAGCTGGAAACCTCGAGATCCAACAACAACGCTACCTAAAACCTGGAAAGGCGCAAAACAAAGTTGAGTGGGTCAGTAAAACAAACTTATTCAAAACCTTATTTTCTCTTTGAATATACTAACCCCTCGCCGTAAAACAAGTATAGTTTCCCAGAAATAAAGTATATACTCATATACGTAATATATCTCAAATCATGCTAGACAATATGAATGTATGTCATGCCAAAGTATCATAACTGAACCCTCATCATCTCTATGTAATATGATGGAATAACATATAATCAATTCAACGTTCGGCTATAAACTTAATTCATACTCTTTCATCATAATCAACTCAGCCTCGGTTGCATATATATAGCTCATAATCATCTCATCTCATCATGTATCTATGTATAACCTGCACACATTCAATACCACCTCACGTGGTCTGCAATTCATCACCGTATATATCATAATATGCTCTAGTGCTACAATCACGTGAAGCTGTGCGATAAATCACGGGTCACCTACGAGTCGAACTCATATAAGTGGTCTATACGACAGGACTGTGCACCTAACTTGGATCCAAGGCGAGCATGCGGTGCGGGAGGTGAACATCACGTGAAAGATTGTGCCCCTATCTCTGGGCGGGAGCACTAATATAGGTGTGCAAGTAAATGAGCTTTCAATCACATCTCAATCATATGATTCATCATATCTCAATCATATCTCAATCGTATCTCAATTATATCTCAATCGTATCACAATCATATCTCAATCGTATCACAATCATATCTCAATCGTTTCACAATTATATCTCAATCGTATCTCAATTATATCTCAATCGTATCTCAATCGTTTCACAATTATATCTCAATCGTATCACAATTATATCTCAAACATATTTCAATCATATTTCAATAGTATTTCAAATGTATTTCAAATGTAATATACTCACATGTAGCTTACCTGGGCCTCCTCAGCACCATGCAACAATATGGATAATTATGGTAATGCATATACTAAAATATGATGCATACATAACAGGTTACTTAAATCGTATTTCTTTTAAAATACATTTTTTGGGAAATACGTCAAGTATACGTATATATATACTGAAAAATAACTGCCCACTCACTGATAAGTAGCCGGTTCGTAACCCCCACGCCTAGTTTGGTTACGTTCGTCCTCGGTATAAGTCTCACCTATAAAAGAATAATTATACAAACATCATTTAAACGCACATACACAACATTCGTTAATAACTTCTCATATAACTTCTCATATATTGCTCAATTTGGGTATGTGAATATACCACCGTGACTTACACGATGTCACGAACACGTAGCAATTTTTAGAACCCGATTTGGACACCGCACGTGCCTTCACGCGCCACCAACAGCTCGGCCCACGCACGCGCGTCGTCTTCTTCCTTGGGTCGTCAGACTGGTTTCGCCGGCGATGGGGTTTTGCCGGAATTTCTGGGTATTTTTCAAAACGCCATAACTTCTTCATTTCTTCACCATTTTCAACGTAATTTATATCAAAATGAAGATATTGACGAGACGAACACATTCATACCTACCTCGACCCCTAACTCGCCGGGGATTCGTCGAAAAAAGCCACGAAAGCTCCGGATAAACTTTGAACTTGTCGATCTCCATGTTCTTACGTCCAAAAACTTCCAACGAACTACCCCGAGCTTCCTAAGGACCTCAAGAAGCTTCCTATAAGCTTGAAAAGTCCTAAAAATTAACCAATAAAAAGTTGATGAATAGTACATAAATCGGAGTTCGTGATTTCGACGTGAAAACATTGTAGTTCTTACCTGAAATTGGTATGGTTTGACTCGTATCGTCGAGACGAAGACGATGGTGGTTTTATTTTCTTCGATCTGTGAAATTTTTGAAAGTCTTGTTGTTTTGCCGTGAGTGTAGAAAGAGAGAGGGAGTGAGAGAGAGCTTGACAGGAGAGAGAGAATGAGGATGAGTTTGAGGGAGCAGGACTGAGGGAAAGAGGGAGTATGATTGAGGGAATCCCGGGAGAACAATGAAAAAGGAGGGAGAAATGTGTAACCCGTGTATGCACAGTACAAAGGTTACAATAATTCAAACACTAACATACAAACCGTCCAACTTTAATAAAGATTTAGGGTACTAAACAAACCCTAAAGTTCTAAGTCTTTAAAACGTTTAAGGATAATACATTAACCTTACACTTACGAGAACGTTAATGTGGGACGGGCTGTCACACCACATGTAGAGGCTAGCACAAAAGGTATGTCCTTCGAACAGTATTTCCGTCTCACTCTTGTTCTTGTGGTTCTACAACGTCTGCTCAACTAGGATACAACTACCTAATTATACAAAATGTACTGGATTATAGAATTCTAGCGAATTGTTTTGTGTGTTTACTTTCTGAAAATTTTGTGCGGAAGAGAAGAAGGAAGAAAAAATGATTCTATTTGGAAATTGAGATTACAAACATATAGGTTGTTTCACACCCTTTCAAATACATGTTGAATGTATTTGAAAATAGACAACTCTTTCTAAAAGTTGTGTCTCTTAATCAAAACATTTTTTAATTAGGGAAAACTTGATATAAGTCCAATTTTTTGAGCCAATAGTAGAAATAATCTAGTTTATTAAAATAAATCAAATTCCTTAAATTTAATTATTTAATTATCAAGAATTATCTCTTCAATGAATTTTTTTTTTGTAAAAATCAAATTTCTTCCTAATTATCTCTTTGATTATTTCTTTTTATTTATTTATTTGTTATTTCTTGTTCTTCCTCCTACTTTAACCTGTTTATAGATTTTATTTTAATTTTTATAATCAACCTATATCATAGGTTAATTGTATTTATCTACCTATATGACAGGTTCTTTTTCATAGTCAACCTGTCACAGATTAATGTGTCTTGATTGTAGGTATATTATGTTTTTTTTTTCTACCTTTGAGTTAGGTTTCATATCTTACTTATAGGTATAATATACATTCATATATTTGCTAGTTGAGTTAGGGTAGAATGTGTTTGTACCATACTTAGGGCATCCGTATTTAGATCTCGTATAAATACTCGGGGGACTCAAATGTAATTATGTAATAAAGGAAGGGGCAAATATGTAATAAGTGAGGAGCCATTATTCTATAAAAGGACTCCTCACTCTCCTCATTAGAAGAGGCCAATTCTTAGGCCTGAGATCCCCAAAGCCTCTCACCCTCTCAAAGCCTCTCATATTCATTACAGAGGCTCTCTCCCTCACAATCCTCTCAGAGAAATACAATATCAGTGTGGACGTAGCCCAAACATTGGGGTAAACCACGATACATCTTGTGTTATTTACTTTCTTGCAGATTCACGGTCGGATTTACATTGTTCCAAGACCCCTTCGGTTTTGTGCATCAACATAATGTTTTGTAGATAGATTTATGTTAGTATATTAATTTTTTTTTGTTATAATACATTATTAGATATTTTGAAGTTGGAAAATGCATAATATTAAAATATTTTAATTGATTTTTAATATTTTTAGAAAATATAAAATGAGTATAAAAGAAATAAAAACATATAATTAGATATTTGGATTTACTCCTAAAAACATTCTATGTTTTTGGACCTAGATCTAAAAGCCCCTTTTAATTAATATGTTAATTAAAAAACTTAATCCGAAATTAAAATTAATGAATCTGATTAATTTTAACTTCCAAGGCCCCAAGTGAATTAATATTAATTGTATTAGGTTATATTTTATAAACCTAATCCACATAACCATAAGGCCCAAACCTTCAATCAATTTACAAATGGTCCAAATCGTAACTACTAGCGTAAAAGACAAAACATATATAAAGGTCCTTGGGAAGCCTATGTTCCCAAATGTGGGACAAGGAGTCTCAAAACTCCAACACAAATACTAAACTCACGCCACTGTATTCCAACTTACAATATCACACAATTGAATCATTTTATGATATATGCATGAGCTTTTGTATGATGGTGTGAGTTACAATCCTGTCTGTGACTAATATAACATATAATCTAACAAAATTTATAGTTGGACAAAAAAAAAAAATCATTTTATGTTATATAATTGGTTCAACTGCAGTTTTGAGGTAAGCCTGAAGTAATCTAGAAGGTATCCACCTAATCTATTTAGTTGATGCACGGACGGTAACCCACATTTTCTTAAAATATTGATATCTTACCCATATTTAAGGAGGCAGATTGTCTGCCCTCCTGTTTGGGTGCCTTTTTCATCCCCTTCTATTTTGTGCGGTCACGGTTAAGCCATATTAATATTTTGTATTAATTTTTTTTATAGATATAATAAGACAAAAAGTAATAAGAATATAAAATGTTGACCTGGCTTAACCGTGACCGCACAAATAAGAGGGGATGGAAAGGGCACCTAAACAGGAGGGCAGACAATCTGCCTCTCATATTTAATTGATGTATGAACAGTAACCTACATTTTCTTAAGATTTTGATATCTAACCCGTATGTTTACATTTTCTTAAGATTTTGATATCTAACTCATGTCAAGGCCGTTAAAGCTGGTGATTTGACAAGAGATACATGTGAGTTACCACTGGTATATATAAATACAAGAGAGATGTTCACATTTTAGTTATCTAGCTATTGAGGTGAGTTCACATGAATATATCGAACACACACTCCATATAGTTGTTCCACCTCAATCTAACAAGCCACCACTAGCTTGTTATTTTGTGCTCACAGTAGCTGTAGCTTGATAATATTTGTAGGAATTAGAGGATGACGTGGCTACCAAAGATAATGATGAAGAGCAATATCTCTTCCAACGGGTGAAATGATAATTGCATGAATGAAGAAAAGAGATATAGCTCCACACGTCCAATTTGATACATCTTTTTAGGCGAAGGAATTTCGTAACATTAAACACCTCCTCCTAAACGAAGGGCCTAATAGCCACTTAATTACTATTAAAGCCTAATGACATAAGAATATGATACCATCCTATTGCTAATTTGCTATGACAATATCTAAACGAGGAAAACAACAACAATAAAGTCTTATCTCATTAAGTAGTGTAGCCTGTATAAATCACAGAAATGCACTTGGTTTTACGCAAAATCTTCCGTTGCTTCAAGTACTCCATGTCTTTTCTTAGAGTCTTTTTTCAAGTATTCTTAGGTCTCTTTTCTACCGTTTTTGCCCTAAACTTCTTTAACAAGGAAGATAAATTTAATTAAATGTAAACCACCAAAAGCAATGTAAGTAGAAAAAATGTGTTGCAAACAAAAAGTCACCGGCCTTGCTTTCCATTAAACGAGTCAAATCTTGTTCCTTACTACCACAGAGGCAGTGGCAGAGCCAACATGGGGGCATTGGCTGCCACTGATCCCAATAACTTCAAATATCTCGCCTTTGAATTTTTATATAACCCTTATAATAACTAAGGCAAACAAAATCGAGAGACCATTTACTAATATTTTTTAATTAAATATACCAAAACTACAACTTTCCCAAAATAGGGAGAGCTTTTTTTAGTGATCAATATTGCAAAGAATGCACATCATATGGAAAATCAATGGTCGAATGATAATTTGGTTGTATACAATGAAAAATGAATGGAGATCAATGGCTTAATGATTACTTGGTTATATAAAATGAAAAATGTATTTGATTATATTGATAATGACATTGTAATACGATGTTCTAAAACATAAGAACATATAGTTACCAATTATACGTGAAAGTATATTTAATTTTTGAAAGCTTCTTATTCATGACCCTATTAATGTAAATTCCTGACTACGAGGCATCCACACACTTTACAACAGTACTCTTCTATATTATATATAGGTACTACAAAGTGTTTCTATACGTACGTTCTTCACCATCCTCCCGAGGGCCATGGATGTTCTTTCCTTTCCTTTACCTCTTCCCATAGCAATAAGTTTAGGGGTAGTAATTTTAACTGCGCTTGTGATAAGTTTAGCGGTAGTAATTTTAGTAACTCTTCTTTTATTATCTAATAAGATCCCGTACTATAAATATAAAATTATTGTAAGTATAATTTAATGAACAATTATGGAGGCCAGAAAGAGAGAGGGTGCGACGTAGAGAGAGAAGAGAGAGATGTGTAATTGTGAGGTGTGTTCTATTCCACCCCATTGTGCCTTTATTTATAGTAGTAGAGAAGGTGAATTCCTTACCCCAATAGGATTATAACTCTAATAGGATAATATCTAGTCTAAGAGATATGATATTATCTTAGATATGTTAGAATTTACATAATCACATTCCTAATCTAATAGGACTGCAACACTCCTCCTTGAGTATGTAAATACTCAAACAAATGACGCATCAGGTCTTCAGCTATTAAGTAAGTACGGTTGATGAAGTCGTCGCCACAATAAGCGAATATGAGTCTCAAATCAATGGAAGAATGCATAAAAGGTAAAACTCACAAAACCTCGCTATGGCAAAACTCAAAGTGGGAGAAAAAAACTCATAGACTAAGGAGAAAAGTGAGAAGTTGCATTAAGTCAAAACTATACATCTTCTGGAGGCAAGTAGAAAAGCTCACAAGGGTATGACCAACCCAGGATGGGTGCCTCATTAAAACTTAGTTAGGTAGCAAAAACCTAGTGGGAAAAATGCTCCTAATCGTAAGGAAAAATAGTACATTAAAATCAAGTGAGTATAATTCTGGATACTCCCCCTGAGTTTGACAAAACTTCCAAATGACAACTACAAGCATTGCATATGAATAGTTAGGCATACTAATTCCTCAGACAAGCTTTTGGAATGTTGACTTCGATAATGAAGTTGTGTAAAGGTCGTCAAGGTTGTCTGGGATTGCCTTGCATGACTTCAATCTCCTGATGCTTTGCTGATATAGACGCAATATGCCTTGGTGTTGACTTTGTTGATGTATCATGTCTTGGTCGGGTCAATACATGCGGCATAGTCTTCATGGATCGTCATTGGGACTCAACAACGGATGAAAAACGACAAGTACTTCGAATATGCTCAACAAAAGCTCTCAACCTTGTCTCACATGTGGCGTAGTGAAGTAAGGTGAGTCTTGGAACAAGTCAGATTTCACAACTAAGGTTATATCGTGGACTTCCAAGATATTGCGATGTCCCTAACGGTAAAGACATAACCATTTGGGGATGTGCCTTGTGCGGGTTTGATAATAACCAGAATCAATGTAACAAACAAGGCAAGCATCATTCCGAAGATCAAGGGGGTTGGATCCGCTCGGGATGCATTGGAATTAGCCCAAATCCGTAGTACTTTTCAGGGTAGCGGAAAAAACGTCTTTAATATCAATTCAATGATGGCGTGTAGGCGTGGTGCTGCATCTTTACCAATAGATCAACAACTAAGTACAATAAAGCGCAAAGTTCAACTTAGATATAGAATTTCAGATTCCATAACCTTTTGAAGGGTCTCACTTTCATATAGCTTATGGAAGATCATAGTTATACTCAAAAGGTAACACCTTCGGGGTGTAGTTCGACTGGTAGACCAAAGTACCGTCAGAACAACACTTGAACTTCAAGTCAAGGCATAAACGAGTTTTCCCAATATCCTTCATCTCAATTCCATCTTCAGATGCGAGGCAGTTTTCTCAAGCTCTTATAGAGTTTTAGTGAGATTCATGTCAACGACATAAACTGTAACTCTAGCAATTCCAAATAAGACTTCATAGTTTAACACACAAGGGCGTAATTCATATCCCTAACTAATCAAATAATCACTTAGACGGGTATACCACATCCGTCGGTTTGCTTCAATTCGTAAGTGTATGCCTTAAACGAGTTGAGATGGTGTTCCGTGGTTTGGAACTATTTAAACCAGTCCATGTAATTATTTGGGAACTTACATGTAAATCTCCGTATCAATATCCCTATGGAGAAATACTAACCATATTCGTAATGTTGCAATCAATCACATGGCATTTGAGAGAAACCTTGCATCATAAGGCGTGCATCATTCATCTCATTACACTTTCTTTCCCACCTGTAACACAATAGGGTTACCTTGGGCAGTGTAGGAATAACAGGTCCAAACACACTTCAGTAAGGAATTTAACCTAGATTGTAATTTCAGTTGTCCAATTAGTTGTACGTTGTCACTAATCAACGGAACACGTTTCGATATTGTCGCTTTCATTTAAGTCGGTAACTACCATATAAGTGAAAACATCATTGATGATAATCTTATTTTAATTCCATTATCTAATCCAAACTAGTATACTGGACCAAGAACTTCAAGTTTCAGGAGTAATCTGGATTAATCTCATGAGACGGAAATCATTTGAGACGACGATCAAGTATGGATTCATTTTGTGTCGTGACCTTCCTCTTCTAGGAAAGTGAATCATATGAACTGAGCGATCTGTCATGCTTCAGGCCAAGACAGATTGATTGGCTATCCGTCATTGTACCGGACAGTCTAACATGGGTAGCCAAACCGTCCAATAGGAGTGGCACACTCTTCGGGGATGTTGACTCAATGTCCGTTAAATACGTCTATCATTGCAGACATGTTTGCAGCTAGTATATGATCTCGTCACTTTAGCTAGATCAGAGGAATTCGTATGGAGCAACATTCTGAAAGCTAGAATTCATTGCACTTGCTTATCACACTTGTACGATACGGGGATCGAGATAAGACATAGTGGGTAACGTCCACACAAATTCACGTCGTTCTACAAGAACGTTGACGTTCTTATCTCCCCCTAATGGTAGAAAGACTGTTTCATTGAAGTGACAATCCTTAAATGAGCGGTAAAAAGATTGCATGCAAGGGCTCTAATAGAGATATTATAAAGGAGAATCATAATCGACAAAGATTCACAACCTTATGTGAGAACCCATATTGGTATGTTAAGGTAGCGCAACTTGGCATATGGAATGCACACCTAAAATGTGTAAATATGAAGTGTCAAGTTTGTATCCAGTAACCAACTGTAATGTCGAAAATGATTGGGTGGCAATGGCCTTAAGGCGGACCAACATAGATGCGTACAAGATTGCATAGCTATAGTGACACATCCCGGCCCGGGCCCCCACCCCATCCTTGTCTTGACTCCACTGTAACATGATATTATCCGCTTTGGGCCCCGACCACGCCCTCACAGTTTTGTTTCTGGGAACTTACACGAGAAATTCTCAGTGGGTCACCCATCCTGGGATTGCTCTCGTGCGAACTCGCTTAATTTCAAAGTTCCGACGGAACCCGAAGCCAGTGAGCTCTCAAAAAGCCTCGTGCTAGGTAGAGATGTGAATATACATATAAGGCTTACAGAATCCACTCTCCTGGGCGATGTGGGATGTTACACTTAGGCAGAAACCGAAATCTTGGTGTGTTCACCAAGGTTCGGGCGATCAATTAAATTGCGCTTTATGATCACCCTGCAAGCTGTTTTGGGATGAACATTGGAATTCGATGTCCAATTATAAACCCAAAAGACATGCAATACTTTATCGAAAACTGTCAATATAAACTTTTCGGCATTATCCAAACTTCCAGACTTTATGGGATAATTAGGGTGGTGATCCCTTAAAATTGGCCAGGAGGTTTAGCAGCAATGTGTGTGTGGACAAACATGTGGCCAATTTGTCGACTCATTAACCAAAACCATAAATATATATATATGGTCCGTATTTTGGTTGGATTAGTCCACATATATTCCCTTGAATCCACTGTGAAAAGAGGGTCATTTCGTATCTTTGCTAGGGATGATTTGGAAAATCAAATTCCCCTAACAAGTAGGCTTGGCAAAGTGTGCTTGTAAGCACAATATCCTTACTTCGGGTAAGGAGATGCGTTGTGGCATCATTGTTCGATCTAAGAGCCTCAAATGGTCATGCCAAAGCAAGTAAACTGCTCGAATCACCCGGCTCCATGCCGGCCACATGTGGCGTGTTCCCAGTTAGGAGATAGCCCATTGACCCCAAAGCAAAGCTTCAAGCTCATTTTTGGAGGTGGTGCTGTAACATCCCACATCCCACATCGCCTTTTGGGAGCTCACTGGCTTCGGATTCCGTAGGAACTCCGAAGTTAAGCGAGAAGGGGGCCAGAACACTCTTAGGATGGGTGACCCACTGAGAAGTTGCTCGTGAGTTCCCAAAAACAAAACCGTGAGGGCGTGGTCAGGGCCCAAAGCGGACAATATCGTGCTACGGTGGTGGAGCGGGCCCGGGAAGTGGTCCGCCCCGGGTCGGGATGTGACAAATGGTATCAGAGCCAATCCATGGCTGGAAGTGTGCCGACGAGGACTTCGGGCCCCTAAGGGGGGTGGATTGTAACATCCCACATCGCCCAGGGGAGTGATCCTTAAATGTATATTCCCATCCCTACCTAGCATGAGGCCTTTTGGGAGCTCACTGGCTTCGGATTCCGTAGGAACTCCGAAGTTAAGCAAGAAGGGGGTCAGAGCACTCCCAAGATGGGTGACCCACTGGGAAGTTGCTCGTGAGTTCCCAAAAACAAAACCGTAAAGGTGTGGTCAGGGCCCAAAACGGACAGTATCGTGCTACGGTGGTGGAGCGGGCCCGGGAAGTGGTCCGCCCCGGGTCGGGATGTGACAGGTGCAAAGATATTCAACTCTATTTTCTTCAGTGATTTTATTTATGATCATTGTCATCTCGAATATCCTTAAAAATGCAACGACATTCTTCCGGAACAGTGAGAATATAAGGTTTTTAAAATGGTAATGTAGTATCCTTCATACAACGAGGAGCGTGCCAATACTCTTAATCAGGTTGGATGGACCTGAAGTCGTTGGTAGAGATGTGATTTAAGTATAAAGTTACTGTGCGTAGTATCACATTCATCCATACAACTAACTTTTCCACATTCGTACCTAATCACGAGTTTAATTGAATTTGGTCACATGTATACAAGAAACATGATTCAATTAACTTATTTTCGAGGACAAGATCGATAAGATTATCCATAACTAAACAAACACCAAACTTGAATCCAATAACATGGAAAAATGTTAACAAAATAAATGGTTTACTAAGATGGATTCGGCCAACATGGCCATTCATGTCAAAATTTTGTTTTTCCAATGATGATTGGTGGAGCAAAATTAGTCTCACATATTGACTACGAGAATGATACTCTTCAACGACATTGATAGAGGCACGAACAGGTGCATAACCAATGATCTATTCTATCAAGATGGAAGTAGTTTCTGTAAGGTTAAGGTTTGAGAATATTATCCCTTATTCTTGAAGTTTTAGGTCTTAAGTGACAAGGATCATGCTTCGAGCATGATGCCACACCTTGGTAGGCCCTGATTCTACCATATGTTGTAAAAACAAACTCGAAATTGAATTGTGAGAGATAGACCCAGACTTGGGTTCGGTAGGCTCCAGTCGAAGTTGAAGGGGTCTGTTCGGTAGGCCTCTGCCGAAGCAAGTGCGGCATAGAGAGATAAGAGAGAAATGGGTTGCAACATAGAGAGGGAAAAGATAGATGTGTAATTGTGAAATATGTTCTATTCCACCCCCATTGTATCATTATTTATAGTAGTAGGGAAGGTGAATTTCTTATCCCAAAAAGATTACAACTCTAATACGATAATATCTAGTTTAATAGATATGGTAGAATCCCATAAAGATATCCTATATAATATGACTGCAACATAAACAACAATATAAACACATTCGAAGACAATTTTTTAAGGGGTGTGATATCCACACACCATTTTTTACTTCTCACACACCCTTCTAATTTTCGACCGTCGGATCAGATGAATTAAAGAAGATCAACGGACAAAAATTAACAAAGGGTGTGTGAGAAGTAAAAAAGGGTGTGTGGATAGCACACCCCTTTTTTAAAATGGTCTATCTCTTTTCTACTTTTTTATTTTATTGTTTTATTCTTGTTCTTACAGCTTCGAATCGTAAAGAATATGAACTTTTGATTAAAACGTTGATAGGGTTTTCTGACAAAATGATAGATATATACTTGATAGGGTTTTCTGATTAAAATATATTTCACCAAGTGGGGTGTGCCGGTGTGGGGGTTCATGTTTCGGTCTTAAGGGCTGCATGAAAAAATAGACGATAAAACATTATTATTAACCACATTTACAATCTTTAAGGTTAGGTGTTTTTTTTTAAACCACTACAAGTGGTCTAGTGGTTCTTGCCTAGTTGGGTTTGCTCCCCAACCTACGTTCGGACCCAAAGCTATCAAAGTGGTCAGGCACTGTGCTGCAATGTACGGTTGGAGCATTTCACATGCGCCGGAAGGAACGCATAAAGGAGGTAGGACACGCTCCAACCCCCAAAGGCAAACCAACTAGGGACGATAAAAGAAGCCAAAACAGCAGCCATAAAAAGAGATAAACTACCGAATGATAAACGGGACTACACTAGAGGCGTGGGAAACGGGTTGTAAAGAGACAGGAAGCGCATCTCCAGTCCGGGTTAGGTGGTTTTTAAAAGGGGTAATTTGTTTAGAGTGCTACTAAGCTCACGTTAATGTTTTATTTCCCACCCATTTTGAAATGATAATTTGATTGACAACTTTATCCTTGTGTAAAATGACCTTCAAAGACTTAAAAGACCAACCAATCATGTCTTGCCACATCATTAGTTATATTGACAAAAAAACCTAAAATATCATAAATGAGAAAAAGAAAAAGCATTGGAACAATTTGGATACCTGCCATATATTGAATTTGGAGGAGTTATGGAAAAACCAGAGCAACACCAAACCATGAGGGTTGAGGTTTTGGGGGTGTTGGTAGTGACGGTTTTGAAATTATGGGGCAGCTGGTGATATTTGGAGGTTCATGATAATCAAAGTAATATCTGAATGGATGACCTATGATTTACTAGAAGAGCAACTGACCTTTTTTGGCGAGAGATTTCCTTTGAGTAAGAAATAGTTGAATTCTGGCTTTAACAAAGAAGACTTACTGTTGTGAAGGTGGTTGTAAAGGGACAAGGATTGTCTACCCTCCACTTCCGGTGCCCTTCCCGTGCCCTCCTGTTTTGTGTGGTCACGATTAAACCACATCAACATTTTATATTATTTTTTTTATAAATATAATAAGACAAAAATGAATAGTAATATAAAATGTTGACGTGACTTAACTGTGACCACACAAACAGAAGGGCACGAAGAGGACACCGAAAGTGAAGCGCAGACAATCCTTGTCCGTCGTAAAGACCCCGCCTTCAAGTGCCGAGGAGAAGCAGGTATGGGTGTTCAAAAGCACGACAACCCATAATCTTCCACGATAACATTAATATTCGTTGTATAGGATAACATTAATATTCGTTGTACACGATAACATTAATATTTCTGCAAATTTTATCAAGTAGTATTAAGGGAAATAATGTACCCCATTAAATTTATTATGGGTACAAACAAAGACAGCCATGAACAAAAAAAGTACCAGGAAACATAAAAATTGTACGTACCCAACAACACATGAATACCAAATCATCTCTCGTTTTCCAACCAAAAAAAAAAAAAGAAACCTAACCCTAAAGATTTTAAATGTGGTTAATAATAATGTTTCCTCGTCTATTTTTTCACAGCCTTTATGACTGAGACATCAACCCCACACCCATTTCCGTGTCCTCTTGTTTGTATGGTCACGGTTAAGCCACGTCAACATTTTATATTATTTTTTATAGATATAATAAGACAAAAATGAATAGTAATATAAAATTTTGACGTAACTTAACCGTAACCACACAAACAGAAAAGTACGGGAAGGGCACCGAAAATGGAGGGCAGACAATCCTTGTCCATCAAGTATATATCTAACAGTTTGTCAGAAAACCCGATCAACGTTTTAATCAAAGGTTCATATTCTGTACGATTCGAAGCTGTAAGAACAAGAATAAAAATTAAAAAAAGCAGAAAAGAGACGGACCTTTTTAAAAAATTTTCTTCGTACATGTTTATACTGTTGTTAATTTAATTATTTTTATGACAAAATTATCCTTGCTATTTTGTTTATATTATTTTCACTTAGTTGTGAATTTTTTGTTTGAGGAGCTTTATAGTCCAATTATTTTTTGTAAAGTCTTGAAATACCAAACTCTCATTCTGATTTTCTAATATTATTATTATATATATGTGGGTCCTTTACCAGACAGGATCCTGATTTTGATTGAAAAATGAGGATGGCACGGTGAGCCGTCTAATCTCCTTTAATGAGATCGTGCGGTTAGGCTTTAAAGATGCATTTATTGTATTTCTTGTTCTTTCTTTTCGTCCTTTCCTGTCTCTGCCTCACGAATGACTAATCACAAACTAGAGGTTCAAATTCAATCAAACCCCAATCTTTCCATCTCTTCCTCGCGTGTTGTTTCTCAAATTCAGATACGGTTTAAACGATTTGATTTTTATTTTTTTCTTTATAATTTTCTGGAAAAATGGGTTCAAGGAATTGGGATTGTTGGGTTTTCCAGTTGGACATTTTCTGGAGAATGGATATGGTTGTCCTCCTGCTTGATTCAAATTGCACAACACCTTTTCTTGAATATTTTAAAAAGAAAACTAATGAAAATGGTTTGAAAATTTTTAATTTTAACGATAATGACAAAATAAAGGGTAAAATGAATAGTACCAGATGATAAACCATAAGTTGTTGTTTGCTGTGACTCTTCCACTACAAATGCTGCTGCTAAGAGTTGGGGATATACTCTTGTAGTATCTCTTATATTTCGGGATTGATATAGACTAGTTAGTTGTAATCAGTTTGACTTGTAACTCTTTGATGTAATTCATTCCTATAAATACAAACACACAACCTCTCTTAGATTTAACTGAGTTGAACATCAACTACTGTTTAAGCCTTTTATAATCTTATGTGTGATTATTTCTCCTTTACCATAATTGATTTTTTAGTATACAAATGTGATTTTTCGTTAAAATAAACAGTATCGAAAGCTTTTCGTTAACCAATTTGTGGGCAGCAGCTTAGGCTCCTCAAGGACTGATATATAGGAACCAAAAAAGTAAGGAAAAAAAAAACCCAGAAAACGAAAACTGTGAACCCATGCGAATCAGACATGATTTTTACATTTCTTTTCTCTTTTTCTCCATTGCTCTGCCTCGCCAAGGACGCGTAGCTAAAACAGCCCAAGTCCAATCGAACCCAAATCTTCTTCCCACTTGATCAGTTTTGGGATCTGGAGATTGGCTTCAGTTATCTGGCCTTGGGTATCTATCTTCCTACCTTGGTTCTAATTGTACCTAGTAATTCACTCTAGGTATCTCATGATCTTCTCATGAATTATGGAGTTTTTCAATTTTGCTTTTGATTAAGTTATAAACAAATTGATCTACCACTTTCATACTCTTCTTCAGCACTGCTTCTGATCCGATGTTTAAGAACCGTTTGATCCTCCACTAGAAATTAGCATAATGATACATAATCATTTCGTTTCCTTTATCGAAAGCATCAGAAAACTGGGTACCTTCTTCATTTGTGCCAAATGGTGTCTAGCTCCATACCAAGGATAATTTAACACTGAATCTAAGGCTACTTTAAAAAACATATCCTTTTCCAAACAAAACAAATTAAATGACAATATTGCTACCGATAGATGTTAAATTATACCAGAATTCCATGTCAAAGAATTGATAATATTGCATGCATCCTACCACCTGCACATCACAACATGTGGGGTAAGATGAAAATTGGAGGACGTATGTGGCTAGCAGTGATTGTTGGTCCGTCTCTGTAAATCTTAGCAAGTGTAACGAACTAACAACTTGTGTCTTTGCTAGTGTCCCATCATTCGTGTCTGACGTGACTAGTAACGACCAAACCCTCAACTAATCAATTTAAAGTGGAATCCACAAAATCTTACCAACCTTTTGAGGTTTGGAATCTATTAAAACATTGATTATAGATCTCCAAAACTCAAAAGGTTGGTCAGATTTTATGGATTCCACTTTAAATTGATTAGTTGAGGGCTTGGTCGTTACCAGTCACGTCAGACACGAATGATGGGACACTAGCAAAGACACAAATTATGAACCTCAGATTAAAATCTGGATAGGGTTGTTCCGACAAAATGCTAGAAATATGGTCGTTGTTTATTCAAACTGAATGAATAAAAGATTACTTTTTCGGTCACATTTAATAATTAAAAAATATCTCATAAGTGCTATCTGGTATGGGTATTAGACCATCTTCAATTGAAGGGTCCAAAGGGCTAGAGGGTCAAAAATTGCCCGAAAACCGTCTCTAACCGATGGTTAGGCCAAATGGCTCATGGGCCCCACTGGACAACAAAGAGCCAATCGGCTGGCCCAACTCAACCAGCCTCGGGCTGGCCAGAATTTTCATTATTCATGTCGGTTATATCCGACAACATTGTACTAATTCCTGTCGATTATATCTAACAGGAATGGTAGGTTTTTTATTTTATTTTATTTTTTTTACAAAATTTTAAAAAAAAATTTAAATTCTATCTTTTTCCTATAACTTCCTAAGCCATTATACAACATTAAACGACCCTTTGACCCTCGGTTGGAGACGGTTTTTTGTGACAGGGCTAAAACGAGCCATATGGCCCTTTGACCTTCGGTTGGAGATGAAGACAAATATAGCTATGTACTGTTCATTAAAATATTAATATCTTGGAGGGTCAGATGGCTAAAATGAGTTCTCTGGCCCTCGTTCGGTTGAAGATGGTCTAAGGTTTCGAGGAATTGAAGCTGTCACTTGTCACTCGTCCGTCACCGGCCCAGCTTTCCATTAAATGAGCCAATCTTCTCTATATTATATATAGGTAATACAAAGTGTTTCTGGAGGTACGTTCTTCACCATCCTACCGAGTACCATGGATGTTCTTTCCTTTCCTTTACCTCCTCCCATTGCAATAAGTTTAGCGGTAGTAATTTTAACTGTGCTTGTGATAAGATTCCGTGCTAGAAGGTTGGGTGCTGAGAAAAAAAAGAGATACCATCCTGTCGTCACAAATTTCTTAAACACACTCATCAACTTCCCTAGGCTGCACCATTATATGACCGAGTTTGAACACAAACACAAAAGTTACAGGGCTTATAATGTGCTCATAGATTACATTATCACCACGGATCCTGCAAATGTTGAATACATCCTCAAAACAAACTTTGCAAACTATGGCAAGGTATGCTGTCTCTGACTAGTTAAATGAGAAGTTCATGATATTATAAAATTTCAAAAGTATTTTTTTTATTCTTTGTCGCGTGTATATTTGAAGGGTGAACATCTTAATGATTTTATAAGGATAATATTTATGTTAATCACCATAGTTATCTAATAACAGAAGTTCCAATTCCTGACCTGCTGCAGGGTTGGTACCATTCCGGCGTTTTGTCAGATGTTTTAGGAGACGGGATCTTTGCTGTGGACGGCGAAAAATGGCTGCATCAAAGAAAGGTAGCGGGCAAAGAATTAACCACCAAAGTTTTGAAAGACTTCAGCAGTACAGTCTTCAAAACCAATGCAGTAAAACTGGCGCGGATAATTTCTGAAGCTGCAACCTGCAACAAAGCAGTTGAGATCCAAGTAAGCTTGCCATGTAGAATTAGTTCCTTATATATGTAGCATGATTAGTATTAGTTCCTATATATATTAGGAGTTTCAGAAGGAGATCCCACGGCACAATAGCAAACGCATGTTTAATTATCACCAAAACCTAGAGTACTATGCAATGAGGGTTAAATAATTGGAACCGTTTAGTTTTTAGATCTCCATCCAAGAATCAACCTTGTAAATTAAAATCATTAGAATCCAAATAGTTTGATTTGATTATATTTACAAACATTGTCTTTTAAAACATTGTATTCGTCTATTTATGGACTAATGATTTTGAGATGTGGTTAATTTTATAAAGATAATTATCTTTGAATGAGGTTCCTAATTCCTGTACATAAATACAACACACACACACACACTTATATATATATATGTAATTCTTGACGTTTTCTTTTTGGGACGAAGGAATTGTTTATGAAAGCAACCTTAGACGCCATCGTCAAGATTCTGCTTGGAATTGAACTAGACACCATGTACGGAACAAATGAAGAAGGTATTCAGTTTGCCCATGCTTTTGATGTAGCAAACGAAATGACCATCTATCGTTATGTTGATTTCTCCTGGAAGATCAGAAGGTTCTTAAACATTGGATCAGAAGCACTGCTAAGGAAGAATGTCCAATTGATAGATCAATTTATTTATAACTTAATCAAAAGAAAGATTGAAACAGATACTTCATCAGAAGATGCGCTACTGGCAGTGAGTATTTAACCTTCCACTCCATGTTCTGTTATATTAATTCCAAAATGAATAATAAATTTAGTATGAGTAGTATTATTGTAAAATAAATAATAAAGTTAATAGTGTGGATGAATGGCAATATTGGCAGTTAAAGAAGGGAGACATCATTTCAAGGCTTTTGAAATCTCCAGATGTCGATCCAAAGTACTTGAGAGACTTGATCCTTTGTCTCATTGCTGCCGGAAGAGACACAACAGCGAGCACTCTTACGTGGTTTATTTATATGCTATGCAAGCATCCTCATATACAAGAAAAGGTTGCGAAGGAAGTTAGAGAGGCAACAAATCTGAAAGACAGTTCACGCATTGATGAGGTTGTTGCCACCCTTACTGAAGAAGCTCTTGAAAAAATGCAATATCTACATGCAGCTTTGTCTGAGACACTCAGGCTGTACCCTTCAGTTCCACTGGTAATTAAGTACTTATTATCTAAAATTAAATGCATGCACAAATACATCAAACATTTCATCAATTTTCTGTATTTGAATCGTTGCGTGTTACTTTTTAAGTATTTAACAAGTTACTTTGTGCGATGCACGCTGTCATATATAGAATGCAAAAATTTGTTTAGCTGATGATACTTGGCCAGATGGATTTAGTGTGAAAAAAGGGGATTTTGTGGGATTCCATGTTTACGGAATGGGCAGGATGAAATATCTATGGGGTGATGATGCAGAAGAATTTCGACCAGAGAGATGGCTAGACAAAAATGGCCTTTTCCAGCAAGAAAGCCCCTTCAAATTTACAGCTTTTAATGTATGTAAGAAATTACATGCATGTTGATTAATGAAAAAGTATGCACAAAGGATGAGATTATTTCTGAAGAATTTTGATATATATATGTGTCATTCACGTATACAGGCTGGGCCAAGAATTTGTATAGGAAGGGACTTTGCCTATAGGCAGACAAAGATCATGTGTGCCACACTTGTAGGATGCTTCAAATTCAAGCTGAGAGACGAGAAGTGGGTGGCTCATTACTTGACCAAGATCTCCCTCCATATAGACGGGGGACTTTATGTGCATGCCTCTCCAAGGCCTTAAACAGATGCCTCCTTCCCACCCCCATGCAGTTTGCTTAATATATAATTATCAGAATATATACTACTGTATTAGATAATAAAAGAAGAGTTACTAAAATGAAGCCTTCTTTACGTATTCGATCATAATCATGTATGTCCTATGACAATATATATTCAATCGTTGCGTCACAATAAAAAATAAAAAAATATGTAGTGCTGGTTACATTAAAATAAGTAACTTTGGTTGTAAAACATTAAGTTTGATTTGCAATATAAGATATTTTTGTTTCCATTTAAATTCTGAATTATTGGGTATTTGTAAACAAAAAGAAAAAAATAATAATGATCATCTTACTTACTGTAAGAAATTTAGTTTTCTAGCAATAGGAATAGCATGGCGAGTGATGTTTTCCTCGCTGATTTCCCCTTAAAATTTTCAGGTTTTTCCTGCTCTCGCTATATCCTACGAGTAAACAGATTATAGCGAGAAATGGGAACTTTGAGGGAGGAAACGTTTTGCTACTAAATGGTCAGCCAAACATATTTTCTTCGCGGTAGGCTTTCCCCGGGGGCCTACGACCTCGTCAGGAAATGTTTAAACGCTGAACCATTTGTACGACAATTTTGGAATTATTAGAACGAATTTTGTGTTCGCTAAAAGGTGTTTTTTTGTCCTACAAAAGAATAGTGTTCTTTTTTTTCTTTTCTTTTTTTTTTGTAATAATACTGCCAGTATATATCCACGCTAGCATGAATGAATTCTGACTGATTAGATTTGTGTACATCAATGTCGTATATATGAGTGATCAACGATTGCTGAGTTAAGATTTCACCAATGAAATGAGCAAAGTACATCATACTTGTTTAATTGCTCCCCCTGCATAATTTAATTGCGAGATTTAATTCATATTATATCGGATATAGATTGAGAATCTGGCCTTTCAGAATTTTTTTTTATAAAGATATTTGTTCAAATATACCAATTTCATTCAGGGACGGAGTTAGAAATTTATTCTAATAGGGGCAACCGAAAACAACTAAGAAAACTTTGTTATAGTATGGTTATACGCAATATGATATTAAGGATGGTTTCAAATGACGATGTATCACAATTCTAATAGTATTCCAATTCTTGGGAAGACCATCCCGGCTTTTACAATTAACAAGGCCTTTTGGAGTGGGGATTGTTGTGCATTCTGTGTTTAAAGGAATTTCATTAGACCGACTCTAATGGGAAGGAGCCAAACCCAAGCATTTGAATTTAAACCCAAAAAAATGCCACCAAAAGTAAAGACATAAGGGTAATGTTATACAAACTAAATTTGTAAATGAAATTATATGGAAGTTGACGATTGGATTATTGCTTAAGCATTAAAAAACGTGCTCATTTCCTATTGATGACATATCATTTAGTTTGTAAATTTTATCTACATATTTAGTCTCTCTAACATTACCAAGACTTAAACCTAAAAAATTTAGGTATTGATGACATATCATTTAGTTTGTAAATTTTATCTACATATTTAGTCTCTCTAACATTACCAAGACTTAAACCTAAAAAATTTAGGTTTGGACTTAAACCAAAACTCAAATTTGGGTTAAGATTTGGCTGGTCTAAACCTTGAGTGAGGCCTTTTTTTTAAGGAAAACTAATGAAAAGGGCTTGAAAACTTTGAGTTTTAATGATAAGGACAAAATAAAGGGTAAAGTGAATAGTACCAGGATTGACTTTTTAGTGTAAAAATGTGGTTTTTCGTTAAAGTGAACAGTACCGAGAGCTTTTCGTTAAAGTTCCATTTTTTTTAATATGCGGCTGACCTATCACATTAAGTGGCCAATAGCTAGGCCCTGCAAGAAGGGGATCCAGCTGTGCAACGGTAACTTCGGCTTTTAATATGGGTCTTTTAATTTCTGGACGGTTGGTTATCAACGTTCCAGATGAAACTTCCTTTTTGGGCAATCCTTTAAAACTAATCTAGCAATACATATTTGTTTGAAAAATAAAATTTAAAAGTTGAAATTTAAATTTAACGGTCAAAATAATAAAATAATTTTTTAAAATATATCCGCTTAAAAAAAATAATCTTCAACTCTATAAATACTTATTCATTTGTTAGAATTTAAATTTTTTTAGGCTAAAGAATTTGTTAAATTAAATTAACATAACATAACTCAGAGTTAAAAAAAAATCCTTACCGAGCAAAGATTAAGGTTAAACCATTCCACAACAATTTATACATTTTAGGTACTAAAATTTAGGTCTGGAGGATTGAGTGACATTAACTGTTTACAAAGTTTAATTCTATCTTTTAGTGGACCTAAATATTTGAGTTTGGGTCTAAGAGTTGGGATTAGTCTTAGGTGCTTCTGAAAGTCCTGCCACAATAAAGCTTTTAGCTACCTTGGCCTTCCATCAATTGTTCTGAATGCATGAGACTGGATGGATGCAATTTTTCAGGTAATTTCTTTGCATTTACTGTTCATATGATTATCCCAATCACCTAATTTTAATAACCTTCTATGCAATATTAATATTTATGTTGAATCTGATATTTAACCAATTATAACTATTGGAGTTATATTGAACTCCGGATGATGTTGACAGGATTTATACCTGTTGGAATTGCAATCGGTGTAGGAATATCAGACGTTTATGATGTAAAAAGACCAACTGCCCTCATCGTCAATGGCGTTTTTAACGCAGCATCAGCCGCGGCAGGCATCTTCATCTACACGTCCCTCTTTAGCAGCTGATTTCATGAACCTAAAAAATTCAGAGCAATGGAAGGGTGGGATAGCATAATCTCTTCTTCTTGGAGCTGGTTTGTATGTCTACGTTGGCCAAATGTAAATCTGACACATGAAGGTTTTTACTGGTAAAAAATAGTGCAAATCTGTGTGCACTAATTTGCGTCAGTTCTTACTGGTAAAACCGAGGCTTTTATAATTAAAAAAAAAAAATCCAGGAATGTGTAGGACTCATCTGGCAGAAACCATGTGTGTGTGTTTTTCTTCTTTTTTTTTTTTTTTTTGGTCTTGTACCATATTTTGTTTTTTGGGTCTTTGTACCTGTTCTTACCTGTAAGAACATGCAGACTTTAATACCTACCGTAAGGATTTTACAAATAATAGGATGATTTTTTTTTTCTATATACTAAAATTTTCTGTTGTTAACTTCTGACAGGAAAAAACGAAGAAAGTGATGCGGAGAAGAGGCTGTATTTATCTTTCACAAAATTATAGCAAGGAAATAATGTACCCACATAATTATTAACATATTTAAAAAATAACTACTGACATATGTTAAAACATAAAATAAATACATATAATTAGCATGGGTACATTTAGCAAAATTAAAAATGGGTACAAATAAATTAAAAAATGTGGATACAATTAAAAAATTTGGGCACAAAAATAAATTAATGTATGGACACAAATTAAAACTGAAAAGAAAATTGGTACAAATTAAAAAGGATCGCAAATTAAAAATGGGTACAAACTAAAAATAAAAATATATGATAAAAATTTAGCCATAAATATAAATATATCAAATGTAAAATTTCTAACTCTAAATGAATATATTTAGAAATAAAAAAAAATATTTTATTATTGAAATAATTAATGACGTTTATTAAAATCTAAGGACCTTAATAAAAAAAATTGAAAATGAATAAGGTTTTAATCGATAGAATAGCAAAAAGAGGGATGAAAACCTAATTTCTGCTTTTTTTTAAAGAGGTAGTCACATGTCCTGCATTGAAAATATATAAAAAGTATTAAAATTCTACCAAAATAACTAATAAATTATAATTAAGAATATGGTAAAAATATAATATAATATCGACTCATCAATTATAATCATTAAAATCCAAAATTTTTTGACCATTTGATTATCGTTATAAACATTCCTTTTAAATATTGTGTTCGTCTATTTATTGACTAAATGATTTTGAGATTCGGTTAATTTTGTAAAGATGATCCTTGAATGAGGCTACTAGTTCTTGTATATAAATACAACACATATATGTAATTCTTGGCGTTTTCTTTTTGGAACGAAGGAATTGTTTATGAAAGTAATCCTAGCTACTCAACCGTCAAGATTCTACTTGGAATTGAACTAGACACAATGTACGGAACAAATGAAGAAGGTACTCGGTTCGCCGATGCTTTTGATGTAGCAAACGAAATGACTGTCTATCGTTATGTTGATTTCTTCTGGAAGATCAAAAGGTTTTTAAACATTAGATCATAAGCACTGCTAGGGAAGAATATCAAAGTGATAGATAAATTTATTTATAACTTAATCAAAAGAAAGATCGAAACAGATAATTCATCAGAAGATGAGCTACCGGCAGTGAGTAATTAACCTCCCACTCCCTAATCTGTTATATTAATTCCAGAATGAGTAATTAATTTAGTATAAGTAGTATTATTGTAAATGAATAATAAAGTTAGTAGTGCGGATGATTGGGATTGGGAATATTGGCAGTTGAAGAAAGGAGACATCAGCTTTTGGAATCTCAAGAGACCTATCCAAAGTACTTGAGAGACTTGATCCTTTGCCTCATTGCTGCTGGAAGAGACACAACGACGAGCACTCTTACGTGGTTTATTTATATGCTATGCAAGCATCCTCAGATACAAGAAAAGATTGCACAGGAAGTTAGAGAGGCAACAAATCTGAAGGATAGTTCACGCATTGATGAGGTTGCTGCCAGCCTTACTGGAGAAGCTCTTGAAACAATGCAATATCTACATGCAGCTTTGTCTGAGACACTCAGACTCTACCCTCCAGTTCCACGGTAATTAGGTATTTATCATCTAATACCAAATGCATTCACGAATACATCAAACACTTCCTCACTTTTATGTATTTGAAACACTTTTTAAGTATATAACAAGTTAATTTGTGTGATGCGCGTTGTCATATATAGGATGTGACTATTTGTTTAGCCGATGATACTTGGCTAGATGGATTTAGAGTAAAAAAAAGGAGTTTTGTGGGATACCATATTTACGTAATGGGTAGGATGAAATATATATGGGGTGATGATGCAGAAAAATTTTGGCCAGAGAGATGACTCGATAAAAATGGCCCTGCAAGAAAGCCCTTTCAAGTTCACAACTTTTAATGTACGTATAAAAAAACATGCATGTTGATTAAAACGCATGCACAACAAGTGAGATTATTTCTAAAGAATTTTGATATATACGTTGTCATTCACTTACACAGGCGGGGCCAAGGTTTTGTCTGGAAAAGGACTTTGCCTATAAGCAGGCAAAGATCATCTGTGCCGTGCTTTTAGGGTGCTACAAATTCAAGCTGAGTGATGAGAAGAAAGTGGCTCATTACAGGATCAAGCTCACCTTCCATATAGACGAGGGACTGTATGTGCATGCCTCTCCAAGACATTAATTAGATGCCTTAAACATCTTTTCCTCTCCCATGCAATTTGCCTAATATATAACAGAATATATTCTACCGTATTTCATAATTAAAAAAGAAAGCCTTCTTTACCTATTTGATCATCACTTGTAAGTTTATTAGTCACATCTATTATTAAAGTTGAGTATAATTATTGTTTTAGACCACTTTTTATTTTAATTTTTTTCTTCTGAATTTTAGTATCACGAGACGGAATAATGAATTACATTACAAACAATTTTGATTATAATAAAATTAAAACTACAACACAAAGTCTGATGCATGATATAATCCAACAGGATTCTCCACGGATCCTCTTTGTGAGGATTTAGAAAATTCATGAATCTTGTTCGTTCATTATATATCGTGCGGTCAGTTTTCCTCAAGTACTGTTTGTGTTGAATTTTAAATAAATAAATAATAAAAGAATTTCTAACCGTATGATGTACGATGAACTGACACTATTTACGAATTTCCTATATCCTCACAAAAAGAATCCAGAGAGGTTTCGGATTTGATATAAACAACACTCTTTTCTGACCTTTTCTGAAGTGCTACCTTTTTTTAATTTTTTTTTTTTAATCAGGAGTACGTTAACACCATTTATAAGATCATCTACAACCCTGATGCTAAATGCTGAATCAAACATTTAAAATCACAAATAAACGCCATTTCTATGTAGGGTTGGATGGAAATAGGGACCAAGGTGGTCCCAAGACCACCTAAGTCTAGAAATATACAAGTGAAGGTCTTCTGAGTACTCTCCTAATGTTTGGTACGTGTCTTTTTTGTGCCTACTAAAGGTTTGATGTAATACATACGAAGGATATCTTGACATGTTGCATTGATAGTACTTAACAAGTTTTCTATATCACTCATTAGATTACTTCGGTATATACACTACTACAATATTAGCTTTAGGTGTCGGACAATCCTGGCAGTTAATAAGTCATTCTGACGGATAAAAGATTTCCGACACATAATTTATTTACTGTTGGATTAAAGTTACTTTCTGTCGGATATATCCGACATAAATTTCTGACGGATTTTTCCTGGCGGATTTAACCGCCATAAAATTATTATAACCCTCAGTATTTTTTAATTCTCTTTTTTTAATATTTTTAAATTATTCTGACGGTTTCTAAGTTAATTGTGGCGGTTATAACCGACATAAATTGACTATTTTATTATTTTAGATTCTGACGGTTATTATTTTAGTATTCTGCCGGTTATAACCGACAGAAATTGACTATTTTATTATTTTAAAATGTTACATTGATTAAAAATAAATACAAATGGTGTGAATATTTTTTTTTTCACTCACGGTCCCATTACCTAATCTCTGAATGTTTTTTTTTTTTTTTGCAATTTTTTACACATGCTATCTCGAAGTATATACAAACATATTTGACGGTTGAATCGTTGAAACTAGTTTCGTAGAATGCATATCCTATCAAATTGATAGATTTAACAAACACTTAAGAGTTAATGTTATAGTTCCATTAAGTATAAAAAATTATCCACTAGTGCAAATATTTTAAATTGAAGATCGTGGAGTGTAGCTGTAAAAAATCATCAAAATCGAAGCTAAAATAATCGTTAAATTGTGATTTTTTGTTTATAACCATCGAAAATTTTTGTTTCGTTACCTAATCTCTGAATGTTTGTGTAGACATCGAAATTTCGGTAAATAAATGTTGACCGATAAATCAAAGTGTCAACGCTCATGTATTACATAAATTTTACACGTAGCGTGTGACTCAACGAAAATTGAAATGAGTTGGAAAAATCATCAAATAGGACACGTGTCAACACCTGGCAGAAACGACTTATTTCATCTGGGATATTATATTCAAAGTTAGGCCTTGGAAAATTCTATAAATACAAGCCCATTTCATTCATTTAAAGGGAACCAATTCATATTACACCTTGAAGCTCTGAAGCTCTGAAACTCCGAAGCTTTCAAGCATCCAGGTTCCCGAAGAATCAAGAAAGCCTTCTTCGTTCTTCGTTCATCGTTCTTCCAAGATCAAGCCCCGACGGCCCTTGGATCAACAATCATCCACCTTCAAGCCCAAGCCTCAACGGCCCTTGAAGAAAGCGTTCATCGTTCATCAACTGTTCATCCTCAAGGATCAAGCCCCAACGGCCCCTTTGGATCGACAACATCAACGAATCCGCTCATCCGCTATTCATCAAGCCCAAGCCTCGACGGCCCTTGAAAAAAGCGTTCATCGTTCCTCACTGTTCTTCGAGATCAAGCCCAAAAGCCCTCGAAGATCCGTTCAAGCCCAAAAGCTCTCGAAGATCCGTTCGTCACTGTTCTTCGAGTTCAAGCCCAAAAGCCCTCGGAAATCCGTTCATCACTGTTCTTCAAGATCAAGCCCAAAACCCCTTGAAGATCCGTCAATCACCGTTCTTCAAGATCAAGCCCAAAAGCCCTTGAAGATCCGTTCATCCTCGTTCATCCAAGATCAAGCCTCGACGGCCCTTGGATCAATCGCACATCCCACAAATCAACACCTTACGGAGATCGAATCAGAGGATAAATTTGAGAGAGATTGTAACCAAAATCAAATCAAATACATAATATTTGTTTGTGCACGTTGTTCTTGTCTCTTTCGTTTCAGGAATTTTTCGTGTTCACAAATTGGCACGCCCAGTGGGACAATCTCTGCCTCTCATCTCTTTCTCCGTTTAAGAAATTCAAGCGCACTTCCCAAATTAATGGCATCAAGGAAAGCTCAAACTGTTCCCGCAACCGGCGCAAAGAACAAGAGCATCCTTGTCGCAACTGGTGTCACTTTAGGCATCACGACTCGAAGCATGGCAAGAGCTACTTCTGCCACCTCTTTCACCTCTGCATCAACTCTGCCAAGGGAACAAGAGCACCCAAGGCACGAGCTTGTGATCACCTTAGCCTCACTAAGGGCATCAAGGGGGGAAAGCCCAAGGAAATACTTCGAACCCATGTTCTCCGATGCCGATTCAAGCGGCAGTTCAGCCATGCAAGTCATGACCATTGGAGCAACTTCAATCGATGAGCAGCTGGCTCAAATGAATGAAGCAATCGCAAGGTTAACCCGAACTGTGGAAGAAAAAAACTTGCAAATTGCAGCACTAGTCAACCGATTGGAGGCACAGGACGGCGATAAACCCGACCCATAGAATGATCCACTAAAGAGAAGAGATGATGAAGAAGATGAGCCTCAGGTGGAGAAAAACGATGCGAAGCCGGAGCCAGACCAAGCAGCGGCACTCATGGGATCTCTTTCTATCCAGTAGCTGCAAGAGATGATCACCAACACCATCAAGGCACAGTACGAATGGAGCTCATATACCTCCGGGTTGTACTCAAAGCCGTATTCAAAGAAGATCGACGCCTTAAGGATGCCGAGAGGTTATCAACCACCAAAGTTCATGCAATTTGATGGAAAGGGAAACCCGAAACAGCACGTTGCCCACTTCGTTGAAACTTGCAACAACGCAGGAACCGAAGGGGACTACCTCGCCAAGCAGTTTGTGCGCTCGCTGAAAGGAAACGCCTTTGAGTGGTACACGGATCTGGAGCCTGAGTCCATCAACAGTTGGGAGCAATTGGAGCGGGAATTCCTCAATCGCTTCTACAGCACCTGCCGCACTGTGAGTATGCTAGAGCTAACAAGCACAAAGCAATGGAAGGACGAGCCAGTCATTGACTACATCAACAGATGGCGCACTCTAAGCCTCGACTGTAAAGACAGGCTCTCGGAAACCTCTTCAATCGAGATGTGCATCCAAGGCATGCAATGGGGTTTGCAATACATCCTTCAAGGCATTAAACCACGGACCTTCGAGGAATTGGCCACTCGCGCCCATGACATGGAGTTGAGCATCGCCCATTATGGGAAGAAAGAACCGATGCCTCGTCCACCACGTTGAACAGGCTGACCTTCCTCTTCCTCTCCGTACCCATCAATAAAAAAAAAAAAAAAAACTAACGGCGGCAAAAACGCCCCAAAATCCTATCACTTGGATCCTAAAAAGGTCGGATAGGATTCGAAGAGAGAGGCTTTCCTTTCCGATTTACGATTTAGCCCTAAATTTCGTAAACCCTAAAAGATGCAAGAAGATTGAGGATTTTGGCGAGAGAGAGAGGGGTAGCTTCTCGAACAAGAACGTGGGTGGGATGCAGCTGCTGACGATGCTGCTACAGGAAGAGTGAGAGCAGCTGGTCCTGGGTCGGACCTTTTGACTCGGCCGCGATCAAGCTCAGCACCACGTGGATGGACAGCGGCGAGTACACGTGGCTTGATTGTTTACCTTCGTTTTGATGCAGTTGCTTTGTCAGCCCCAACATGAAGTTGTTTTGGTTGATGATGCTTTCTCACAGCTCCATTTCTGATGTTCCTTTTACGGGCTTGTTGTCAATATGGGCCTGTGAAATGAAGGGAGGCCTGGGCTGTGATTCCCTTTGATAGAGACAAGGTTGGGGCGGCCCAATTCCCTTTTTTTTTTTTTTATGTTATTTTCTGTTCTTTTTTTTTTCTTTTTGTAAATACATAAAACATATATCTCCTTTTTTTTTTTTTTTTTTTTGGACAAACAAATATTGTAATAGCATTAAAACTTTTAATAAAATCTTTATTCCTTATTTTGGTGTGACTGAACTCAAATTTTGAATATTCGAGCTACCTACGTACCCCTCCAAAGAAGAGATCAAGTCGTAACGTAGTTCAAATACATAGATATATTATTATTATTATTATTATTTTTTGTCTTTTTTTTTTTTCCTAAATACATAATAACATATGTACTCAATTTTTTTTCAAAGAAACTGTAATTTAATTTTGTACAAAGAAAATTGCAAATTTTCTTAACAAAATAAATTTGTAATGAAATTGACCTTCTTTAATAAAACATTTATTCTTTTGATTTTAATGTGACTGAACTCGAAATTTTGAATATTCAAGCTGCCTACGTACCCCTCCAAAGAAGAGATCAAGTCGTAACGTAGTTCAAATACATACAGAGCTCTCCAGTCACCCATTCCCCAAAAAGAAAGAAAGAAAGCAGCTTTCTTTCTTCTGAATCTCAAAAGCCTGAGGAAGCAAATCAAATCCATCGTTCATTCGGATTGTTATTGGGTTCGGACGGAAATGAAGCTATCTGCAAAACCCATATCGAGTCCGGGGTGGACGGACAAGTTTCCGCCGCTGTTGGTGAGGTTTCTGAGGACCAACGTCGGGAGCGGAAGCAGAGGCCGGTTGCATTCGAGCCCAATGTTCGTGAGGAAGAAGAACGCCGCCGCCGCCACTGTCGAAACCCAAGAGTCGTCTTCTCCTAAAGTCACGTGCATGGGGCAAGTCAGAGTCCAGCGGTCATCTAACCAAGGTGGTTCGCGGACCGGAGGAGCCAGACGGGCCACCGGAGCTCCGACCCGCCGATGGTGATTCTGATTTGATTGGTGAGAGTAGCACGTCGAAGGGAACTGAAGAAGGTTCTCCAGGTCAGGTGGTTCTTCCAGTTTTGCAGAAGATCACTGATTTGACTACCAAAATTCAGGATTCGAAGAGAGGAAGCCGCTTATGATCGCTGCCATGTTCGGTAGCACTAGGGTTCTGAAGTATATAATTCCGTCTGGCATGGCTGATGTCAACAGGTGTTGCGGCTCAGATAGGGTCGCTGCCCTTCACTGCGCCGCTGCTGGTGGTTCCGCTGCTTCACTTGAGGTTGTCAAGCTCTTGCTTGATGCATCCGCTGATGCTAATTGCGTCAATGCTAACGGAAACAAGGCCGTTGACCTGATTGCCCCAGTTTTGAAGTCGCCCTGCAGCTCAAGAAGGAAGAACCACACTGCGGAGTTCATGGATTCCAATATTTTCCAACAGCAGCGTCTGCAGCAGTAGCAGCCCGGCGGCCTTCCTCCTTTCTGTTGCAGATCAGTAGAAGCACATGGATTCAAGCAATCTTGTTCCTTCCAAGAATCTGCGAATCCATTAGCAACGAAATGTGGGGCCATAAAGCTAAATAAAAAAAAAAAAAAATAGCTCATTCGAAGACCCGGAAATTCTTCTAAAGAATCAATCTTTGGGAAGCATTTTGGATCACTTGGTGAAGTCGATTATGGGTGGGTTTCAGATTAGAGCCTGGTGTTTCTGTGTCCTCCTACTTGTGTTCAAAACCTGCATAGCCGACGAACAACACAAAGATCGAATCTATCCCGGGTTCCAGGCATCTCAGGTGGACTGGAGTGATTATGTGGGGCTGTTCCTGCTATCGAACAACTCGGCGTTCGCCTTAGAGTTCTACCAAGCGCTGGACGTCAAGTTGTATTTACTTGTGATTATTCACTTGGGTACTGATAAAGTGGTCTGGACTGCTAACAGAGGCAAACTGATTTCCAAGTCCGCTAAGTTCGTTTTTGATAAAAATGGGAGTGCCTACTTGAGAGGCAGTGATAGTATGGCCTGGTCTACAAACACAACAGGACAGGTAGCTTCAGCCATGGAATTGCAGGATTCAGGAAACTTGGTGATTGCCTGGAGACAAAGGAAGCTTTCTTTGGCAGAGTTTTAGCCGTCCCACGGACACTCTCTTACCTGGCCAGGAGTTCTTGCAAGGAATGCAGCTCAAAAGTTTTCGCAACTCCAATAACGTGTTTCACTATCTTGAAATTCAGTCAAGGGATCTGGTCTTGTATACAGGATACGAGCCTCCTCAAATCTATTGGTCCTTGGCGGTTGGCAGCAAGCGGAGCGAGAGAGACGCCAACGGCAAGGATCTCGACCTCGAGAGAGACGGCTCTCGTGGCATCAGCGACGAAGAGGATGGCGAGACGTGCAGGAAGAAGCTCAGGCTCTCCAAGGATCAATCTCCGCTGTCTTTGCGACATCCAGCCCAACCCCTCTTCACCATTAGAGCTCCACATTCGAGATGCTGGAAGGTGGTGCCAACTCTGTCGCTGCGTCGTCTGAATCTCCACCAAACCCCACCTGCTGCACATGGTGCGCACACCCGGATCCAGTTGGGCTGCGCTCTCGGCATCGACTCCTTCCACCGCAACGCCTGGCCTCCCTCGAGCTCGTCACTATGACCACCATGATAGCAAAGAACTTCAAAGACCGCTGTCAAACGACTAGCCGGCCGAGAAGCTCTTCCTCAAACTCCATCTTCTCCGTCCGTCTTCGTCCGCTGCCTGCAAAATCCCCTACCCATCACCCAAATTTATACAAAAAAAAAAATATGAAAAAAAAATGGATGGTGGAGCAAAGTGGTGCTGGCACGACGTGAAAAAAAAAAAAAAAGAAGATAATGAGGGAAGCTTGCTGGATGCACGACACAGGAGGATGGTGGATCAAAAGTTTCTGATGGTGCCCTATAATAAAAAAAAAATAATGATGGTGCATCTGGCACCATGTGACAAAAGAAAAAGAAATGGTGGGTGCATCCAGCACCGAGAAAAAAATAAATAAATAAATAAAAAATAATTATATAAAAAAAAAACGCATAGAGAGAAATAGAAGGTCCATTTTATTTATTTTTCTGGAAATTTTACATAAATTTGCATTATACATAATTAAAAAAAAAAAAAAAATCAAATCAAATCAAATTTACAACGGGGGATATTCAAGGACGATCAGGTTGCGCCTCACAACTCGGCAGAGCTCCAGGAAGAGAAGGCGTCGGAGGTTGGCTGTTTGAAGCCTCAGCAGTCGGTACAGCCCCAGAAGACGAAGGTAAATGCTGCTGGAACAAACCCACAAACCTCTGATGATCAAGTAAAATCTCACCATCAGATTCCTGCATCTGGTCAATCTTCCTCTTCATGTTTGTCGCATAGCTATGTGCAAGCTTATGCAACTGTTTGTTCTCCTGCTTGAGCCCTCTAATCTCCTGTTTGAGACTCATCACTTCAGCCGCCAATGATTCAACTTGACGGGTTCGAGCAAATAGGCGTTGGGCCATATTAGACACAGAACCTGCACACTGCACACTAAGAGCCAGAGAATCCTTAACAGCCAACTCATCAGACCGTTTGGAAAGTAGTCTGTTATCTCTGGGAGTGACAAGGTTTCGGGCCACCACCGCAGCGGTCATATCATTCTTCACCACCGAATCCCCAACGGTAAGAGGACCAGTAGGGGATATGAAGGATGGGCGCCATATGTTGTCTGGAGAAGGTGGGACTGCCTCTTCACCAAGGTTCAAGTCAAAACGACGGTCGGAGGGTCCAGACATTTTCAAAGTGTTGAAGGAAGAAGAGATCGGACAAATCAAGATCTTAGAAGTGCAAGAAGGGAGTTTTCACAAGCGAAAATTCAAGTGTGCTTTGAAACGAACTGCATGCCTCTATAAAAATCAGCACTCGACGGGATTTCAGAGATCGAAGAGGCGAGCTCAGAATTCGAAGAGGCCATTCAAAAATCGAAGAGGCAAGCTCAGAAATCGGAGAAGCATCTTGCTTTTCTAGACGCGTCGACACCCGTCACACACAAACTCAGCTTTGCGGAAATCACGGGTAATTTGTCGAAGCGCCGATCCCAGATATCGAAGAGGCGCCAGTCTTTTTCAGCCGCGTCATCACCTGTCATATGCACACTCAACTTTGCGCAAATCACGGGCAATTTGTCGAAAATTTTCGGTGAAGGAGAAAGCACGTGAAAGTTTACTGTTCAATCATGCGTTAGTTGCCGACACAAGCGAAAGAATAGTACCTCTACAGGTATTAAGGGACCTCCTATAACTGTCCACCTTCACCTTCCATAGCAAGGCAGACATACAGAGCCTTTCTTCATCTCCAAAAAAATGCTTTCCCAACGAAGCCTCTCGAGTCATTCAATGTTCCTTATTCCTTGGGGTACCTCTGCAAGCCAATGACTCCAAAGCAAAAGTATCTCATATCACCAGGGTAGAAAGCAAGAGTATCTCATATCATGCGTTCTCCCTGTCCTTTCCTTTGTCCTTGTTCTTACCTACAAAGACAAGGATAAAGAAAACAATATGCCGGAACTTCCACTCAAACTCGGGTAAGGACCCGACTGTTTGGAACCCTTCCCTGATTGCCTACCTAGCACTGCTCTCGAGTACTCGTTTCCCACTGCTGCTGTACTTCCAAAGAAGCTGCCACATCTGCCTGGAGAACAGATAAGGCAAGTGAAAATGATACCTTGCAGCATGAGGAGACAAGGTGCAGAAGGAACAAGCAAAGAAGAATGCAGTCTGCACAGTCAACTCAGCAGAAAGAGTCTGAGATGAAGAACTCGAGAAGATGCCACATCTGCCTGAGGAACAGATAAAGGAAATGAAGATGATACCTTGAAGCATGTGGAGACAAGTGCAACCAAGCACATGCTGATTCATCCGCTACTTCTTCAAAAGCAAGAGTATCTCATATCATCAAAGTTGCAATCACTCTGACGGTGAATTCGTTTTGACCCTCAAATTCTTGGGTCGGCTTACTAGGCGTTGTGGGCTGCACGTGCCGATTCACCACCCTTGAATCAAATCCTTAAAGATCAAGTCACCAACTGGAAGAAAAGCCCATCAATCTTGAAGATCATACCATTGACCAAACTGCTCAGGTGTGAATTAGAAAGATTGAACAAAGCAACAAGTCGTCACCTTCACCTCGTGCCCGCTTGCCATGTGTTCGAGTCAACCTTCAAGAATCAAGCCTCGACGGCCCTTAAGGAAATCACAAGTCCGATTCAAGATTAAGTGTCTACCACCCTTGAATCAAAGCCTAGTTCAAGAATAAGCTGTGGAAAATCAACAATTGGAGGAATCCAGAAATTCCTCCAACCCAGTTCAAGATCAAAGCTGTGGAAAGTCAACAAGCGCAACAAAATACGTGCCGATTCATCCACTACCAAAGCCAAAGATCATCTACCACATGAAGCTCCTTGTGGCCCAATTTCAACCTTCAAGATCAAGCCTCGACGGCCCTTGAAGAAATTTCAAACAAAAGTTCAAGAACAAGCCTCAACGGCCCTTGAAGAAATCTCAAGCCCAATTCAAGATCAAGCCTCAACGGCCCTTGAAGAAATCTCCAGCCCAATTCAAGATCAAGCCTCGACGGCCCTTGGATCGACATCTACAGTAAGGGACTTCAAAACACATCTCCTACACGTGACAAGCACATGTATACGACGTGCCTTGAAGTGGGGGCATTTGTAGACATCGAAATTTCGGTAAATAAATGTTGACCGATAAATCAAAGTGTCAACGCTCATGTATTACATAAATTTTACACGTAGCGTGTGACTCAACGAAAATTGAAATGAGTTGGAAAAATCATCAAATAGGACACGTGTCAACACCTGGCAGAAACGACTTATTTCATCTGGGATATTATATTCAAAGTTAGGCCTTGGAAAATTCTATAAATACAAGCCCATTTCATTCATTTAAAGGGAACCAATTCATATTACACCTTGAAGCTCTGAAGCTCTGAAACTCCGAAGCTTTCAAGCATCCAGGTTCCCGAAGAATCAAGAAAGCCTTCTTCGTTCTTCGTTCATCGTTCTTCCAAGATCAAGCCCCGACGGCCCTTGGATCAACAATCATCCACCTTCAAGCCCAAGCCTCAACGGCCCTTGAAGAAAGCGTTCATCGTTCATCAACTGTTCATCCTCAAGGATCAAGCCCCAACGGCCCCTTTGGATCGACAACATCAACGAATCCGCTCATCCGCTATTCATCAAGCCCAAGCCTCGACGGCCCTTGAAAAAAGCGTTCATCGTTCCTCACTGTTCTTCGAGATCAAGCCCAAAAGCCCTCGAAGATCCGTTCAAGCCCAAAAGCTCTCGAAGATCCGTTCGTCACTGTTCTTCGAGTTCAAGCCCAAAAGCCCTCGGAAATCCGTTCATCACTGTTCTTCAAGATCAAGCCCAAAACCCCTTGAAGATCCGTCAATCACCGTTCTTCAAGATCAAGCCCAAAAGCCCTTGAAGATCCGTTCATCCTCGTTCATCCAAGATCAAGCCTCGACGGCCCTTGGATCAATCGCACATCCCACAAATCAACACCTTACGGAGATCGAATCAGAGGATAAATTTGAGAGAGATTGTAACCAAAATCAAATCAAATACATAATATTTGTTTGTGCACGTTGTTCTTGTCTCTTTCGTTTCAGGAATTTTTCGTGTTCACAGTTTGTTTTTTACAACTTTTTACGTATGCAATCTCGGAGTGTGTAAAAATAAGTTTGACGGTTGGATTGTTGAAAAAAGTTTCATAGAATGCATATTGCATCAAAACCGTAGATTAAACAAACACTGGTTAATATTATACTTTTATTAAGTATAAAATAAGATTTTGTGGTATCTACTAGTGTAGATATTTTAAATTGAAGATCAAATTTATTCATTACATTCTTATAGGTTTCTGGAGTGTAGCTGTAAAAAATCATCAAAATTAGAGCTAAAATAACCGTTAAATTGTGATTTTTTGTTTATAACCGTCGAAAACTTTTGTTCCTTTACGTAATCTCTGAATGTTTGTTTTTTACAATTTTTTACGTATGCAATCTCGGAGTGTGTACAAATAAGTTTGACGGTTGGATCGTTGAAAAAAGCTTCTTAGAATGCGTATCACATCAAAACAGTAGATTAAACAAACACTTAGAGTTAATGTTATACTTCCATTAAGAATAAAATAAGATTTTGTGGTATCCACTAGTGTAAATATTTTAAATTAAAGATCAAATTTATTCATTAAATTTTTATAGGGTCGAGGAGTGTAGCTGTAAAAAATCATCAAAATCGGAGCTAAAATAACCGTTAAATTGTGATTTTTTGTTTATAACCGTCGAAAACTTTTGTTCTGTTACGTAATCTCTGAATGTTTGTTTTTTACGATTTTTTACGTATGCAATCTCGTAGTGTATACAAATAAGTTTGACGGTTGGATCGTTGAAAAAAGCTTCTTAGAATGCGTATCATAACAAAACAGTAGATTAAACAAACACTTAGAGTTAATGTTATACTTCCATTAAGAATAAAATAAGATTTTGTGGTATCCACTAGTGTAAATATTTTAAATTAAAGATCAAATTTATTCATTACATTCTTATAGGGTCGAGGAGTGTAGCTGTAAAAAATCATCAAAATCGAAGCTAAAATAACCGTTAAATTGTGATTTTTTGTTTATAACTGTCGAAAACTTTTGTTCCGTTACGTAATATCTGAATGTTTGTTTTTTACGATTTTTTACGTATGCAATCTTGGAGTGTGTACAAATAAGTTTGACGGTTGGATCGTTGAAAAAAGCTTCTTAGAATGCGTATCACATCAAAACAGTAGATTAAACAAACACTTAGAGTTAATGTTATACTTCCATTAAGAATAAAATAAGATTTTGTGGTATCCACTAGTGTAAATATTTTAAATTAAAGATCAAATTTATTCATTAAATTCTTATAGGGTCGAGGAGTGTAGCTGTAAAAAATCATCAAAATCGAAGCTAAAATAACCGTTAAATTGTGATTTTTTGTTTATAACCGTCGAAAACTTTTGTTCCGTTACGTAATCTCTGAATGTTTGTTTTTTTACGATTTTTTACGTATGCAATCTCGGAGTGTGTACAAATAAGTTTGACGGTTGGATCGTTGAAAAAAACTTCTTAGAATGCGTATCATATCAAAACAGTAGATTAAACAAACACTTAGAGTTAATGTTATACTTCCATTAAGAATAAAATAAGATTTTGAGTGTAAATATTTTAAATTAAAGATCAAATTTATTCATTAAATTCTTATAGGGTTGAGGAGTGTAGCTGTAAAAAATCATCAAAATCGAAGCTAAAATAACCGTTAAATTGTGATTTTTTGTTTATAATCGTCGAAAACTTTTGTTCCGTTACGTAATCTCTGAATGTTTGTTTTTTACGATTTTTTACATATGCAATCTCGGAGTGTGTACAAATAAGTTTGACGGTTGGATCGTTGAAAAAAGCTTCTTAGAATGCGTATCACATCAAAACAGTAGATTAAACAAACACTTAGAGTTAATGTTATACTTCCATTAAGAATAAAATAAGATTTTGTGGTATCCACTAGTGTAAATATTTTAAACTAAAGATCAAATTTATTCATTACATTCTTATAGGGTCGAGGAGTGTAGCTGTAAAAAATCATCAAAATCGGAGCTAAAATAACCGTTAAATTGTGAATTTTCTTTTATAACCATCGAAATTTTTTGTTCCATTACCTAATATCTGAATGTTTGTTTTTTACGATTTTTTACGTATAAAATATCGGAGTGTGTACAAATAAGTTTGACAGTTGGATAGTTGAAAAAAGCTTCTTAGAATGCGTATCACATCAAAACAATATATTAAACAAACACTTAGAGTTAATGTTATACTTCCATTAAGAATAAAATAAGATTTTGTGGTATCCACTAGTGTAAATATTTTAAATTGAAGATCAAATTCATTCATTACATTCTTATAGGGTCGAAAATTGTAGTTGTAAAAAATCATTAAAATCGAAGCTAAAATAACCGTTAAATTGTGAATTTTCGTTTATAACCGTCGAAAACTTTTGTTCCGTTACGTAATCTTTGAATGTTTGTTTTTTACGATTTTTTACATATGCGATCTTGTAGTATCTACAAACAAGTTTGACGGTTAGATCATGGAAACTAATTTCGTAGAATGCATAAATTTGTGCTAAATTGAAGTAGGAAAAGTAATTTGTGCTAAATTTTTATTTATGTTTTTCAAGTATTGATTAGACAATATTTAGTTCGTGTGAAGACATTTTCATTGTACAATTCTCTTTTTGTTTATTTATTGCATATTTTACATGGATTATTATCTATTAAACCAAAAATGTAAAAATTATCTATTAAACCAAAAAATTATTTATTTAATTTTTAAAAACATATTCTATTTAAATACATATTATTTATTTATTTATTAAACCAAACAATTATTATTTTATTTTTTAAAATTGTAACAAAATTTTGGGGGGGGGGGGGAATTTAAAATTTGGGGGAAAGTTTAAAATTTTAAAATTTGGGGCAAAATTTTTGCCACCATTTTGTTTCTGTCGGTTATAACCGACATTAATGAAAGTTTCTGTCGGTTTTTATTAAAAAACGTTTTGTCTGTTTTTATTAAAAAACGTTCTGTCGGTTTTAACCGACAGTAATGAAACATTTCTACATTATAACCCCCCCTCCATCTCTCCCTACCGTCGGTGCTTTTCCCTTCCCTATTTTCTCCTCTCCTCATTTCCTTCTCCTTCTCTTCTCTTCTCTCATCTCCTCATTTACTTCCAGTTCGAACCCTAGCTTTAGCTATCTCTCTCTCTCTCTGTCTCTCTCTCTGTCTCTCATATTGCTCAGGTTCACAGGCACAATAGTTGAGGTTGGGGATTTATGTCCTCAGTGGACTGAATCTAAATGGTGATCGTTGAAGGTTAAGATGCTAACAAGTTACAGATCAAATGCTGTTTTATTTCTTCCTGTTCATCTACTTATCTTTAGTTGTATTTCTTGCAGGTTCAATGGGATAAGCATGCTGCAGTTCAAAGGCCTCGACATATTATTTTCGAGTTCGAGCTCGAGCATGCTGCAGTTCTCCTTGGGATATAAAACCTTTTATAGCTTCGGCTCAATCCAATCTTGCTCCACCAGTGGTAGAGAGCAAAAGGCCTCGACATATTATTTTCGAGTTCGAGCTCGAGCTCGAGCTCCATCAAATCTGCTACTCTCTCTCAGCTTTTGTGTGTGTTTTCTTGGGCTTTTGGCTGTTTGTTCAAGTTGTTGAGGGATCTGATGTTTTCGAGTTCGAGCTCGAGCTCCGGCAAGGTTTTGGATGGTGAATGCAGTTTTTTTATTAATATACTTTCTGTCGGTTTCATCCGACAAGAATGATTTTATATATTTTTATAATAAATGCTCTGTCGGATATAACCGACAGAATTCCTGGCGGTTTTAGTATTTTCTGTCGGTTTTATGCGACAGAAATTATAATAAATAAATATATATCATGTCGGTTATAACCGACGGAATGTCTGTCGGATAAAACCGACAGTAGTTCTGTCGGTTTTATAGTATTTTCTGTTGGAAAATTTATTTCCTGACGCGAGCAATGCTGTCGCTTATTATATCCGCCACTGCAACCATTTTCTGTCAGATTTTACTTAAAATCCCTCAGTAATAACATTTTCTTGTCATTTTTATTTGTGCCAGGAATGGGTAGTTTTGTAGTAGTGATACTGATATCTGTTGACATATACATAACAAGCCCATTAAGTGAATAAACTCTCTTTTTCTTTTTCTTTTTTTTGCATTTCGTGCCCCGTTCTTATCTTAAAAACTTATTTTTGACACTAGGAACTCCAAGTTCAAATCTTGGGCCCGCCGCTGCTACCCTTTTTTTATTCAGAAAAAGCATGTTAACGCAACAAGAGCCTCGCGCCCAAATTTAGGACTCTTTGTATTTAGAGAGGATAATTGAAACCCAAATGGCAAGTGCTAGGAGCACACTGCTACACTTGCTCCATGAATGCAAGAACATGAGAGAGCTTAAACAAATCCATACCCAAATCATAAAGTCTCCATTTTTACCCAAAGATGACCAAAATTTTCTCATTATTCTTCTCCTTTTCTTCTCGGCCAATTTTTATTCGGGTTCTCACGGCTACGCCATCGATGTTTTTCGAGCCATAGAGAACCCGAATCTCTACGTGTATAAAGTCATGATCAGAGCATATGCGTGTAGAAAAATCGGCGGCAGGGATGAAGCTCTTTCTTTTGGGTCATTGTTGCTGTATAAGCAGATGCTCTGTGATGGGATTTCGCCGAATTGTCTCACTTTTCCGTTCCTTGTGAAAGAATGCACGAGCAGGGTTGATGGCGGCGCAGGAAGGAGCATCCATGGTCAAGCCGTTAAGTATGGGTTGGACAGTGATGTTTTTGTTCAGAATTCTGTGATGAGTATGTATTCTGAGTGCGGGTTTTTGAATACTGCACGTAAACTGTTTGATGAAACGCCGGCGAGGGATATTGCCTCTGCCCAAAACGACTTTCTCAAACCCGACTGAGACAACATGCATCTAACCTTCTCAAGCAAGGTTCGATTCAATCTTTCTGCAACTCCATTTTGTTGTAGAGTTCCCCGGACACTAAAATGTCTCACAATTCCTTCCTCTTTGCAAAGTTTAAAGAAAGGATCGGATGTGCATTCACCACCATTATCTGATCTCAAAATCTTAATCTTTCTCCTAGTCTGGTTCTCAACCATTTTCTTCCAACCCAAGAAAATGCTTAACACCTCACACTTGTGCTTCATAGTGTAGACCCAAGACCTTCTTGAATAATCATCAACAAAAGTCACGAACCAATGTCTCCCACTCAAAGAAGGAGTCTTTATAGAACCCTAAACATCCGAATGCACATAATCAAGAATGTCTTTCGTCTGATGTATAGCAGTACCAAATTTCACTCTAGTTTGCTTCCCCAAGACACAATACTCGCATAAATCAAGCTTACAAGTCATGGCACCTTTTAGAAGATTTTTTTTCACAAGCCCTTGTAGAGCTTTCTCACCGGCATGGCCTAATCTCATATGCCACAGTCTAGTAGTATCAGAATCGGATGTGCCCACATTTTCTGAGACTATAGATGCTTCACCTGTTACAGTGCTTCCTTGCAATAAATACAAATGGCCACATCGAAGAGCTTTCATCACAACAAGTGCACCATAAGTAACTTTCAATGTCTGTCTATCTGAATGAAACCTGAAGCCCTTGGATTCCAAAGTACCCAAAGAAATAAGATTTTTCTTCAAATTCGGTACATACCGAACACCTGTCAACTCTTTAACCATGCCATCATGCAACTTCAAATGAACTGTACCAATCCCTTTTGTTGTGCAAGGATTGTCATCTCCCATGAACACAACGCCACCATCAAACTCTTTCAAGCTTGAAAACCAATCCTTGTGAGGAGTCATATGATGAGTACAACCCGTATCCAACACCCACGTAGTAGCATAATCAAATGATGAGGAAGTGGTTAAAGAAAAATCAGAAAAATCTGTTTCAACCTCAGCAACATTAGCTTCAGAACTTTCTTTGCCTTTGGTCTTCAATCTAGGACAATCTTTCTTCCAATGGCCCTTATTACGACAAAAGGCACATTCATCATTTTCCAAAGGTTTTCTACCTTTAGAGTTTCCTCTAGGTCGAGACTGTGATTTTTTCCTACTAGAAGATGATATTCTCTCCGATGATCTACCTCTAACAAATAAAGCTTCAGAGGTACTATCATGGTTTTTATCTCTATGCCTCATTTCATAATTCATCAAGACATTTGACACAACTTCAAATTTCACAGTTTCTTTACCATGCATAATAGTGGTTACAAAATGCTCATACGAGTTCGGCAAGGAATTCAACAATATCAATGCCTTATCTTCATCCTTAATATCCTCATCTAAATTTAACAAGTCGGCAATCAACTTATTAAAAGCATCAAGGTGTCTAATCATTTTTGTACCTTCTTTGTATTGGAAGCGGTTGAGCTTTTTCTTCAAGTGTAGCCGGTTTTCTGCACTCTTCGTCATATACTTGTCTTCCAATTTTTGCCACAACACACTTGCTAATGTCTCCCGCATCACAATACTTCTAAGTTTTTGCAAGGCACAACCGAATTGAAGAGCAAGCCCACAAATTTAATTTATCCCATTCATGCTTTGACATAGCTTCCGGCTTTTCTCCCAAAGCGGCAAGTAGATCTTGTTGAGCCAACACATCTTTGACCTCACATTGCCACATCCCGAAGTTGTTTGTGCCATCAAACTTTTCCACTTCGAACTTTGCATTTTGCACCGTAGTTCTTACAAACCCGGAGCTGCTTCCAAAAGGATTCTCATCTTGCCCGTCTGACATCTTTGGCAACTAGACAGTACCCAAGAGCAACCAGTGCTCTGATACCAATTGTTGTGCTAGGATAGCACCAAACCTTATGGAACCAACTCAAGCTAACCCACAGGAAATATATCAAATGGAATGCAAGAACAAAATATAAAAGAACACCAAGATTTTAACGAGGTTCCTCAACAATCAGTGTAACTGGAATACGTCATCGGAGCAGTACGAGCTCACCCAATAATCCACTATCAACCAAATGGGAGTTTACAAAGTGTTGGCAAGCTCACAACCCAAAACCCAATACAACCAATAGCTCTCACACACCAAATAAACAAATAGAGAGAAATATAATGAATAATTTCTTCTCCATACGAAGCTCAAATCTAATACACAAATACAACTTTGATTGAGTGAGAACTAACCAAGAAAGAAAATCACCTTTCTTTCTTATATGGGAGCTGCGTACCTCTCTTTTTCTTTCTGCTGCTCCCTCCTATTTTCTTTTCCTATGCGACTGCCTTTATCCCACAACAAAAGGCAGCTGTTGCTGCTAGTTAAAAACCCTAGGAGTCCCGTGACTTCTCACATGGACCAAAAAAAAAACTCTAGACAAAGTGCCCTTTTTTTTCTCCCCAAAACAAGGAAGAAACATAATCATGTTGTCCTTTTTTTTTCTTTTGATTTGTTTAATAGCCAAAAGGTAATGGCCACTTGGCCACCATTCAACAGTCACAACCTGCTTACACACCCTCATCAACTTCTCCAGACTGCACGATTAATTTCTCATTAAGCATGCACACAAACACAAAACTTTCAAGTATCTTAGCTTGATTGTAAATTATGTTTACACCGTTGATCCTGCAAATGTTGAATACATTTCAAAACAAACTTTGCAAACTATAGCAGGGCATGTACGTAGCAACTTATTCTTCCAAGCCTTTTGATGTTCCTTCATCATGCTTTGTACATCCTCAACTTTTTCTTTAAGCATCCAAGTTCTATATTCATGGCTTGTAGGAGCATCAAAGCCGGGACCAAAATTGGACCAATTTCATTGCTTTAACATAATATTCATTGTTTGCCGCATTGAATGGAATGACACTAATGTAGAACCATCATGCAAGTGCTCGGGATGCTTGTCTTCTTTCCTCAATGCAAAGTTTTGAAGCCCTTTCATTAGTTTTCCTTTAATATTTTACTTTTTTATTACTAATCTTTATACTTCCTGTAGAACTTTAGTTTAGATAGTTAATTGAATTTGCTAATCTTCGGAACTATTTAGCTTTGCAACTTTAACTGCTCTTCAACTTTTGACTTTCATAATCAAGTTAACTTTTTCCAACAAATTGCTTCTCTTCTGGTTTGTAAGATGCAACAAATTGTTTCTTTCAAGTCAAACTTTCAACATGTAATGGACTGTTTGATATTGTTTTCATTTTTTTGTTTCAGTTTTTTATTTCATTTGAATTTTTTTATTTAGGGCCGAAGAATATTTAATTTTCTTTTGTTATTATCCTTTTTACAGGGGAGGTGCATATGCATGATTCCATATACATTCCCTAATATCTTCTTTACATCTGACTCTTTTCAAAATCTTTGTTTATAATCAAAACAGATTCCAAAATTAAAATTTGTTACCAAACGAGCCTTGATCTTTTGTGTTTTATTTTGAGACTTAGGACCTTCATCTTCCAACTATTTTCATATTTTTTCCATCACACTTTCACTTCAGTGTTGACCTAGACTGGATCAATACAATGCTTTCAGATTTAAAGACCTGGGGTTGGGAGGGAAGGATCTGAATAGTTGCAGTTTGGTAGATTGTTAAGTTGAATTTGTGAATCCATAAATACAAGTTCGTGGATGTAGACTCCATTTGCTTCTTAATGTGAGTTCTTATCGTAGAATAATTAACCACTTTATGCATGTCATGCTACCATGATTGCACTAACATGCCTTTTGTTCTCTAAATGTCCTGTTCTTCTATTTCTTGGGGAAATATTAGTGTAGCCAAAGCTCAAGATCTATCAAGAAAGAATGAGCTCATTAAGAATCTTGAAGCCTCTGCTACTTATTCAATAAGATAAAAAGCACCATTTGGTTTTTTTATTTTTATTTTTATTTTTTATTTCACTTAAACATGGATGAACAGTCGTTTACTTATTTTTATGTGTGACAAACTCGTTTACTCCCTCAAAATAGTAAAATTTCGTTTCCTTTTTGTTCTGGGTGTAATGTTTTTTCTGCAGTGGACGTCATGCTTTGAGAAACCGACTTGCAGAGGATGCAGAATCTGATTAGAATAAATTATTTTAAATAATCCCTAGCAGCGGCATCAGTTTCTTGATAGAGATTTTACCACACACACAAAAGGGTTAAAAACACCTATAATACTTGCAAGAATGACAAGGATATTGTAATATAAATGGTTCATGCAAGGTCGTTCTCCACAAGGATTATTAAATAATTCGAAACAAACCAAATTCCAATCAATTATTGTAAAGCAAAGATTTCAGATGATTGATTTTATGACCTAATTTTATAAAACGAATTTAATTAATGAAAGTAGACAAATCTACAATATTAAAGACGAGGAAAAATGAAACTGTTTTGTAGAAATCCAGTTAAGAAAGCACTAGGGATCCAACATCACCTTAACAATCCTATATAGTTCTCCCAATTACTTATGACATATACATGCATATTTCGAATGTTAGGTTTTCCTAATATATGCCTACTTGGATCCCTAATATAAAGCGTATATCAAACATGCAATCCATCTGTGGTATTTAGATCAAACCTAAACATGCATGACTCATTACGTTTTGTGAAACCTTTTGAAAAACCATGCAACCCTTAAGATGCGGTATTCATCCTAAGTGAACTTGTACATATTAATCACAATAAGCCTTCGCCAATTTTAGGGACCGACCTCAAACCAAAATTGCATCAAATTACTTTTCTAAACATCCTAATGGTCGCGAATCATCAAGACAATTATATAGTATAAATCGGTGATTAAAAATTCATAAATCTGCATGCATATAATCATAAGCAAATTGAAAAGAAATTACATATTCTTACTAAGGCTCGTGGCCTCACCCTAGCAAAAAGAGAATTAGTTACGCATATTCATAATAAAAATCATAAAGTTCTTTATTGAAAATAATAACAGATTGAAAACACCTTGAATGTAAAAGTTTGAAAATCTCTACGCTTGACCAATTTCCTCTCTCAAAGAACATAGAGAAGCAATCCCTATAATAAGGTCGGCCAAGCTTATTTAACCTAGTAAAAATTAAATCCTCCTATTAAAAGGTCTTCCAATCAAACTAGGAAACTAAATAACTAAAATAAAATAGGAAACATAACCCTAAATTAAATAGTAAAATTCGCCTAAAATCTGCACAATCACGTTTTGGACCCCTAATCAGCTTCATCGGCTCAATATAGCTGGATTTAAAGCTTGGAATATTTTGAACACTTCTCCAGAATGCCACGAACCCATCAGAGGTCATCTTGAGCTTCAAAACTCGTAATTAAGCCCCAAAACGTCATTTTCTAGCACTGCACATTGCTTATTTATTCAATTGCCAGAAAATAACCATTTGGTAGAAAGCTCCCAAATTTTGACATGAATATGCCAAGAGACACACGAACGTCCTCCAATTTGAATCACTCCAAAATTCGTTTGTTTAATCATGTTTTGCTTCAGAGGAATTCAAATGTCCTATATTGAAAATATAAAACAAATTATCAAAATTCTACCAAAATAATTACCAAAACATACTCAGAGTAGGATGAAATATATAATATGAAATTGGCTCATCAAAATACTCAAAACCGTAGGAACCTGTGAGAGACACACTTTATCAATGCCAAAGGAAACACTTCATTAACGCCCATGCAAACACTTTATTAGTGCCCAGGCAAACACTTCATCAGCGCTCAGGGAAACACTTCATCATCGCTAAGGGAAACACTTCATCAGCACCCAGGAAAATAATCCATCGACTCCTAGTGAAACACTTCATTAGCGCTTAAGGAAACTCTCCATCAACAGCACCTAGGGAAGCATCTTATCAGCACTGGAAGCACTGCAGTGCCAGAAGCACTTAACATAACACCAGACCAAGCACCTAGGAGCTACTAGAAGAACAAAGCATTCCCTAGGACTCGCTTTTCCTCCGGATGCTTTGGGCCTAGTCCTCTCTAACTCAAAAATGGGGGACGTGAAGGTTTTGACTCGTCTCTTTACAACACAAACCCATCACAACCTTTGACACAAAAACCCTCCATGAAAACCCGGTTGCAATATGTGAATGTAGGTATGTTGGCACCATGTTTAGTGTCTAAGATTAGATTAGATTTGATAACTCACTAGATTTTCGTGAACAATCATTTTCTAGGAGGTCTCCTATTCTTCCTGCAACCGGCATTTTTCAAGGGAAGAGGATTCTCTTCCCTCATAATCTCTCTCCTCTTCCATCCCCTTCTATTTGAACGATTACGGTTTAGCTACGTCAACATTTTATATTGATTTTTTTATAGAGACAATAAGACAAAAATCAATATGTGAAATGAGGGAAGGGAAGAGAAAAAATCCTACTCCTTTTTCAAGTCACTAATCATAACAGTTCTGAACCACAATGTTTGTAATGTCGTCATCATAGCGTAAAATTGTTTAAATTAACTGTTGGATAGAGTTGCATCTTTAGCGTTTTTTTTTTTTTTCTTTTTGGAAATAAAAAATTTGGTTCAGGTCAATAAATATTTTTATATCCTGACATAGGTAAATAGTCATTTCATTTGCTAGCACGACTTAATTGAATCGATTCTTTTGTTCAGAAAATAATTTTCCTTTAAGTAAGATTAAAATCTAATTTTAGTCCCTGATGCATTTAATCATCTCTTTTATTAATTATATTTTGATGTTTTATTTCTTCCTATTTTTAATGTATTAGTTATATTTAATTTTCATTTTCATTTCATTCATCATAATATATTTCGATGTCTTCATTTGATATATTTCAGTATATCAATCAATACAAATATATAGGTACAGTACTTCAATATAATATATTTCGGTACATATATTTTGGTACATTAGTTCAATATAATACAATTTGAAATGCATAGTAGTATTGACATTTAAGTACATTAATTCAATATAATACATTTCAGTATATTTAGGTTCATTATGATATATGTTGGTACAAAACATTTCAGTACAGTCATTTCTATACACTTATGTATTTACATATTTATGTGTCACTATTTTTCTTTTAATATATTTTCTCATTTATGTTCATTTGTAATTGAAAGAACTAATATGTGCATATTAATGAAATTAAAATTTTAATGTGAAGACATTAATAAAACTACACATTAAATAACAAAAATAAAATATAAATTTTAATAAGAGTACATTTTAAGGGATTACATGGAATATGTAATTTTTGCACCAGATTTTTTTTTGAAAATTCTAATCTTTTGCAAGGACTAATATTAAAAAAATCCTTTTCCTTTTCAACTAAGGTCAATACTCAATTCTAATTCTTTTATTGACATTTCTTTAAAACACAAAATATTGATGGACTCAGTTCTAATTATGAATATATTATCTGAGCTAAAAACAAATTAACCCTGGTGGTTGTTGGGCAGCTTTCATAATCTATTAAAACATTGATTATAGATCTCCAAACCTCAAAAAGGTTGGTCAGATTTTACGGATTCCACTTTAAATTGATTAGTTGAGAGTTTGGTCGTTATACTAATATTCAAAAATAAAATATAAATTTTTATAAGAGTACCACTTTAATTAAGGGATTAAATGGAATAAGTAATTTAACGTCAGGTTTTTTTTTATTTTTAATCTTAATCTTTTGCAATGGCTAATATTAAAAAATTCCTTTTCCTTTTCAACTAAGGTCAATACTCAATTCTAATTCTTTTATTGACATTTCCTTAAAACACAAAATATTGATGGACTCGGTTCTGATTATGAATATATTATCTGAGCTAAAAACAAATGAACCCCGTTGGTTGTTGGGCAGATTTCAAAATCTATTAAAACATTGATTATAGATCTCCAAACCTCAAAAAGGTCGGTCAGATTTTATGGATTCCACTTTAAATTGATTAGTTGAAAACTTGGTTGTTACCAGTCACGTCATACACGGGACACTAGCAAAAACACAAGTTGTTAGTTCGTTACACTTGTCAAGATTTACAGAGACGGACCAACAATCACTGCTAGCCACATACGTCCTCCAACTTTCATCTTACCCCACATGTTGTGATGTGCAGGTGGTAGGATGCATGCAATATTATCAATTCTTTGACATGGAATTCTTGTAAAATTTAATAAAATTTAACATCTATCAGTAGCAATATTGTCATTTAATTTGTTTTGTTTGGAAAAGGATATGTTTTTTAAAGTAGCTTAGATTCAGTATTAAATTCTCCTTGGTATGGAGCTAGACACCATTGGCACAAATGAAGAAGGTACCCGGTTTTCTGATGCTTTCGATAAAGGAAACGAAATGATTATGTATCATTATGCTAATTTCTTGTGGAGGATCAAACGGTTCTTAAACATCGGATCAAAAGCAGTGCTGAAGAAGAGTATGAAAGTGGTAGACCAATTTGTTTATAACTTAATCATAAGATACCTAGAGTGAATTACCTCCAGTCGTCTAACTAGGTCCTGTTTTATCTTGGATTAATGGTTTCTATTTCCCAACACATTAAAAGAACAGGACAAAAAGGACGAAAAGAAAGAGCAAGAAAAGTAATAAATGCATCTTTAAAGGACAAAAAGGACGAAGACGAAAAAGAAAGAGCAAGAAAAGTAATAAATGCATCTTTAAAGGACAAAAAGGACGAAAAAGAAAGAGCAAGAACCCTCTCGTGCCAACCTCAACGGTGTGCTTTGCGACTCTGACTTGGAATCTCATTCCCACCTCTTCTTTGACTGTCCCTTTACTGAAGGTCTATGGCAGCATGTGTTGATGAGGTGTGGGGTTCCTTGGCTTCATCCTCCATGGCCTTCTTTTGTGGACTCTGTGGCAGCCCATTGGCGGGGGAAATCCCTTCCCGTTGTGGTTAAAAAGCTCTCTCTTGCAGTCACTGTCTATTGCATTTGGTGTGAACGGAATAACCGCATGTTCAACAATTGTAGGAAAACCTCTGCTGCTCTTCTTCAGTCAATCACTAATATGATTCGGTGTCGGCTGTGTACCTTACATGTTAAGCCCTCAACCATTAACATGATGATCCTCCATAATTGGAATGTTGCTGCTCATTAGGATCTAGGCTTTCCCGTCGTCTTCCCCTGTGTGGGTTAGGCTTTGTTTTGGGGTTGTTTCCCTTTTGTTTTTGGTACTGTGAGAGTTTCTCTCTACTTGTTCCTTGTTCTCTTTGGGTTTTGCCCTGTTAATATATATCTTTATTTAACAAAAAAAAAAAAGAGATTAGACGGCTTCCTTGTTCTCTTTGGGCTTTGCCCTGTTAATATATATCTTTATTTAACAAAAAAAAAAAGGGATTAGACGGCTCACCGTGCCATCCCCATATTTCGAGAAATTTTTCCATATACCTGGCATATATGCTGACCTGGAGTTCCAGGAATAAACGTTTGAAACCTGTATAATTTATTCATTTAAATTTTAAAAAATACCAATTGTTTCACAATAACTAAGATATCAGAAGTCCACGAGCTTGACGACGCCGAACCATCCACACCCACCTCTCACTCACCGGCAATTTTTCCGGCTTCATCGTCCCTTCTCTCTATTCGACTCTCTTTCTTTCCTTTCTTCCCTTTCTCTCCCACTCTTACTTTCACATGGAACCCAGAGATTGTCGACGATGACCCCAATTCAGATCGGCTGTCGTCAATCTCGATCTTTCAGCCAGAGATCGCCGGCATCACTTTTGTTCTTATTCTGTAGCAAGAAAGAGAAGAAATAAAAAGGGGAAGAGAGAAACAGAAAGATAGAGAAAGGGAGAGAGAGGTGACGGGAAGGGCAGGGTGGGCGGAGGATGGGGATGGGAAAGGGGCCCGACGGAGAGTCTTGCGAGAGAAATAGAAAGAAAGAGAAAGGGAGGGAGAGGTGACGGGAAGGGCAGGGTGGACGGGGGATGGGGATGGGAAAGGGGATCTTGCCTTCTTTTTTTAATTCTTTTAATTATTTTCTGAAATGAATACAAGGATAAAGTAGGTATTTTAGTGTCACTTAAAGAGTAAAGGATAGGTGTCAAAAGCTTATTAGTGGGGAACTCCAGCATAAGTGCCAAGTACTTGGAAAAATTTCTCCCATATTTCAGCCAAAATCGGGATCCTGTCTGATAAAGGACCCATATATATATAAGATCATGTTCCATTTTGCAAATATTTATGGTAGGCAAAAATTATGTGGTAAAGTATACAAAACTACCTCAACTATTGATGTTAAGACACTTTCATACCTCATCTTTTAAAATTAACAATGACATACCTCATCTTTAGAATTTGTGCCAATGTCATATCTCCGTCAGTTTTCTGTTAATTTTTCTGTTAAGTAGTGACGTGGCTACATGCGGGATCCACTCACTAATAATTAAATATATTTTTAATAATTAAAAATTAAAAAATAATTTTTTTTATTAAATCTCTCTCTCTCCCCAGTTCCTCCCCCCCCCCCCCAAACAAACCCAGAAAGAAGAAGAAGAAGAAGAAGAAGAAAAAACAAAAAAAACCCAAACCAAACCCAGTTTGTCTCCCCTCCCCCCACCACAAACCCAACCCCTTGCAACCGAGAAAGAAGAAGAAGGAAAAAGAAAGAAAAAAAACCCCCAACGCCCCCCCCCCCCAACCCAGAAAGAAGAAGAAGAAGAAGAAGGAAAAAAAATGGAGACCCTCGTCCGCCCCCCCCCCCCACCCAACCTGCAGAAGAAGAAGGAAATAATAATAATAAAATTGGAGACCCAGTTCGTTCATCCCCCCCCCCCCCACCCAACCTGCAGAAGAAGAAGAAGAGAGAAAGAGGGAAAGAAGAAAAAGAAAGAAAAAAAACGAAACCCAGTTTGTCCGTCCACCCCCCCCCACCCAACCTGCAGCAGAAGAGGAAGAAGAAGAAGAGAGAGAGGGAAAGAACAAAAAAAAAAAAAAACGAAACCCAGTTCGTTTGTTCATCCCCACCCTCCCACCCAACCTGAAGAAGAAGAAGAAGATAGAGAAGGAAAAAAAATATTAAAAGATTTTTTTTTAGTTTTTAATAAATTTTTAATAGAAAATGGGCTCCGAATCAAGCCATGTTAGCACTTAACAGAAAAACTGACGGAGGTATGACATTGACACAAATTCTAAAGATGAGGTATGACATTGTCAATTTTAAAAGATGAGGTATGAAAGTGTCGTGAAACCAATAGTTGAGGGAGTTTTTTGTACTTTATCAAAAATTATAATTGTGAGAGCGGTTAGCTGTAAGCCTTTAATAACTATAAACTAGAAGATGAGCACACATTTCGTATGTAAACAATTTTTTTTTTTTTTTTGAACAATCGATATTATCTACACTAAGGGGAAGAGGGTGGGCTTAGCCTCACAATAGGCTAGCAATAAATTGGTGCAAATTCACCTTTGGCGAGATTTGAACCTAAGACTTCTCACTTATCAGTTAAGAGGAATACCACTAGACCGTAGTACTAGTGGCGAGTGTGATTAGTTTTTAAAATTTTTAAAAAGAGTATGAGACAATGATTATGGGATCTCTTAATAAGGGCATATTTTTCTTAATATTACATAATTACCATTTTGCCCTCTTTATTGTGTGTCAAAAGTAGGGTAAAATAAGAAAAAAGAGAGATATGATTATCATTTTCTCAAAAGGTATAAAATTAATATTTTACCCTCCTTATGTAAGTATTGTATATAAAAAAATGAGAGCAAAATTAAAAAAAACACAACAAAAAGTTGACAAGAAAAATTCTCTTAATAAAATAGATATGAAACAACAGTATAAACATATACGAAGATAAATTTTTAAAATGGTCCGTCTCTTTTCTGCTTTTTTTTTTAATTTTTTTATTCTTGTTCTTACAGCTTCGAATCGTAAAGAATATGAACCTTTGATTAAAAGGTTGATCGGGTTCTCTGACAAACCGATAGATATATACTTGATAGGGTTTTCTGATTAAAATATATTTCACCAAGTGGGGTGTGGGGTTCTTGTCTCAGTCATAAAGGTTGTATGAAAAAATAGACGAGGAAACATTATTCTTAACCACATTTACAATCTTTAGGGTTAGGTTTTTTTTTTTTTTTTTGGGTTCGAAAACGAGAGATCATTTGGTATTCATGTGTTGTGGGGTACGTACAATTTTTATGTTTCCTGGTACTTTTTTTGTTCATGGGTTCACTGTCTTTGTATGTACCCATAAAAAAATTTAATGGGGTACATTATTTCCCTTAATACTACCTGATAAAATTTGCAGAAATATTAATGTTATCCTGTACAACGAATATTAATGTTATCGGGGAAGATTATGGGTTGTCGTGCTTTTGAACACCCATACCTGCTTTTGAACACAAAATATTGATGGACTCAGTTCTAATTATGAATATATTATCTGAGTTAAAAACAAATTAACCTCATTGGTTGTTGGGCGGATTTCAAAATCTATTAAAACATTGATTATAGATCTCCAAACCTCAAAAAGGTTGGTCAGATTTTATGGATTCCACTTTAAATTGATTAGTTGAGAGCTTGGTCGTTACCAGTCACGTCAAACACGAATTATGAGACACTAGCAAAAACACAAGTTGTTAGTTCGTTACACTTGTCAAGATTTACAGAGACGGACCAACAATCACTGCTAGCCTCATACGTCCTCCAGTTTTCATCTTACCGCACATGTTGTGATGTGCAGGTGGTAGGATGCATGCAATGTTATCAATTCTTTGACATGGAATTCTTGTATAATTTAACATCTATCGGTAGCAATATTGTCATTTAATTTGTTTTGTTTGGAAAAGGATATGTTTTTAAAGTAGCCTTAGATTCAGTGTTAAATTCTCCTTGGTATGGAGCTAGAAACCATTTGGCACAAATGAAGAAGGTACCCAGTCTGTTGATGCTTTCGATAAAGGAAACAAAATGATTATGTATCATTATGCTAATTTCTTGTGGAGGATCAAACAGTTCTTAAACATTGGATCAGAAGCAGTGCTGAAGAAGAGTATGAAAGTGGTAGATCAATTTGTTTATAACTTTATCAAAAGTAAAATTGAAAAACTCCATAATTCATGAGATACCTAGAGTGAATTACCTCAAGTCATCTAACTGTAAACCATTGTATATGTTGATGAAGAAGGTTATGCAGAAAGAGAGACAGAGAGAAATGTTGAAGAATAAGAGAGTTTAGAGAGAAGAGAGAGAATTCATAAATGTACTTTTTTCTTGTTAGTTACAAATGACTATTACAAGATGTATATATTTGCATTGGTAGCTTACCCTCTAAGCTACATTATAACCATCTTAACTAACTCTTATTTCTCAGCCATAGGATCTTAATACTCCTAACACTAACTAGGTCCTGTTTTGTCTTGGATTAATGGTTACTATTTCCAAACATATATATATATAAGATCATGTTCAATTTACAAATATTTACAGTAGACAAAAATTATATTTGTGAGAGAGGTCAGCTGTAAGCCTTTAATAACTATAAATATGAAACAACAGTATAAACGCATACGAAGACAAATTTTTAAAATGGTCCGTCTCTTTTCTGCTATTTTTTTTATTATTCTTGTTATTACTGCTTCGAATCGTAAAGAATATGAACCTTTGATTAAAACGTTGATAGGGTTTTCTGACAAAATGATAGATATATACTTGATAGGGTTTTCTGATTAAAATATATTTCACCAAGTGGGGTGTGGGGTTCTTGTTTCAGTCATAAAGGCTGCAAAACATTATTATTAACCACATTTATAATCCTTGAGGTTAGGTTTTTTTTGTGTTCGAAAACGAGAGATCATATTGAGGGGGAACCCCACATGGAACGCATAAAGGAGGTAGCCCTGATAAACTTGACTGTGATTGCAAGTGGCGTTGAAACAAGCGGAAAAATTCCAGTCCAAAAAAATTAAAGTTTAACCCAAAATTTGAAAATAAGCAGTTATGTAATCTCATATAATATTTTAATAAATAAAATTTAATTTATATATAATACTTAATATAAAAACATAAATATAATTTTATGATAACATATCATCACACACGAATTGAAACAGAGTCTAATTAATATATTTATTCCCTGTCATCATTTGTTAGCTCGTCGTCAGCATTTGCATGATTAACGAACTTGATAAGCAACGGTAATGATTCAAGAAAAGGAGTTTCTTCCATGTCAGCCCTTGTATGGAAATTTTCATTATCAAGAATTCGATCATCCAAAATATTAATTTTATAATTTTATAACCCTAAAAAATACTATAATAATTATACATATATATATATATATTAATTTAACAATTTTATACCCCTAAAAACTATAATAATTATATATATATAATTAAATTAAATTTTAAAAATTGGTGACCATTGGATCGGCTTAAATATACATACCATTCAATTTCTTAAGTGATATATGTACAAATAAATAAATTTAAATCTACTTAATAAATATATATACCATTGAACGTTATGGGATACGAATTATAAGAAACTAATTTCAACCATCCAACCGTCAAACTTGTTTGTATATGCTTTGAGATCGCATACGCAAAAAATCACAAAAAACAAACATTCAGAGATCAAGTAACGGGACAAAACTTTTCAACGGTTATAAACGAAAAATTACTATTTAACGGTTATTTTAACTCCGATTTTGATGATTTTTTACAGCTACACTCCTTGACCCTATATGAATACAATGAATGAATTCGATCTTCAATTTAAAATATTTACACTTAATGAAAGTATAAATGAACTCTAAGTGTTAGTGAATCTTTCGTTTTGATGGGATACGCATTCTTCGAAACTAATTTCAACGATCCAACCGTCATACTTGTTTATATATGCTTCAAGATCACATACGCCAAAATCGCAAAAAATAAACATTCAGAGATCAAGTAACGGGACAAAACTTTTTTACGGTTATAAACGAAAAATTATGATTTAATGATTATTTTAACTCCGATTTTGATGATTTTTTTACAGCTACACTCCTTTACCCTATAGGAATACAATGCATGAATTTGATCTTCAATTTTAAAATATTTACACTGGTGGATACCACAAAATCTTATGTTATACTTAATGAAAGTATAAATGAACTCTAAGTGTTAGTGAATCTATCGTTTTGATGGAATACGCATTCTACGAAACTAATTTCAACGATCCAACCATCATACTTGTTTATATATGCTTCGAGATCGCATACGCCAAAAATTGCAAAAAAAAAACATTCAAAGATCAAGTAACATGACAAAATTTTTTGACGGTTATAAACGAAAAAATATGATTTAATGGTTATTTTAACTCCGATTTTGATGATTTTTTACAACTACACTCCTTGACCCTATATGAATACAATGAATGAATTCGATCTTCAATTTAAAATATTTACACTAGTAGATACCATAAAATCTTATGTTATACCTAATGAAAGTATAAATAAACTCTAAGTGTTAGTGAATCTATCGTTTTGATGGGATACACATCCTACGAAACTAATTTCAACGATCAAACCGTCAAACTTGTTTATATATGCTTCGAGATCGCATACGCTAAAAATTGCAAAAACCAAACATTCAGAGATCAAGTAACGTGACAAAACTTTTCGACGATTATAAACGAAAAATCATGATTTAACGGTTCTTTTAACTCCGATTTTGATGATTTTTTACAGCTACACTCCTTGATCCTATATGAATACAATGAACTAATTCGATCGTCAATTTGAATATTTACAGAAGTGGATACCACAAAATCTTATGTTATGATGATCGATGAAAATTGAGGATTTTGTAAAAGGAATAACATGCAAGCTTTGAGTTCCATTGGCAAGGTTTAAACTTTTGAGAAAGGCTTCACAACCTTGAAAACAAAAACTCGTTCATTTTGCATATCCTTGCACATTTAACATTTTGTGATAGAGTAGTAGTGTATGAATGTTTGTTTATTAGGCTCTTACTTTCGAGTGTAGATGTAGTACTTAAATGACAAATGTGTTTTAATGCTTTGAAGTAATATTTATGTGGCAATGTGTGGTATGTGCAAATTTAAGAAGAAAAAAATATTTTTCTTAACGGGTCGCCTGTTAAGGACCCGTTAAGATAATGAGTGAGACACGACACGATCCGTTAAGATAACAGGTGTTACACAAAAACGATAGATACGACCCGTTTGCCAGGCCTAGTTGCGTGCCACCTCATAAACTCATCCTTAAGAAAGATGCAAGAGAGGAAGAAGAAAACATGGAGGATAGTATATAAAGACCATCAATCTGTCGCTTACAACCGACACTATTTTTTTTAAAGCGACACCATGATTTAAAAATTATTAAAATGTATGTCGGTTATAAGCGACATTAAATGTTTATGTCGGTTAAAAGCGACATAGACTGTTTATGACGCTTAAAAGCGACAGTAAATCCGACGTTATGTTCAGTAGGTGTCGCAAATATCTTGTCATCCACTATATTATATTAAAGCGGCATCACCCACTGACACAATAAGTCCATTTTGTAGTAGTGTCAGTTGTCTCCTCCATTATTCTTCCCTGCTATTTACTGATTTCTAATAGGAAAAAATTCTGAACCTCGGATTAAAATCTGGATAGGGTTGTTCCGACAAAATGCTAGAAATATGGCCGTTGTTTATTCAAACTGAATGAATAAAAGATTAGTGTTTCGGTTACATTTAATAATTAAAAAATATCTCGTAAGTGCTATCTGGTATGGGTATAAGGTTTTGAGGAATTGAAGCTGTCACTTGTACTCGTCCGCCACCGGCCCTGCTTTCCATTAAATGAGCCAATCTTCTCTATATTATATATAGGTAATACAAAGTGTTTCTGGAGGTACGTTCTTCACCATCCTACCGAGTACCATGGATGTTCTTTCCTTTCCTTTACCTCCTCCCATTGCAATAAGTTTAGCGGTAGTAATTTTAACTGTGCTTGTGATAAGATTCCGTGCTAGAAGGTTGGGTGCTGAGAAAAAAAAGATATACCATCATGTCGTCACAAATTTCTTAAACACACTCATCAACTTCCCTAGGCTGCACCATTATATGACCGAGTTTGAACACAAACACAAAAGTTACAGGGCTTATAATGTGCTCATAGATTACGTTATCACCACGGATCAACTTTAGTCCCTGATGCATTTAATCATCTCTTTTATTAATTATATTTTGATGTTTTATTTCTTCCTAATTTTAATGTATTAGTTATATATAATTTTCATTTTCATTTCATTCATCATAATATATTTCGATGTCTTCATTTGATATATTTCAGTATATCAATCAATACAAATATATAGGTACAATACTTCAATATAATACATTTCGGTACATATATTTTGGTACATTAGTTCAATATAATACAATTTGAAATGCATATTAGTATTGACATTTAAGTACATTAATTCAATATAATACATTTCAGTACATTTAGGTTCATTATGATATATGTTGGTACAAAACATTTCAGTACAGTCATTTCTATACACTTATGTATTTACATATTTATGTGTCACTATTTTTCTTTTAATATATTTTCTCATTTATGTTCATTTGTAATTGAAAGAACTAATATGTGCATATTAATGAAATTAAAATTTTAATGTGAAGACATTAATAAAAATAGACATTAAATAACAAAAATAAAATATAAATTTTAATAAGAGTACATTTTAAGGGATTACATGGAATAAGTAATTTTTGCACCAGATTTTTTTTTGAAAATCCTAATCTTTTGCAAGGACTAATATTAAAAAAATCCTTTTCCTTTTCAACTAAGGTCAATACTCAATTCTAATTCTTTTATTGACATTTCTTTAAAACACAAAATATTGATGGACTCAGTTCTAATTATGAATATATTATCTGAGCTAAAAACAAATGAACCCTGGTGGTTGTTGGGCAGCTTTCATAATCTATTAAAACATTGATTATAGATCTCCAAACCTCAAAAAGGTTGGTCAAATTTTACCTATTCCACTTTAAATTGATTAGTTGAGAGTTTGGTCGTTATACTAATATTCAAAAATAAAATATAAATTTTAATAAGAGTACCACTTTAAGGGATTAAATGGAATAAGTAATTTAACGTCAGGTTATTTTTTTTTAATCTTAATCTTTTGCAATGGCTAATATTAAAAAATTCCTTTTCCTTTTCAACTAAGGTCAATACTCAATTCTAATTCTTTTATTGACATTTCCTTAAAACACAAAATATTGATGGACTCGGTTCTGATTATGAATATATTATCTGAGCTAAAAACAAATGAACCCCGTTGGTTGTTGGGCAGATTTCAAAATCTATTAAAACATTGATTATAGATCTCCAAACCTCAAAAAGGTTGGTCAGATTTTATGGATTCCACTTTAAATTGATTAGTTGAGAACTTGGTCGTTACCAGTCACGTCATACACGGGACACTAGCAAAAACACAAGTTGTTAGTTCATTACACTTGTCAAGATTTACAGAGACGGACCAACAATCACTGCTAGCCACATATGTCCTCCAACTTTCATCTTACCCCACATGTTGTGATGTGCAGGTGGTAGGATGCATGCAATATTATCAATTCTTTGACATGGAATTCTTGTAAAATTTAATAAAATTTAACATCTATCAGTAGCAATATTGTCATTTAATTTGTTTTGTTTGGAAAAGGATATGTTTTTTAAAGTAGCTTAGATTCAGTATTAAATTCTCCTTGGTATGGAGCTAGACACCATTTGGCACAAATGAAGAAGGTACCCGGTTTTCTGATGCTTTCGATAAAGGAAACGAAATGATTATGTATCATTATGCTAATTTCTTGTGGAGGATCAAACGGTTCTTAAACATCGGATCAGAAGCAGTGCTGAAGAAGAGTATGAAAGTGGTAGACCAATTTGTTTATAACTTAATCATGAGATACCTAGAGTGAATTACCTCCAGTCATCTAACTAGGTCCTGTTTTGTCTTGGATTAATGGTTTCTATTTCCCAACACATTAAAAGAACAGGACAAAAAGGACGAAAAGAAAGAGCAAGAAAAGTAATAAATGCATCCTTAAAGGACAAAAAGGACGAAAAAGAAAGAGCAAGAAAAGTAATAAATGCATCTTTAAAGGACAAAAAGGACGAAAAAGAAAGAGCAAGAACCCTCTCGTGCCAACCTCAACTGTGTGCTTTGCAACTCTGACTTGGAATCTCATTCCCACCTCTTCTTTGACTATCCCTTTACTGAAGGTCTATGGCAGCATGTGTTGATGAGGTGTGGGGTTCCTTGGCTTCATCCTCCATGGCCTTCTTTTGTGGACTCTGTGGCAGCCCATTGGCGGGGGAAATCCCTTCCCGTTGTGGTTAAAAAGCTCTCTCTTGCAGTCACTGTCTATTGCATTTGGTGTGAACGGAATAACCGCATGTTCAACAATTGTAGGAAAACCTCTGATGCTCTTCTTCAGTCAATCACTAATATGATTCGGTGTCGGCTGTGTACCTTACATGTTAAGCCCTCAACCATTAACATGATGATCCTCCATAATTGGAATGTTGCTGCTCATTAGGATCTAGGCTTTCCCGTCGTCTTCCCCTGTGTGGGTTAGGCTTTGTTTTGGGGTTATTTCCCTTTTGTTTTTGGTACTGTGAGAGTTTCTCTCTACTTGTTCCTTGTTCTCTTTGGGTTTTGCCCTGTTAATATATATCTTTATTTAACAAAAAAAAAAAAAAAGATTAGACGGATTCCTTGTTCTCTTTGGGCTTTGCCCTGTTAATATATATCTTTATTTAACAAAAAAAAAAGGGATTAGACGGCTCACCGTGCCATCCCCATATTTCGAGAAATTTTTCCATATACCTGGCATATATGCTGACCTGGAGTTCCATGAATAAACGTTTGAAACCTGTATAATTTATTCATTTAAATTTAAAAAAATACCAATTGTTTCACAATAACTAAGATATCAGAAGTCCATGAGCTTGACGACGCCGAACCATCCACACCCACCTCTCACTCACCGGTAATTTTTCCGGCTTCATCGTCCCTTCTCTCTATTCGACTCTCTTTCTTTCCTTTCTTCCCTTTCTCTCCCACTCTTACTTTCACATGGAACCCAGAGATTGTCGACGATGACTCCAATTCAGATCGGCTGTCGTCAATCTCGATCTTTCAGCCGGAGATCGCCGGCATCACTTTTGTTCTTATTCTGTAGCAAGAAAGAGAAGAAATAAAAAGGGGAAGAGAGAAACAGAAAGATAGAGAAAGGGAGAGAGAGGTGACGGGAAGGGCAGGGTGGGCGGAGGATGGGGATGGGAAAGGGGCTCGACGGAGAGTCTTGCGAGAGAAATAGAAAGAAAGAGAAAGGGAGGGAGAGGTGACGGGAAGGGCAGGGTGGGCGGGGGATGGGGATGGGGATGGGAAAGGGGATCTTGCCTTCTTTTTTTAATTCTTTTAATTATTTTCTGAAATGAATACAAGGATAAAGTAGGTATTTTAGTGTCACTTAAAGAGTAAAAGATAGGTGTTAGAAGCTTATTAGTGGGGAACTCCAGCATAAGTGCCAGGTACTTGGAAACTTTTCTCCCATATTTCAGCCAAAATCGGGATCCTGTCTGATAAAGGACCCATATATATATAAGATCATGTTCCATTTTGCAAATATTTACGGTAGGCAAAAATTACGTGGTAAAATATACAAAACTACCTCAACTATTGATGTTAAGACATTTTCATACCTCATATTTTAAAATTAACAATGTCATACCTCATCTTTAGAATTTGTGCCAATGTCATACCTCTGTCAATTTTCTGTTAATTTTTCTGTTAAGTAGTGACGTGGCTACATGCGGGATCCACTCACTAATAATTAAATATATTTTTAATAATTAAAAATTAAAAAAATAATTTTTTTATTAAATCTCTCTCTCTCCCCTCTCTCTCTCCCCAGTTCGTCCCCCCCCCCCCAACAAACCTAGAAAGAAGAAGAAGAAGAAGAGAGAGAGGGAAAGAACAAAAAAAACAAAACGAAACCCAGTTCGTTTGTTCATCCCCAACCTCCCACCCAACCTGAAGAAGAAGAAGAAGAAGAAGATAGAGAAGGAAAAAAAATATTAAAAGATTTTTTTTAGTTTTTAATAAATTTTTAATAGAAAATGGGCGCCGAATCAAGCCATGTCAGCACTTAACAGAAAAATTAACAGAAAAACTGACGGAGGTATGACATTGACACAAATTCTAAAGATGAGGTATGACATTATCAATTTTAAAAGATGAGGTATGAAAGTGTCGTGAAACCAATAGTTGAGTGAGTTTTTTGTACTTTATCCAAAATTTTAATTGTGAGAGCGGTTAGCTGTAAGCCTTTAATAACTATAAACTAGAAGATGAGCACACATTTTGTATGTAAACAATTTCATTTTATTTTTTATTAAAGAGTGTGATTAGTTTTTTTTTTTTTTTTGAACAATCGATATTATCTACACTAAGGGGAAGAGGGTGGGCTTAGCCTCACAATAGGCTAGCAATAAATTGGTGCAAATTCACCTTTGACGAGATTTGAACCTAAGACTTCTCACTTATCAGTTAAGAGGAATACCACTAGACCGTAGTACTAGTGACAAGTGTGATTAGTTTTTAAATTTTTTAAAAAGAGTATGAGACAATGATTATGGGATCTCTTAATAAGGGCATATTTTTCTTAATATTACATAATTACCATTTTGCCCTCTTTATTGTGTATCAAAAGTAGGGTAAAATAAGAAAAAAAGAGATATGATTATCATTTTCTCAAAAGGTATAAAATTACTATTTTACCCTCCTTATGTAAGTATTGTATATAAAAAATGAGAGCAAAATTAAAAAAAAAAAACAACAAAAAGTTGACAAGAAAAATTCTCTTAATAAATAGATATGAAACAACAGTATAAACATATACAAAGATAAATTTTTAAAATGGTCCGTCTCTTTTCTGCTTTTTTTTTTAATTTTTTTATTCTTGTTCTTACAGCTTCGAATCGTAAAGAATATGAACCTTTGATTAAAACGTTGATCGGGTTCTCTGACAAACCGATAGATATATACTTGATAGGGTTTTCTGATTAAAATATATTTCACCAAGTGGGGTGTGGGGTTCTTGTCTCAGTCATAAAGGCTGTATGAAAAAATAGACGAGGAAACATTATTCTTAACCACATTTACAATCTTTAGGGTTAGGTTTTTTTTTTTTTTTTTGGTTCGAAAATGAGTGATCATTTGGTATTCATGTGCTGTGGGGTACGTACAATTTTTATGTTTCCTGGTACTTTTTTTGTTCATGGGTTCACTGTCTTTGTATGTACCCATAAAAAAATTTAATGGGGTACATTATTTCCCTTAATACTACCTGATAAAATTTGCAGAAATATTAATGTTATCCTGTACAACGAATATTAATGTTATCGGGGAAGATTATGGGTTGTCGTGCTTTTGAACACCCATACCTGCTTCTCCTCGGCACTTGATAGCGGGGTCTTTACGACCACCTTCACAACAGTAAGTCCTCCTTGCTAAAGCCAGAATTCAACTATTTCTTACAAAGAGGAAATCTCTCGCCAAAAAAGGCCAATTGCTCTTCTAGTAAATCATAGGTCGTCCATTCAGATATTACTTTGATTATTATGAACCTCCACATATCACCAGATGTCCCATGATTTTAGATTTTATGGATTCCACTTTAAATTGATTAGTTGAGAGCTTGGTCGTTATGCTAATATTCAAAAATAAAATAATTTTTTTAATAAGAGTACCATTTTAAGGGATTAAATGGAATATGTAATTTAACATCAGTTTTTTTTTAATTTATCTAATTCTAATCTTTCGCAATGACTAATATTAAAAAATTCCTTTTCCTTTTCAACTAAGGTTAATACTCAATTCTAATTCTTTTATTGACATTTCTTTAAAACAAAAAATATTGATGGACTCAGTTCTAATTATGAATATATTATCTGAGCTAAAAACAAATTAACCTCGTTGGTTGTTGGGCGGATTTCAAAATCTATTAAAACATTGATTATAGATCTCCAAACCTCAAAAAGGTTGGTCAGATTTTATGGATTCCACTTTAAATTGATTAGTTGAGAGCTTGGTCGTTACCAGTCACGTCAAACACGAATTATGAGACACTAGCAAAAACACAAGTTGTTAGTTCGTTACACTTGTCAAGATTTACAGAGACGGACCAACAATCACTGCTAGCCTCATACGTCCTCCAGTTTTCATCTTACCGCACATGTTGTGATGTGCAGGTGGTAGGATGCATGCAATGTTATCAATTCTTTGACATGGAATTCTTGTATAATTTAACATCTATCAGTAGCAATATTGTCATTTAATTTGTTTTGTTTGGAAAAGGATATGTTTTTAAAGTAGCCTTAGATTCAGTGTTAAATTCTCCTTGGTATGGAGCTAGAAACCATTTGGCACAAGTGAAGAAGGTACCCAGTCTTCTGATGCTTTCGATAAAGGAAACGAAATGATTATGTATCATTATGCTAATTTCTTGTGGAGGATCAAACAGTTCTTAAACATCGGATCAGAAGCAGTGCTGAAGAAGAGTATGAAAGTGGTAGATCAATTTGTTTATAACTTTATCAAAAGTAAAATTGAAAAACTCCATAATTCATGAGATACCTAGAGTGAATTACCTCAAGTCATCTAACTGTAAACCATTGTACATGTTGATGAAGAAGGTTATGCAAAAAGAGAGACAGAGAGAAATGTTGAAGAATAAGAGAGTTTAGAGAGAAGAGAGAGAATTCAGAAATGTACTTTTTTCTTGTTAGTTACAAATGACTATTACAAGATGTATATATTTGCATTGGTAGCTTACTCTCTAAGCTACACTATAACCATCTTAACTAACTCTTATTTCTCAGCCATAAGATATTAATACTCCTAACACTAACTAGGTCCTGTTTTGTCTTGGATTAATGGTTACTATTTCCAAACATATATATATATAAGATCATGTTCAATTTACAAATATTTACAGTAGGCAAAAATTATATTTGTGAGAGAGGTCAGCTGTAAGCCTTTAATAACTATAAATATGAAACAACAGTATAAACGCATACGAAGACAAATTTTTAAAATGGTCCGTCTCTTTTCTGCTATTTTTTTATTATTCTTGTTATTACTGCTTCGAATCGTAAAGAATATGAACCTTTGATTAACGAACAAAGCGGCGTTGAAACAAGCGGGAAAATTCCCGTCCAAAAAAATTAAAGTTTAACTCAAAATTTGAAAATAAGCAGTTATGTTGTCTCATATAATATTTTAATAAATAAAATTTAATTTATATATAATACTTAATATAAAAACATAAATATAATTTTATGATAACATATCATCACACACGAATTGAAACATAGTCTAATTAATATATTTATTCTCTGTTATCATCTGTTAGCTCGTCGTCAGTATTTGCATGATTAACAAACTCGATAGGCAACGGTAATGATTCAAGAAAAGGAATTTCTTCCATGCCAGCCCTTGTATGGAAATTTTCATTATCAAGAATTCGATCATCCAAAATATTAATTTTATAATTTTATAACCCTAAAAAATACTATAATAATTATATATATGTATGTATATATATTAATTTAACAATTTTATACCCCTAAAAACTATAATAATTATATATATATAATTAAATTAAATTTTAAAAATTGGTGACCATTTGATCGGCTTAAATATACATACCATTCAATTTCTTAAGTGATATATGTACGAATAAATAAATTTAAATTTACTTAATAAATATATATACCATTGAACTTTATGGGATACGAATTATACGCAACTAATTTCAACCATCCAACCGTCAAACTTGTTTGTATATGTTTTGAGATTGCATACGCAAAAAATCACAAAAAACAAACATTCAGAGATCAAGTAACGGCAGTGGCGAAGCCATGTGAGGGCAAGGAGTGGCGTCCGCCACTCTTCTCGCTGGAAAACACAGCCCCAGCATAGGTTCAGCTCCTCCCCTCCCGGAAAACCCAGCCCCTCCATCCAGGGGTGAAGCTACATAGGCGCAAGGAGGGGCGGTCCTCTCACCGGAAATGATGCCCAGCAGCAACTTGTTGCCCCCTTTAGATCATCGGAAAACCTGCAAACCATCCCCTTTCCTTCCTGCTGCTGCGCTGCGGGTGTCTGTTCTTTTGGACCTGGGTTTATGAAAAAGAAACCTTAAGCAGAACGACATCGTTTCGGCGTACTAAAAAAAATAGTAAAAAGCTAAAAACGGCGCTGTATGATCATTGAAAGTTGAAAAGATAAGGGGACCACCTTCCATTCGTCCGTGTCCCCTTCCATTCCTGCTCCAAGCCTTCAAGCCTTAGCTAGCGACTTCCCCCTTCCATTCCAAGGAGCCTCGAAGCCTAGAAGCCAACATCTTCCAAGCCAACTTCCATAGCCACTTTTAATGTAAATATCTAATTTTTTTTCTAATTTAATTATCCCTAATTGATAGTTTAATATTAAATTTTGTTTAATTGATATAGAATAATTGATATGAATTGTATGGTTATTGACAAATGAATTGTTGATTATTGATGAAATTAACTGTTGATTATTGATTAATTGAATTGTTGATTCTTGAATAAATTAATTGTTAATTATTAATAAAATTATATAATTATTAATATTAATTAGCTGAATTGTTGGTCTAACTAGTTATTACTTGTAGTAGACTCTATCTAGGATTAAGTGCCTTTTTCTTTTCATACATTTAGGTAATGGAATGATACTATAAGTTATGGGGAAGGACAATCGATGTTTTATCACCCGTTAGTTTGGTAATTTTGAGTGATTGAAGTATAATATAGCAAAAGATGTAGCATTTTTCCGTTATTGCTACTTTTCAAATATGATTTTGATAAAGTGAGAAATGATGGAAGTGATGTCTTCATTGAGAAACGGTTTACTAATTGGAGGTAAGGATTTGAAAATTTTCGCCACTCCACCCAACAATTCCTAGCTTCGCCACTGAGTAACGGGACAAAACTTTTCAACGGTTATAAATGAAAAATTACTATTTAACGGTTATTTTAACTCCGATTTTGATGATTTTTTACAGCTACACTCCTTGATCCTATATGAATATAATGAACGAATTCGATCTTCAATTTAAAATATTTACACTAGTGGATACCACAAAATCTTATGTTATACTTAATGAAAGTATAAATGAACTCTAAGTGTTAGTGAATCTTTCGTTTTGATGGGATGCGCATTCTTCGAAATTAATTTCAACGATCCAACCGTCATACTTGTTTATATATGCTTCAAGATCACATACGCCAAAATCGCAAAAAACAAACATTCAGAGATCAAGTAACGGGACAAAACTTTTCGACGGTTATAAACGAAAAATTACGATTTAATGATTATTTTAACTCCGATTTTGATGATTTTTTTACAGTTACACTCCTTTACCCTATAGGAATACAATGCATGAATTTGATCTTCAATTTTAAAATATTTACACTGGTGGATACCACAAAATCTTATGTTATACTTAATGAAATTATAAATGAACTCTAAGTGTTAGTGAATCTATCGTTTTGATGGGATACGCATTCTACGAAACTAATTTCAACGATCCAACCGTCATACTTGTTTATATATGCTTCGAGATCACATACGCCAAAAATTGCAAAAAAAAAACATTCAGAGATCAAGTAACAGGACAAAACTTTTTTACGGTTATAAACGAAAAAATACGATTTAACGGTTATTTTAACTCCGATTTTGATGATTTTTTACAGCTACACTCCTTGACCCTATATGAATACAATGAATGAATTCGATCTTCAATTTAAAATATTTACACTAGTAGATACCATAAAATCTTATGTTATACCTAATGAAAGTATAAATAAACTCTAAGTGTTAGTGAATCTATCGTTTTGATGGGATACACATCCTACGAAACTAATTTCAACGATCAAACCGTCAAACTTGTTTATATATGCTTCGAGATCGCATACGCTAAAAATTGCAAAAAACAAACATTCAGAGATCAAGTAACGTGACAAAACTTTTCGACGGTTATAAACGAAAAATCACGATTTAACGGTTCTTTTAACTCCGATTTTGATGATTTTTTACAGCTACACTCCTTGATCATATATGAATACAATGAACTAATTCGATCGTCAATTTAAATATTTACAGAAGTGGATACCACAAAATCTTATGTTATGATGATCGATGAAAATTGAGGATTTTGTAAAAGGAATAACATGCAAGCTTTGAGTTCCATTGGCAAGGTTTAAACTTTTGAGAAAGGCTTCACAACCTTGAAAACAAAAACTCGTTCATTTTGCATGTTCACAACCTTGAAAACAAAAACTCGTTCATTTTGCATATCCTTGCACATTTAACATTTTGTAATAGAGTAGTAGTGTATGAATGTTTGTTTATTAGGCTCTTATTTTCGATTGTAGATGTAGTACTTAAATGACAAATGTGTTTTATGCTTTGAAGTAATATTTATGTGGCAATGTGTGGTATGTGCAAATTTAAGAAGAAAACAAATATTTTTCTTAACGGGTCATAACGGGTCGCCTGTTAAGGACCCGCTAAGATAATGGGTGAGACACGACACGATTCGTTAAGATAACAGGTGTTACACGAAAACGATAGACACGACCCATTTGCCAGGCCTAGTTGCGTGCCACCTCATAAACTCATCCTTAAGAAAGATGCAAGAGAGGAAGAAGAAAACATGGAGGATAGTATATAAAGACCATCAATCTGTCGCTTACAACCGACACTATTTTTTTTAAAACGACACCATGATTTAAAAATTATTAAAATGTATGTCGGTTATAAGCGACATTAAATGTTTATGTCGGTTAAAAGCGACATAGACTGTTTATGACGCTTAAAAGCGACAGTAAATCCGACGTTATGTTCAGTAGGTGTCGCAAATATCTTATCCGCCACTATATTATATTAAAGCGGCATCACCCGGTGACACAATAAGTCCATTTTGTAGTAGTGTCGGTTGTCTCCTCCATTATTCTTCCCTGCTATTTACTGATTTCTAATAGGAAAAAATTCTGAACCTCGGATTAAAATCTGGATAGGGTTGTTCCGACAAAATGCTAGAAATATGGCCGTTGTTTATTCAAACTGAATGAATAAAAGATTAGTATTTCGGTTACATTTAATAATTAAAAAATATCTCGTAAGTGCTATCTGGTATGGGTATAAGGTTTTGAGGAATTGAAGCTGTCACTTGTACTCGTCCGCCACCGGCCCTGCTTTCCATTAAATGAGCCAATCTTCTCTATATTATATATAGGTAATACAAAGTGTTTCTGGAGGTACGTTCTTCACCATCCTACCGAGTACCATGGATGTTCTTTCCTTTCCTTTACCTCCTCCAATTGCAATAAGTTTAGCGGTAGTAATTTTAACTGTGCTTGTGATAAGATTCCGTGCTAGAAGGTTGGGTGCTGAGAAAAAAAAGATATACCATCCTGTCGTCACAAATTTCTTAAACACACTCATCAACTTCCCTAGGCTGCACCATTATATGACCGAGTTTGAACACAAACACAAAAGTTACAGGGCTTATAATGTGCTCATAGATTACGTTATCACCACGGATCCTGCAAATGTTGAATACATCCTCAAAACAAACTTTGCAAACTATGGCAAGGTATGCTGTCTCTGACTAGTTAACTGAGAAGCTCATGATATTATAGAATTTCAAAAGTATTTTTTTGATTCTTTGTCGCGTGTATATTTGAAGGGTGAAGATCTTAATGATTTTATAAGGATAATATTTATGTTAATCACCATAGTTATCTAATAACAGAAGTTCCAATTCCTGACCTGCTGCAGGGTTGGTACCATTCCGGCGTTTTGTCAGATGTTTTAGGAGACGGGATCTTTGCTGTGGACGGAGAAAAATGGCTGCATCAAAGAAAGGTAGCGGGCAATGAATTAACCACCAAAGTTTTGAAAGACTTCAGCAGTACAGTCTTCAAAACCAATGCAGTAAAACTGGCCCGGATAATTTCTGAAGCTGCAACCTGCAACAAAGTAGTTGAGATCCAAGTAAGTTTGCCATGTAGAATTAGTTCCTTATATATGTAGCATGATTAGTATTAGTTCCATATATATATTAGGAGTTTCAGAAGGAGATCCCACGTCACAATAGCAAACACATGTTTAGTTATCACCAAAACCTGGAGCACTATGCAATGAGGGTTAAATAATTGGAACCGTTTAGTTTTTAGATCTCCATCCAAGAATTAACCTTGTAAATTAAAATAATTAGAATCCAAATAGTTTGATTTGATTATCTTTACAAACATTGTATTCGTCTATTTATGGACTAATGATTTTGAGATGTGGATAATTTTGCAAATATAATTATCTTTGAATGAGGTTCCTAATTCCTGTATATAAATACAACACACACACACACACACACATATATATATATATATGTAATTCTTGGCGTTTTCTTTTTGGGACGAAGGAATTGTTTATGAAAGCAACCTTAGATGCAATCGTCAAGATTCTGCTTGGAATTGAACTAGACACCATGTACGGAACAAATGAAGAAGGTATTCGGTTTGCCCATGCTTTTGATGTAGCAAACGCAATGACCATCTATCGTTATGTTGATTTCTCCTGGAAGATCAGAAGGTTCTTAAACATTGGATCAGAAGCACTGCTAAGGAAGAGTGTCCAATTGATAGATCAATTTATTTATAACTTAATCAAAAGAAAGATTGAAACAGATACTTCATCAGAAGATGAGCTACTGGCAGTGAGTAATTAACCTTCCACTCCATGATCCGTTATATTAATTCCAAAATGAATAATAAATTTAGTATGAGTAGTATTATTGTAAAATAAATAATAAAGTTAATAGTGTGAATGACTGGCAATATTGGCAGTTAAAGAAGGGAGACATCATCTCAAGGCTTTTGAAATCTCCAGATGCCGATCCAAAGTACTTGAGAGACTTGATCCTTTGTCTCATTGCTGCCGGAAGAGACACAACGGCGAGCACTCTTACGTGGTTTATTTATATGCTATGCAAGCATCCTCATATACAAGAAAAGGTTGCAAGGGAAGTTAGAGAGGCAACAAATCTGAAAGACAGTTCACGCATTGATGAGGTTGTTGCCACCCTTACTGAAGAAGCTCTTGAAAAAATGCAATATCTACATGCAGCTTTGTCTGAGACACTCAGGCTGTACCCTTCAGTTCCACTGGTAATTAAGTACTTATTATCTAAAATTAAATGCATGCACAAATACATCAAACATTTCATCAATTTTCTGTATTTGAATCGTTGCGTGTTACTTTTTAAGTATATAACAAGTTACTTTGTGCGATGCACGCTGTCATATATAGAACGCAAAAGTTTGTTTAGCTGATGATACTTGGCCAGATGGATTTAGTGTTAAAAAAGGAGATTTTGTGGGATTCCATGTTTACGGAATGGGCAGGATGAAATATCTATGGGGTGATGATGCAGAAGAATTTCGACCAGAGAGATGGCTAGACAAAAATGGCATTTTCCAGCAAGAAAGCCCCTTCAAATTTACAGCTTTTAATGTATGTAAGAAAAAACATGCATGTTGATTAATGAAAAAGTATGCACAAAGGATGAGATTATTTCTGAAGAATTTTGATATATATGTGTGTGTGTGTGTTATTCACGTTACAGGCTGGGCCAAGAATTTGTATAGGAAGGGACTTTGCCTATAGGCAGACAAAGATCATGTGTGCCACACTTGTAGGATGCTTCAAATTCAAGCTGAGTGACGAGAAGTGGGTGGCTCATTACTTGACCAAGATCTCCCTCCATATCGACGGGGGACTTTATGTGCATGCCTCTCCAAGGCCTTAAACAGATGCCTCCTTTCCACCCCCATGCAGTTTGCTTAATATATAATTATCAGAATATATACTACTGTATTAGATAATAAAAGAAGAGTTACTAAAATGAAGCCTTCTTAACGTATTCGATCATAATCATGTATGTCCTATGACAATATATATTCAATCGTTGTGTCACAATAAAAAATAAAAAAATATGTAGTGCTGGTGACATTAAAATAAGTAACTTTGGTTGTAAAACATTAAGGAGGGTGTATTCAATTGAGAATTTGAGAGATTTTAATGGATTTATAAATCCATGGATTTTTATGGAGTTTAATTGATTTGTAGAGATTCCATGTAAAATTTTGATTCAATTCCCTCGAAATCTCTTGGGGGATGTGAGATTTGTAGATGCTCAAAATACACTACGAAATCTTTTCAATTCCCTCTAATTCCTCAACTTTCTCAAATTCTTTAAAATCAAATTCTAATTGAATACACCTGGAATGTTATAAACTTCTTTAAAATTCTAATTGAATACACCCGGATTTCTAAGGATTTTCATAAACTATCTTAAAATGTTGATTGAATACACATTGAATTTCAGAGAATCACTTAAATTCCTGATTGAATACGCCTAGATTCATTAAAAGAATTAAAATCCTTCAAAATCCTAATTGAATACACCCCCTTAAGTTTGATTTGCAATATAAGATATTTTTGTTTCCATTTAAATTCTGAATTATTGGGTATTTGTAAACAAAAAGAAAAAAATAATAATGATCATCTTACTTACTGTAGGAAATTTAGTTTTCTAGCAATAGGAATAGCATGGCGAGTGATGTTTTCCTCGCTGATTTCCCCTTAAAATTTTCAGGTTTTTCCTGCTCTCGCTATATCCTACGAGTAAACAGATTATAGCGAGAAATGGGAACATTGAGGGAGGAAACGTTTTGCTACTAAATGGTCAGCCAAACATATTTTCTTCGCGGTAGGCTTTCCCCGGGGGCCTACGACCTCGTCAGGAAATGTTTAAACGCTGAACCATTTGTACGACAATTTTGGAATTATTAGAACGAATTTTGTGTTCGCTAAAAGGTGTTTTTTTTCCTACAAAAGAATAGTGTTTGTTTTTTTGTTTTTTGTTTTTGTAATAATACTGCCAGTATATATCCACGCTAGCATGAATGAATTCTGACTGATTAGATTTGTGTACATCAATGTCGTATATATGAGTGATCAATGATTGCTGAGTTAAGATTTCACCAATGAGATGAGCAAAGTACATCATACTTGTTTAATTGCTCCCCCTGCATAATTTGAATTGAGAGATTTAATTCATATTATATCGGATATAGATTGAGAATCTGGCCTTTCAGAATTTTTTTTTATAAAGATATTTGTTCAAATATACCAATTTCATTCAGGGACAGAGTTAGAAATTTATTCTAATGGGGGCAACCGAAAACAACTAAGAAAACTTTGTTGTAGTATGGTTATACACAATATGATATTAATGATGTTTTCTAATGTTACAAAAATTTCAATATAGTAGTGGGAAGTGGCAAAATGATGAGAAAAATATAAGTACATAATAGGCGAGAGAGAGTTTTTTCGATTTGAATGACAGAACAAGAGCGCTATTACTCATATAATATTTGATATGAAGTATAAGTAGAATGAATGTATGTTAGATATTATATACATATTTTTCTTCAAAAATAACTCGTGTATATTATATAATTATAGTTTGCAACTAAACAAACGAATTACTTAAGTGGGGGCATGTGCCCTCAGTGAGCATTCATTGGCTCCGTCCATGATTTCATCTAGAAGATAAAGGGTGTAGAGAGCTTGTATGCATTGTTTAATTAGGATATAAAAAATTTATTTTCTTACTTTTAAATTGTAAATGGTTGTCACTTAATACCACAGTCTAATGATATTCATCTTCATTTGTAAGTAAGAAGTTTTAGGTTTAATTCTCGCCAAAAGCGAAGTCCAACCACATTGTTGTTAATCCATTGTAAGGCTTATAACACTCTTTCACATTTTAATGTAAATAATATCGTTTGTTAAATTTTTTTATTTAAAATGAGAGATAAAGGGCCAAGACCTAACACTCTCCTACATAAAGTTATACCACTTAGGGGTGGGCACGGGCGGAGTCGGGTCCAAATTTAGTGGAATCGGACCATACCCATTTGGAAATGAAAACGGGTCAGGACGGGGAGGGTTGGAACGGGGCGGGTAGTCACATTTTTTTAAAATGGAACCAGGCTTAACCCGACACATTTGAAACGGGCGGGTTCCAACGGATCCACGGATCCATTTTCTGAACCACTTGAAAACCTGATGCAAACTTTCTAAAGGCAGAAAATTCCAAATCTAGAACCAAAATGCAGAAATTCTTAAACTGTAAAAATTCCTTGCTAGAACCAAAATGCATAAAACCTCAAATCATAGAAAGAACAATAAAACCCCAAATCAGAACCAAATCGAGTAAAACTCGACGAATCTCTTCAGATGGCTCTCTTGAATGATCTCAAACTACAAAAAAGCGACCCAGGATCGATAGAGACCTCGATTGACAGACATGGTGGTTAGGTGGTGGGTAGGAAGGACCGCAATCAATGGAGATGGGAGGGACCTCGATCGACGGAGACGTTACGAACTCTATCGACGAAGAACAGACAGAGATAGGGATGGAGCAACGACGAACTGACCGACGACAAATGGACGAAGTCGTGAGGTTTGAGAGTCGAGATGAAGAGTGTCGAGAGGGAGGAGAGTCAGATTAGGAGAGAGATCACAGTTCGAAGAAGTTACTGACTCACAACTGCAGACAGCAGACCTCTGTGTGTGGGAATGACAGGTGGATGGTGGAGTTAAAGTCTGATGGTGTATAGAGTTAAAGACAAATAGTGGATAAGGTTTGGGCCGGGGGCCCGTGTCCTCAAATATTTGGACCCTGCGCCACCCCGTTTTCTGTATAAACGATATTGGACCCGCTCCGACCTCGTCCCGAATCATTTTTACTCCCCATTTGCCCACCCCTAGTACCACTCCTTCAAATCTTCTCTCAATCTCATACTTCTCTTTTCTTTTTCTTTTTTTCCCGTCATTTCTCTTGTGATCAGTCCTTTTGATAGAAATAGGGTTCTCCATTGATTTTTTTTGTGCTGTTAAAATTAGCCTACTTCTTTTACGATCATTGTCTTTTGCATTCTTTCGTGATACAACAATATAAGTGTAAACACAAAAAATTTGTGACAAATGAAACAAGAACACGTGTACCAAAGAATTGTTATTGTATTAATGTAAATGTAGAGTTACAATCTCTATTTACAAAGTTTCCTCTTATTCGATCTCTGAAGATTTGTAGATATGACTTGTTGATCCGAAAGTCGTGATGATTTGATCTCAGATGAACGATTGCCGCAAGGATTTAGCTTGTGGTGATGAAAGAACAGGCACGGGTAGTAGTTCTTCTTGATGAAATCAAATAATTCATTTAACGAAAATGAATTATTTGATTAAATTAAATTAAAATCAAATAATTCATTTTCATCAAATGCTGACACGTGTCATTCTTGATGACTCGTCCAATTTCGATGAGTCACATCTATGTGTATGATTTGTGAAATACATGGCGCATGCCACATATGTCGTGCCATGTCAAAACTTTAATATTTTGGTGAACATTTACTTCATTGAAATTTCAATGTCTACAATAAGATTGTAATTTCATACTAAACTACACTTATGAGCCATTTATAATGAATTTGTATCAAACTCGTCATATAAGTACTTAGGAAGTTGGACCTAAACTTCTTACTTAAAAGTGAAAATAAATATCATTAAATTGTAGTACTAAATTATCCTTATACTCCCCATCTTAGTTTTTGGGGAGTGCACGTGTGATGAAGGCGGAGATTGGAATGGGAACAAAAGTGAAACCCTAAAATACAAAATTGCTGCTCTTGCATCCATACCAGTTGCTGGTAATAGGGGGTTGGTATTCCAATTCTTGGGAAGACCATCCCGGCTTTTACAATTAACAAGGCCTTTTGGAGTGGGGATTGTTGTGCATTCTGTGTTTAAAGGAATTCCATTAGACCGACTCTAATGGGAAGGAGCCAAACCCAAGCATTTGAATTTAAACCCAAAAAAATGCCACCAAAAGTAAAGACATAAGGGTAATGTTATGCAAACTAAATTTGTAAATGAAATTACATGGAAGTTGACGATTGAATTATTGCTTAAGCGTTAATAAACGTGTTCATTTCCTATTGATGACACATCATTTAGTTTGTAAATTTTATCTACACATTTAGTCTCTCTAGCATTACCAAGACTTAAACCTAAATAATTTAGGTTTGGACTTAAACCAAAACTCAAATTTGGGTTAAGATTTGGCTGGTCTAAACCTTGAGTGAGGCCTTTTTTTTTAATATGCGGCTGACCTTATCACATTAAGTGGCCAATAGCTAGGCCCTCCATGAAGGGGATCCAGCTGTGCAACGGTAACTTCGGCTTTTAATATGGGTCTTTTAATTTCTGGACGGTTGGTTATCAACGTTCCAGATGAAACTTCCTTTCCTTTAAAACTAATCTAGCAATACATATTTGTTTGAAAAATAAAATTTAAAAGTTGAAATTTAAATTTAACGGTCAAAATAATAAAATAATTTTTTAAAATATATCCGCTTAAAAACAAATCTTCAACTCTATAAATACTTATTCATTTGTTAGAATTTAAATTTTTTTAGGGTAAAGAATTTGTTAAATTAAATTAAGATAACATATCTCAGAGTTAAAAAAAAATCCTTACCGAGCAAAGATTAAGGTTAAACCATTCCACAACAATTTATACATTTTAGGTACTAAAATTTAGGTTAAACCATTAGTCTTAGGTGCTTCTGAAAGTCCTGCCACAATAAAGCTTTTAGCTACCTTGGCCTTCCATCAATTGTTCTGAATGCATGAGACTTGATGGATGCAATTTTTCAGGTAATTTCTTTGCATTTACTGTTCATATGATTATCCCAATCACCTAATTTTAATAACCTTCTATGCAATATTAATATTTATGATGAATCTGATATTTAACCAATTATAACTATTGGAGTTATATTGAACTCCGGATGATGTTGACAGGATTTATACCTGTTGGAATTGCAATCGGTGTAGGAATATCAGACGTTTATGATGTAAAAAGACCAACTGCCCTCATCGTCAATGGCGTTTTTAACGCAGCATCAGCCGCGGCAGGCATCTTCATCTACACGTCCCTCTTTAGCAGCTGATTTCATGAACCTAAAAAATTCAGAGCAATGGAAGGTTGGGATAGCATAATCTCTTCTTCTAAAGCTGGTTTGTATGTCTACGTTGGCCAAATGTAAATCTGACACATGAAGGTTTTTACTGGTAAAAACTAGTGCAAATCTGTGTGCACTAATTTGCGTCAGTTCTTACTGGTAAAACCGAGGCTTTTATAATTTTAAAAAAAAAAATCCAGGAATGTGTAGGACTCATCTGGCAGAAACCGTGTGTGTGTTTTTCTTCTTTTTTTTTTTTTTTTTGGTCTTGTACCATATTTTGTTTTTTGGGTCTTTGTACCTGTTCTTACCTGTAAGAACATGCAGACTTTAATACCTACCGTAAGGATTTTACAAATAATAGGATGATTTTTTTCTTTCTATATACTAAAATTTTCTGTTGTTAACTTCTGACAGGAAAAAACGAAGAAAGTGATGCGGAGAAGAGGCTGTATTTATCTTTCACAAAATTATAGCAAGGAAATAATTAATGTACCCACATAATTATTAACATATTTAAAAAATAACTACTGACATATGTTAAAACATAAAATAAATACATATAATTAGCATGGGTACATTTAGCAAAATTAAAAATGGGTACAAATAAATTAAAAAATGTGGATACAATTAAAAAATTTGGGCACAAAAAGAAATTAATGTATGGACACAAATTAAAACTGAAAAGAAAATTGGTACAAATTAAAAAGGGTTGCAAATTAAAAATGGGTACAAACTAAAAATAAAAATATATGATAAAAATTTGGCCATAAATATAAATATATCAAATGTAAAATTTCTAACTCTAAATGAATATATTTAGAAATAAAAAAAATATTTTATTATTGAAATAATTAATGACGTTTATTAAAATCTAAGGACCTTAATAAAAAAAATTGAAAAGGAATAAGGTTTTAATCGATATAATAGCAAAAAGAGGGATGAAAACCTAATTTCTGCTTTTTTTTAAAGAGGTAGTCACATGTCCTGCATTGCACTACTACAATATTAGCTTTAGATGTCGGACGATAGTGGCGGTTATTAAGTCATTCTGACGGATAAAAGATATCCGACACATAATTTATTTAGTGTCGGATAAAAGTTCATTTCTGTCGGATATATCTGACATAAATTCCTGGCGGATTTAACCGCCATAAATTGACTATTTTATTATTTTAGTTTCTGGCGGTTATTATTTTAGTACTCTGACGGTTATAACCGACAGAAATTGACTATTTTATTATTTTAAAGTCTTATATTGATTATAAATAAATAAACAAATGGTTTAAATATTTTTTTTTTCACTCACGGTTCCGTTACCTAATCTCTGAATGTTTTGTTTTTTTTTTTTTTTGCGATTTTTTACACATGTTATCTCTGAGTATATACAAACATATTTAACGATTGGATCGCTTCTAAATTTCCGTTTGGGTCTAATCAAATTTAACATTTTCCACCAAAGTCTTTGTTTTCTGAGCGAAAAACCTTAATTAAAACTCAATCCATTGACAAAAGCCAAATTCAATTTCCAAAAGAACTTCAAATTTTTCATCAGGGTCTAATCAAATTGTGCATTTTTCACCAAAACCTATGTTTCCAAGCTCAGAGACTTAAATTTTCTGCTTAATTTGCTCAGTTCTTCATCTTCCTTCCAATTTTTTTTGTCTAATTTTTTCAATGTTATTTTTGTCTAATTTTTGTTGGACCTTGTATACTAAAGACTACCCAAGGTAAGAATCATGCATCTGTCATGTCTCTGTCCCAAAACATCCTTAAGAGCATCAATGGTAGGTACATCTCTAATCACAACTTTTGAAATCCAAACCCAAAATTTGCTCTTGATCCACCTAATGTTTTTCTATAAAATAAAAAAAAATACACGTAAAATTCTCTTAGGCAACTAAAATTGAAATAGTCCCACATTAGGAAGAGTCTGCAACCAAACGTTTCAAGTGACCTGTTTCAAGTGACTAAAGGCATCTTGAGCATTTGAAGACCAAAGAAACCCGTCCGTCTTGGTTAACTGGTAAAGGGGTTCGCATATCTTGCCGTAGCCAAGAATGAGCTTCTTGTAACAACCCGTTAGCCCAAAAAATCCTTGTAGACTTTTCACATTAGTTGGAGTCAGCCAATCAACAATGGCCTGCAATTTAGAAGGGTCAGCAGCGACACCATATCTAGAAACAATGTTGCCAAGGTACTTTACTTTACTCTGACCAAATGAACACTTTTGTTTATGAAGTTTCGTATAATGCATATCCTATTAAATTGAAAGATTTAACAAATACTTAGGAGTTAATGTTATACTGCCATTAAGTATAAAAAAATTATCCACTAGTGTAAATATATTAAATTGAAGATCGAATTCATTCAATGCATTCTTATAGGATCAAGGAGTGTAGCTATAAAAAATCATCAAAATCAGAGCTAAAATAACCGTTAAATTGTGATTTTTCGTTTATAACTGTCGAAAACTTTTATTCTGTTACCTAATCTCTGAATATTTGTTTTTTGTGATTTTTTAGGTATGCTATCTCAGAGTGTGTACAAACAAGTTTGACGGTTAGATCATTGAAAAAAGTTTCGTAGAATGTGTATCGCGTCAAAACGGTAGATTAAATAAACACTTAAGAGTTAATGTTATATTTCCATTAAGTATAAAAAAAGATTTTGTGGTATCCACTAGTGTAAATATTTTAAATTGAGATCAAATTTATTCATTGCATTCTTATAGGGTCGAGGAGTGTAGCTGTAAAAAAATCATTAAAATCGGAGCTAAATAAACTGTTAAATTGTGATTTTTCGTTTATAACCGTCGAAAACTTTTGTTCCGTTACGTAATCTCTGAATGTTTGTTTTTTACGATTTTTTACATACGCAATCTCAGAGTGTGTACAAATAAGTTTGACGGTTAGATCGTTGAAAAAAGTTTCGTATAATGCATATCGCGTCAAAACGGTAGATTAAACAAACACTTAAGAGTTAATATTATACTTTCATTAAGTATAAAATAAGATTTTGTAGTATCCACTAGTGTAAATATTAAATTGAAGATCGATTTAGTTCAATACATTCTTATAGGGTCGAGGAGTGTAGCTGTAAAAAATTATCAAAATCAGAGCTAAAATAACCGTTAAATTGTGATTTTTCGTTTATAACAGTCGAAAACTTTTGTTATGTTACCTAATATCTGAATGTTTGTTTTTTGTGATTTTTTAGGTATGCGATCTCGGAGTGTGTACAAACAAGTTTGACGGTTGGATCGTTGAAAAACATTTCATATAATGTGTATCACATCAAAACGGTAGATTAAACCAACACTTGAGTTAACATTATACTTCCATTAAATATAAAATAAGATTTTGTGGTATCCACTAGTATAAATATTTTAAATTGAAGATCAAATTCATTCATTGCATTCTTATAGGGTCGAGGAGTGTAGCCGTAAAAAATCATCAAAATCGGAGCTAAAATAACCGTTAAATTATGATTTTTCGTTTATAACCGTCGAAAACTTTTGTTCTGTTACATAATCTCTGAATGTTTGTGTTTTGTGATTTTTTAGGTATGCGATCACAGAGTGTGTACAAACAAGTTTGACGGTTAGATCATTGAAAAAGTTTCGTAAAATGTGTATCGCGTCAAAACAGTACATTAAATAAACACTTAAGAGTTAATGTTATACTTCCATTAAGTATAAAATAAGATTTTGTGGTATCCACTAGTGTAAATATTATAAATTGAAGATTAAATTTATTCATTGCATTCTTATAGGATCGAGAAGTGTAGCTATAAAAAAATCATTAAAATCGGAGCTAAAATAAACCGTTAAATTTTGATTTTTTTGTTTATAACCGTCGAAAACTTTTGTTCCGTTACGTAATCTCGAATGTTTGTTTTTTACGATTTTTTACGTATGCAATCTCGGAGTGTGTACAAATAAGTTTGACGGTTGGATCGTTGAAAAAAGTTTCGTAGAATGCATATCGCGTCAAAACGGTAGATTAAACAAACACTTAGAGTTAATATTATACTTTCATTAAGTATAAAATAAGATTTTGTGATATCAACTAGTGTAAATGTTTTAAATTGAAGATCAAATTCATTTATTGCATTCTTATAGGGTCGATGAGTGTAACTGTAAAAAAAATCATCAAAACCGGAGCTAAAATAACCGTTAAATTGTGATTTTTCGTTTATAACCGTCGAAAACTTTTGTTCCATTACGTAATCTCTGAATGTTTGTTTTTTACGATTTTTTACGTATACAATCTTGGAGTGTGTGCAAATAAGTTTGACGGTTGGATCGTTGAAAAAAGTTTCGTAGAATGCATATCACGTCAAAATGGTAGATTAAACAAACACTTAGAGTTAATATTATACTTCCATTAAGTATAAAATAAGATTTTGTGGTATCCACTAGTGTAAATATTTTAAATGGAAGATCGAATTCGTTCATTGCATTCTTATTTATGTTTTTCAAGTATTGATTAGACAATATTTAGTTTGTGTGATGACATTTTCCTTGTACAATGATATTTTTGTTCCTTTATTGCATATTTTACATAGGTTATTATCTAATTAAACCAAACAATTATTTATTTTCGACCAAAAAAAAATTATTTACTTAATTTTAAAAAACGTATTCTACTTAAATACATATTATTTATTTATTTATTAAACCAAACAATTATTATTTTATTTTTTTTAAATCGTAACACAATTTTGGAGGGAATTTAAAATTTTGGGAGGGAGTTTAAAATTTTGGAAGGGAATTTTGGGGGTGAATTTTTCCGCCATTTTTGTTCTGTCGGTTATAACCGATAGTAATGAAAATTTTATGTCGGTTTATATTTTAAAAAATGTTTCTCTTAGTTTTAACCGACAGTAATGAAAGTTTTCTTATACCCACGTCCGGCCCCCACTCATCTCCTTCATTTTTCTGAAACTAACTCTAACTCTCGACACTCTCTCTATCTCAGCTCCGAGAAGGAACCACCTCCATTCCTCTCAATTCTGACCAAATCAACCCTAAAAAATCTGAACCTCAAACCCTTGGGACATGGGGAATCAACCTGCAGCGTTGCATGTATCATCGATGCATTACCGTGTGCTCTGCCATTAATGCTGAGAGCTTCAGCTCTCTCGAACTCCATCTCAGGTATGAATTATTTTCCCCTCTTGGTTGCGTGGGTTCTAATCCATTTGTGATGAGTATTATGGTGAAAATCTGTGGGGTTTAATCTCTATTTTGAATCTGTGCATGCATGTCATCACAGCAACGAATTCCGACGAATGTTGTTTAAGTTCGAAGCTAGGTGGTGACTGTCTTCTTGGGAACCCACTCATTGTCTTCGTTTCACTTCAAAGATCCGAGCTTTAAACTTTTAGCTGGATTTTTGTATGTATATATATGTGTATGCGTTTGTGTTTCTGGAGACTTGGGTCAACTCAATTGGATCAAGTAAGCCCTTTGACTTTCTATGTGTTTGTTCTAGTTTGTATTTTGTGAATTTTGAATTTGCATGTTTCATCAATTAAAAATTTGCTTTTTACACCTGTATTTGCACCTTTTGGTAGAGAGATGATGAATTGGGTTTTGTTTCCTGTTCTGTTTTCATAATTTATTTCCAAATTTGGTGTTAGTTATGCAAAATTTTGTAAAACTTGAGTGTTTGTTGGTCTGATTTGGGTTCATTTCTTGTTGCTTTTGAATTTGTTTCAGGGCTTGGTGTTAATAATGCTGTGGTGTGGATTCAGTATATTGAGCTCTGGTAACAATAAACAGCGAATTTAGGCGATTTTATGGCTTTTTCGATGTATATGTTGTTGAATGGATGAGATCCTGGTATTTTCTTTGGCGGTGTGGTCTGGTTATTGCTTAGTTGTAGTTTCAGCTTTGCTGTTGAGAGTGATATAAACTGCTTGAAAAGTCTAAAAGCATTGCTTCAAGATCCTTTAGGCTACTTAAACTCATTATGGGATTTCAACAATAAGACCGAAGGTTTCATCTGTAACTTTCTGGGAATCGAGTGTTGGCACCCTTATGAAAGCAAAGTTTTAAATATCAAGCTTTCGGATTTGGGACTCAAAGGCCCGTTTCCTCGGAGTGTAGCAAATTGCACAAGCTTAACAGGATTAGATCTTTCGAGCAACAAGCTCAGTGGACATCTTCCTGAAGATATCGGTAGAATTATTTCGTTCATTACAACTCTTGATCTTTGTGTTAAATGAATACACTAGAGGTGTGATTTGTATGTGTGTTTTGGTTCCTCCTCTTTAGTTCTTAAGAAGAGATTATTGCGTAGAAAGTGGTTGTTTATATTTTTTTTAATTATTAATATATGTTCTGTCGGTTTCATCCAACAAGAATGTTTTTATTGATTTTTATTGATAAATTCTCTGTCGGTTATAGCCGACAGAATTCCTGGCGGTTTTAGATTTTCTGTCGGTTTTATCCGACAGAAATTCTCTTATTTATTTATTATAAATATATATCTTGTCGGTTATATCCGACAGGATTTCTATCGGTTTTAGAGTATTTTCTGTCGGAAAATTCATTCCTGACGCAGGCAATTCTGTAACTTATTATATCCGCTACTGCATTCATTTTCTGTCAGATTTTGCTTAAAATCCGACAGTAATATACGTTTTTTTGTCGGTTTTTGAACCGTCATTTATAGATAATTTTGTAGTAGTGTTGAAAATATATAAAAAGTATTAAAATTCTACCAAAATAACTAATAAATTATAATTAAGAATATGGTAAAAATATAATATAATATCGACTCATCAATTATAATCATTAAAATCCAAATTTTTTTGACCATTTGATTATTGTTATAAACATTCCTTTTAAATATTGTGTTCGTCTATTTATTTACTAAATGATTTTGAGATTCGGTTAATTTTGTAAAGATGATCCTTGAATGAGGCTACTAGTTCTTGTATATAAATACAACACATATATGTAATTCTTGGCGTTTTCTTTTTGGAACGAAGGAATTGTTTATGAAAGCAATCCTAGCTACTCAACCGTCAAGATTCTACTTGGAATTGAACTAGACACAATGTACGGAACAAATGAAGAAGGTACTCGGTTCGCCGATGCTTTTGATGTAGCAAACGAAATGACTGTCTATCGTTATGTTGATTTCTTCTGGAAGATCAAAAGGTTTTTAAACATTAGATCAGAAGCACTGCTAAGGAAGAATATCAAAGTGATAGATAAATTTGTTTATAACTTAATCAAAAGAAAGATCGAAACAGATAATTCATCAGAAGAGATGAGCTACCGGCAGTGAGTAATTAACCTCCCACTCCCTAATCTGTTATATTAATTCCAGAATGAGTAATTAATTTAGTATAAGTAGTATTATTGTAAATGAATAATAAAGTTAGTAGTGCGGATGATTGGGATTGGGAATATTGGCAGTTGAAGAAAGGAGACATCAGCTTTTGGACTCTCAAGAGACCTATCCAAAGTACTTGAGAGACTTGATCCTTTGCCTCATTGCTCCTGGAAGAGACACAACGACGAGCACTCTTACGTGGTTTATTTATATGCTATGCAAGCATCCTCAGATACAAGAAAAGATTGCACAGGAAGTTAGAGAGGCAACAAATCTGAAGGATAGTTCACGCATTGATGAGGTGCTGCCAGCCTTACTAGAAGCTCTTGAAACAATGCAATATCTACATGCAGCTTTGTCTGAGACACTCAGACCCTACCCTCCAGTTCCACTGGTAATTAGGTATTTATCATCTAATACCAAATGCATTCACGAATACATCAAACACTTCCTCACTTTTATGTATTTGAAACACTTTTTAAGTATATAACAAGTTAATTTGTGTGATGCGCGTTGTCATATAGAGGATGTGACTATTTGTTTAGCCGATGTGACTATTTGTTTAGACGATGATACTTGACTAGATGGATTTAAAATAAAAAATGGGAGTTTTGTGGGATACCATATTTACGTAATGGGTAGGATGAAATATATATGGGGTGATGATGCAGAAGAATTTCGGCCAGAGAGATGACTCGATAAAAATGGCCCTGCAAGAAAGCCCTTACAAGTTCACAACTTTTAATGTACGTATAAAAAAACATGCATGTTGATTAAAACGCATGCACAACGAGTGAGATTATTTCTAAAGAATTTTGATATATACGTTGTCATTCAATTACACAGGCGGGGCCAAGGTTTTGTCTGGAAAAGAACTTTGCCTATAAGCAGGCAAGATCATCTGTGCCGTGCTTCTAGGGTGCTACAAATTCAAGCTGAGTGATGAGAAGAAAGTGGCTCATTACAGGATCAAGCTCACCTTCCACGAGGGACTATATGTGCATGCCTCTCCAAGACATTAATTAGATGCCTTAAACATCTTTTCCTCTCCCATGCAATTTGCCTAATATATAACAGAATATATTCTACCGTATTTCATAATTAAAAAAGAAAGCCTTCTTTACCTATTTGATCATCACTTGTAAGTTTATTAGTCACATCTATTATTAAAGTTGAGTATCATTATTGTTTTAGACCACTTTTTATTTTAATTTTTTTCTTCTGAATTTTAGTATCACGAGACGGATTAATGAATTACATTACAAACAATTTTGATTATAATAAAATTAAAACTACAACACAAAGTCTGATGCATGATATAATCCAATAGGATTCTCCACGGATCCTCTTTGTGAGGATTCAGAAAATTCGTGAATCTTCTTCGTTCATCATATATTTTACGGTCAGTTTTCGTCAAGTATTGTTTGTGTTGTATTTTAAATAAATAAATAAATAAATAAAAGAATTTATGACCGTACGATGTACAATGAACTGATACTATTTACGGATTTTTGATATCCTCACAAAAATAATCCGGAGATGATTCGGATTTGATATAAACAACACTCTTTTCTGACCTTTTCTTAAGTGCTACCTTTTTTTAATTGTTTTTAATTGTTTTTTTTTTAATCAGGAGTACGTTAACACCACTTATAAGATCATCTACAACCCTGATGCTAAATGCTGAATCAAACATTTAAAATCACAAATAAACGCCACTTCTATGTAGGGTTGGATGGAAATAGGGACCAAGGTGATCCCACCTAAGTCTAGAAATATATAAGTGAAGGTCTTCTCATGACTCTCCTAATGTTTGGTACGTGTCTTTTTTATGCCTACTAAAGGTATGATGTAATACATATAAGGGATATCTCAACATGTTGCATTGATAGTACTTAACAAGTTTTCTTTATCACTCATTAGATTACTTCGGTATATACTGATATCTGTTAACATATACATAACAAGCCCATTAAGTGAATAAACTCCCTTTTTCTTTTTCTTTTTTTGCACTTCGTGCCCCGTTCTTATCTTAAAAACTTATTTTTGACACTAGGAACCCCAAGTTCAAATCTTGGGCCCGCCGCTGCTACCCTTTTTTTATTCAGAAAAAGCATGTTAACGCAACAAGAGCCTCGCGCCCAAATTTAGGACTCTCTGTATTTAGAGAGGATAATTGAAACCCAAATGGCAAGTGCTAGGAGCACACTGCTACACTTGCTCCATCTCCATGAATGCAAGAACATGAGAGAGCTTAAACAAATCCATACCCAAATCATAAAGTCTCCACTTTTACCCAAAGATGACCAAAATTTTCTCATTACTCGTCTCCTTTTCTTCTCGGCCATTTCTGATTCGGGTTCTCACGGCTACGCCATCGATGTTTTTCGAGCCATAGAGAACCCGAATCTCTACGTGTATAACGTCATGATCAGAGCATATGCGTGTAGAAAAATCGGCGGCAGGGATGAAGCTCTTTCTTTTGGGTCATTGTTGCTGTATAAGCAGATGCTCTGTGATGGGATTTCGCCGAATTGTCTCACTTTTCCGTTCCTTGTGAAAGAATGCACGAGCAGGGTTGATGGCGGCGCAGGAAGGAGCATCCATGGTCAAGCCGTTAAGTATGGGTTGGACAGTGATGTTTTTGTTCAGAATTCTTTGATGAGTATGTATTCTGAGTGCGGGTTTTTGAGTACTGCACGTAAACTGTTTGATGAAACGCCGGCGAGGGATGTTGTCTCTTGGAACTCGATGATTAAGGGGTATTTGAAAAGTGGGAGTCTTGATGAGGCATTGAAGCTGTTTCGGAAGATGAAGAAGAGAAACATTTTTACTTGGAATTCCGTGATCACAGGGTTTGTTCAAGGTGGACGACCAAAGGAGGCCTTGGAACTTTTTCATGAAATGCAGATCACCGGTGGTGATATTGTTAGACCGGATAAGATTACAGTTGCTAGTGTGCTAGCAGCCTGTGCTCATCTTGGTGCAATTGATCATGGGATATGGGTTCATGGGTATCTGAGGAGAAGTGGTTTAGACAGTGATGTGGTTATCGGGACAGCGCTGGTTGACATGTATGGTAAGTGTGGATGTGTGGACAAAGCATATGAGGTATTCCAGGAAATGCCGAAGAAGGATACTCTGGCATGGACAGCTATGATTTCAGTGATGGCTCTCCATGGGTTTGGCAATGAGGCTTTTGGTCTTTTTAAACAGATGGAAACAGCTGGGGTGAAGCCAAACCATGTGACATTTGTTGCGCTATTTTCAGCTTGTGCTCATTCTGGTTTTGTAGATGAAGGTCGCTGGTGTTTTGATGCAATGAAGCATGTTTACTTAATTGAACCACAGCTCTATCACTATGCTTGCATGGTTGATATACTCAGCCGTGCCGGGCTGATTGAAGAGGCAGAACAGTGTATAAGAAGTATGCCAATGAAACCAGACACATTTGTTTGGGGTGCATTACTTGGGGGCTGTCAAATACATGGAAAGGTGGAGTTAGGAGCAAGGGTGGCACAGTATTTAATTGATTTGGAGCCTCTGAACCATGCTTTTTATGTGAACTTGTGCGATATATATGCCAAAGCTTGTAGATTTAATGACGTAAAGCGAATCAAGTCATTAATGAAAGAAAGAGGTATAAAAAAGGAAGTCCCGGGCTGTAGCATGATTGAAATCAATGGGTTTGTTCTTGAATTCTCGGTGAGAGGATCACCAAATGTCGAAATGGAGGGATTATTGTGGATCTTGAATCAGTTGAATAACGATATATCTAGAGACAATGACACACGCTTCAGGGAATCACTGTAATGAGAGATGAAAATTCAGTATATCGTGGTCTATTTGTTTACAAAAGAAATATTTCTTACGGATGAGAACTATAATTTTGCTTATGGAATGAACTCAGTTGCTGGAAGAATTTTCCCGAGGTACACTCTAATATTCAGGCCTTAATCACCACGTGATTCTTATTTTATTGGCAGGTAGTCAAAATCTGTACTCGAAATTTGTCCTCAGTTGCTCACGAAATTATTTCCTTGTGTCTTGTTGCCAAGCAATAGTTATGGGATGAGGGCATGTGCCGCAGCAATTTGTCCAGCCAATGTGTGTTGTGCTCACCATGGAATACAAAGCTTGCAGCCAACTGTCGGATGCTATCATAGGATGCAAAGACTTATCGGATGATACTTGGTCAGATGGATTTAGTGTCAAAAGGGGGGATGGCTCAACGAAATATCTATTGGGTGATGATGCAGAAGTGTTTCGGCCAGATAGCTGGCTCAACGAAAATGGCCATTTGCATCAAGAAAGCCCTTTCAAATTCACAGCCTTCCAGGTAAGAAGGAAAATATTGATTGCATTCACATCCATCACACATCCTTTGAACACAGGAATGCAAAATACTAAAGAGATTTTGTGATTCTACGCAGGAGAGTCCAAGAATATGTATCCGAAAGATTCAGTTATAGGGAGATGAAGATAATTTCTGCTGTGCGTTTAGACAGCTTCATATTCAAGCTAAGTGATGAGGAGAAAGCGTCAACTGCAGGACGAGGGTCACCCTACACGTTGATGGGGGCCTTTATGTGCATTCTTCTACAATATTGGGGTATTTAGTTACTACTTAACTCTACTGTATGCAGTGTGTTGCTCACTTGCTCCTAATCAGTGTCATCACTATACAATTTATGTACACTTTGCTTATGGTATCATCAATGGCATAACCAAATGTTTCCTTCTTTTCTTCTATACTTGCCTTTTAAGAACGTGTCTCATTCAAGTCTCAGAGAAAAACTTAGGTAGGACATTCCGACCGAATCATCACAAAAAGTTAAACACGCAACTTTTTATCTCATTAGGTGAAACCTATCCTTGTAAACGAGCCCTATCGAAGTTTCTGACTATATGTCTAAGAAAGTAATCATCACCGAACTCGCATTCGGTATTGTAGGTTGCAGGTAATGTGTCTCCATCAATAATGTCGTCCAAAATGGAAAATACAGGCTCCTTTTTTGAAAGTATTGTGTCCTACTTAACTACTAATAATTGAACCTTTGACAAAAAAAAAAAAAAAAAAAAAAAAAAACCTACTACTAATTGACAAACAAATCTCTACTAACCACAACTTGAGACTTGCGCACAAGCTTTTCTCTATTGTTTTTGGGAAGTGTCAATACCGGTTTGGTATTTATGTGCTTTTATAAAAAATGGGTATAAAAAAAACTGAGCTCAAAAAGATGTTTGGTAAACACTTAAATACAATTTATTTTCACAGTTTTGGGTGAAAAAAATTGAAAATGTGAAGTAACAAAAATGAGCTTATTCTCACTGTAGACATCGAAATTTCGGTAAACAAATGTTGACCGATAAATCAAAGTGTCAACGCTCATGTATTACATAAATTTTACACGTAGCGTGTGACTCAACGAAAATTGAAATGAGTTGGAAAAGTCATCAAATAAGACACGTGTCAACACCTGGCAGAAACGACTTATTTCATCTGGGATATTATATTCAAAATTAGGCCTTGGAAAATTCTATAAATGCAAGCCCATTTCATTCATTTATGGAGAACCAATTGATATTACACCTTGAAGCTCTGAAGCTCTGAAGCTCTGAAACTCCGAAGCTCTCAAGCATCCAGGTTCCCGAAGAATCAAGAAAGTGTTCTTCGTTCATCGTTCTTCCAAGATCAAGCCCCAACGGCCCTTTGGATCAACAATCATCCACCAATTCAAGATCAAGCCCCGACGGCCCTTGAAGAAAGCACCATCGTTCATCATCCGTTCATCCAAGATCAAGCCCCAACGGCCCTTTGGATCAACAACGTCGACAAATCCACACATCCATCCGTTCTTCAAGATCAAGCCCAAAAGCCCTTGAAGACTCATTCATCACCGTTATTCAAGATCAAGCCTTAACGGCCCTTGAAGAAACACTCATCCTTAACATCAAGCCCCAACGGCTCCTTAAAGATCCGCTCAAATCCACCTTCAAAGATCAAGCCCACGGCCCCTTGAAGAAGCTTCCAACTGTTCATCCAAGATCAAGCCTTGACGGCCCTTGGATCAACGAAATATCCACAAATCAACACCTTACGGAGATCGAATCAGAGGATCAAAATTGAGAGAGATTGTAACCCAAAATCATCAAAAATACAAATATTTGTTTGTGCACGTTGTTCTTGTCTCTTTCGTTTCAGGAATTTTCCGTGTTCACACTCACATTACAGCAAAAACAATTTTTTTTCAAAGCACAACAATATCAAACCAGCCCTTATAGGTATTCCAAAAATCTTACTCTACACTCCTCACAAGTGTATTTTGCTTTCCTAATATAGAAAGTTTGGAGTGAATGAAATTTTTGAAGTTCTAATAACAATTCCCTTGATTTTAACGAAATAATTTTGCCTGTGTCAAACACTGATTTCTTCGTATGTGTCGTTAAGGAATAAAAACAAACTTAGGAAGCCGATTACTGTTGGAAAACGTGCTTTAATTTTGTCTTGGTCTACAGAAAACGCAGAGCATGGTCAGTTGGCTATAAAAAAAACAGAGCCCTTTCAGACAACAGATGCAGAAAAGGCATTAAAACAAATACGAAGAGAAATTCTCAGAGCCTACAATTTTTTATTTTTTATTGTTTTAGCCCTATTTTTATTGCGATGGCTGCCCAATTGGGTGCCAAAAGGGATCAAAATGCAGGCCAATGGAAGAAATTAAGGGCAGCCCCCTTGAATCTCCAATTTTTATTCTTACAATTTTGCCATGTACAACTCCCCCTCCAAGTCTGTGAAGCCTCTTGTGCCCTACTGTGGTTCCATTTACCACTCTTTTACCGTCCACGTAAATTTCGTGCCTCTTGATCCTCTGACCAAGCCCAATCGCCTCCTGGATCCGAATCACATTGAATCTCAGCCCTTCATCTGATCCTGTGCTTCTAAATTCAATCCAATGGCTCTCCTTTTCATCATCCCTTGGAGCCCAATATGTCCACAAATGGTCATTGTCTAGCATATTTTCAGGTCCAAAACCTCCTCCTTTGCCTCCTCTTCGGCTACTAACTTTGATAGAACATTTCTCTGCTAAATTGGTAGAAAATATTGCGTCGATTGCACTTCTGAATTCTCTCAGTCTTTGAACATCTTCGTCGGCTATGAGACCAGTCGGATTAGGAGGCACATTGAGTAGCAGCACACAATTTCTCCCCACCGAGTTGTAGTAAATTTCAAGTAGCTTGCTTAGCCTCTTGGGTGACTCTGATTTATGCCAAAACCATCCATCTCGGATCGAAACGTCGCACTCTGCCGGCAACCAATCCGTCCCTTTTGGATCGCCCTTGTTGAGATAACTGCATTCAATTACAAGACATTAGTTAGGTGGTGGATTAAGATATGAGAGAGGTCAGTTTCCTACAATAACATCAATCAATCAACCAGTGTCCCTGTATACACGTTAAGCAAAATGAGCTACAGTTACGAGTTATATCGAAATGAATCGTAATCCTGAATCCACCCTAATTCTAACTTGTAACCCTCCCATCCATCACTAAACTAGCTACAACTTCAATTAATCTTTAATGCTAAGAGTTTGGCAATCTACAAAACACTCCATCTTAAACAAAATAAAATGACAGAGGTGGATTAAGCTTGTAAGTTAGGCAGTGCTCGCCGGCCTAAACACTTCCATCTTAAACAAAACCAAATGACAGGTGCGGGTTAGGAAAGTTGACTAAGACAACGTATAAGTCTGTCTTGCATTCAAGTACATCTACTTTTTCGTAAACCAGAGTTGTTCAAAATATTGCATTGTCAGGAAAAAAATTAAATAAATATAAAACAAGATAAACCAAAATGATGGGATTTTATTACAAAGAGAAGACAAGTGAATTTCCGTGAAGTAGAAAATAAAAAAAAATGGTACTCACTCTTCAATGCTTGCATTGCCAATTGATAGTGAGGTCCGATTAATGGTGGACCAACACGTACTCCCGGCAAACCCTTGCTCATTTCCAACCCATCTAACATCCGGACCAGCATCCGAAAATATGTTAATGGAGCTCTGCAACTCCTTCACCATGGAGAACCAATCTGTGAAATAATAGGACATGTTTGGTGCATTCTTCCCCTTATTCCCATCAAACCAAATCTCTCTCACACCCCCATATCTATCAACAACAAAAACAAAAATCAATAGAAGTTTAATATTCTTAACCATTGAAGTTAATAATTTGTAACAGACGTGAGTTACATCAGTTGATCAATGCAGCAGGGCCTTACCTGCTGAGGAGCTCTTGCAGTTGAGCTAAGTAGTACTGGTTGTAGGCAATCTCATGCCCGTATCTCCGATCATGTCTATCCCACGGTGAGAGATAGAGCCCTACATCAATCCCACGGGGATTTGCTGCATCAACCAGCTCATGCACAACATCCCCGTGACCATTTCGCCAAGGACTATTTGTCACGGAGTGATCCGTGTACTTTGAAGGCCACAAGCAAAACCCATCGTGGTGTTTGGCAGTCAGTATCATCAGTGATATGCCGGCGTCCAACGCTGTTCTGGCCCATTGGTTGGCGTCGAGACCGACTGGGTTGAATATTCCGGGGCTTTCGTGCCCCGTTCCCCATTCGGAGTCGGTGAATGTGTTCACTCCGAAGTGGAGGAACATGATGATCTCCCTTTGCTGCCATTTGAGCTGGGCGTATGTGGGAAGGGGCAGGATTGGCAGTGGAGGTGTTGGGACTTGCTCAAGCTTGGAGAAGGTACAAGTGCACAGCTGAAAGAATGCGATTATCCACAAAGAGCACCATATTTTAGCCATAATTATAATGGCCTTGGCCTGTTGAGTTGTTTTCTTTGTTGTCTATTTAGCACCTTTTAAATAGGACTGGAAATTTTGTAACCACAATAAATCCCAGGAGTTGAAATTGGCCTCATAGGGCTTATCTCACTCTCTTTTTCTTTCTTTTATATCTTTTTGGGTTTATGTTACTTAATTTGCACAATTTTAGTTTTGTTTCTTGTTGAAACTCTTGCATGTACATTATAATTGCTAGAGTATTTACTATTTTAAGGGTTTCTTTTTCTATTCTAGCGGTTTTCTTATTCAATTTAAACTATGAAGAGAAAGAGATTCGAACTTGAGTGCATGTAAATACATTGTTGTGGTTCTCAGCTCAAACTTGCTGTTATTTTTAGAGTTAAAAAATGAAAACAATCTAAACAAACCCAACCAAATGAAAACAACTAAACAAGCATACATCAATAAAAAAACATCAAGGGAAAATATCCAAGAAAATCATTTATAAACTAAAAAGGATGTAGATGAGGACCAAGCATGGAGAGATTGATGGAGAAATGCGAAAGCAACAACAACAACTAATAATTCTTCACGAAAAGTGAATTATTTAGAAGTGGGAATACAGGGACCAAACACATGTAATGTAAGAGAATATTCTCCCAATAAAGAAAGCCAAACATGCATGACACCAAGCAACCTTTTTCAGCATGAATTTTTGTTTTCTTCACTTAATCTTTGCAATTGTTGTTGCATGTGATGCAATTGTTGTTGCATGTGACGCAATCGTTCACGGATTTCTTGCCTTTTGGTCTGAGTACATAGGCAAAGGATCATTATTTAGATAAATATCTCTCATCACCAATTTATCATAACAAGCGTTTATTAGATGAGTAGTTCATATTTTGAAAATTCAACAAGTATTTATTTATCATAAAAGTGTCACGACGGAAACTATATTGCAAAAACAGAACATCTCCATTACATGGGTTATTGACTTTGGAGGGTGATAAAATCTCTCACAGTGACTGTCTTTCTAGAAGAAAAATATGGACGCTTTAGTGGAGAATATTGATGTACGCACAGCATTCCATGAAACATGCTTAAATATTTAAAATACTATGAAGGCCACATAATGGGGTTAGGTTGTGGATATTCAAGGACAATCTGTCACTATAATTAGGTGAGATTTTGTAAGGTTTCATATGCTTCGGCTACACATAAAATAAAGATACAACTACAACCATGTTCATACAACTAATTCAAAACAAAAATAAAACTACAAAAGCAATGAAAAAGAGATTTTTGGATTGGGATTTTTGTACCAGATCACTCCCTCATTCAAGATACACATATAGAGAGATTCCCGCATTCAGATTTTGTAACAACCCATTTTAGAGGATCGGAATGCAGGATATCTCCATACGCGCGTTTTAGGGAAGTTTCTACCAAAAAAAAATTCCCATGCAATGTCATGTGTGAAATTAACCTCTAGCAGGCCAGACCATAAACCTTGGGCTGATATGAATCATCTTAAGGGCCTAACTTTCTTGCCCACTAACTGTATTTACCAAGGGAGAGTGCAACTAAGCCCATCATGCTACAATAAGAATTTCTTCTTCTTTTTTTTTTTTTCCGATTTTATCCATATAAGAAATAAAAAATAAAAAATAAAATCAGAGGAGAAAGGTTACAAAATAAAAAATTGTTAGGTATCAAGACTCTCAACATCAAACTTTTGGGCTAAAAGAATTGTCATACTTTTAAAAGGATATTTATCACAAATAATCTCTAAAAATTGATCCATTTTAATTAAGATGAATTTTAAAATTTAAAATTAATCATTGTAGTTCCTGAATATGAATGCCGCTAATCAATGTTGTAATTCTGTTAAAATTTTGTCAAAACTTCTATTAGTGGTTTATGTGGAACATATGCGAGACCTGGGAGTCTAATTAAATAGTGCTACATGGATAAATTTTCAAAACTATATAAAAAGGAGAATTATTATTGTCACTCTAAAAATCTTATTTTGCACCTTAAACTTTCCATAATTAAGAAGAAAAATGCACTTGTCAGGAGTGTAGAATAAGATTTTTGGAGTGCTAATAATAGTTCCTATAAAAAGTAAAAAGAAATGCGAAGAAGACTTTCTCAGAATTGAGACTTTCAATGAATTCTCTTTCACCTCATGTTTTTAGAACAATATTTTATAATGTTGGCACATGCATTGATGCTAAAGTTAAACTATGAAGTAGCAGATGGTCCATAAAGAGTTCTACTTTTGAGAAATTCTCCTAAACATTTCTAAAAAAATAATTTAAAATCATTAAAATTTAATAAAAACGTTAGTGTAATGTGAGAGATGAAAATTCAGTATGAGGATATGGAGGTCTATCTCTTTACTAAAGAAATATTTCATACGGATGAGAACTATAATTTTGCTTATGGAATGAACTCAGTTGTGGAAGAATTTTCTTGAGGTACACTTCAGAGTAAGATTCTCTTATCTCTTATTTTCATCTCTTTTTCCTTCATCTCTTCTCACACTCTCCCTTTTATTTTATTGTCTCTATGTAAAAATCAATATAAAATCTTAATATTGTTTAATCGTAACCGTTTAAGTAGGAATGGAGAAAAATTGAGAGAGATTAGGAAGAGAGAATCCACCTCCCTAAAATTCAGGCCTTCATCACAGTACATTCTTACTTTATTTGGCAGGTAGCCCGCGTCCGTACTCCAAATTTGTCGTCATTTGCTCACGAAATTATTTCACTGTATATTGTTGCCAAGCAATATTTATGGGATGAGGGCATTTGTGTTAACTACGTTGAAATGTTTGGGAATTGAAGAGAAAATAAAAAAGAAACGATGAATACAGAGATCTAGAAAGAGAGAGAGTTTAAAAAGAGAAATATGATTTATATTGACTTACTAAATGAAAATTACACACTGTTTTTATAAGAGAAATCATAACTACTTTAACCAAATACTAACAAACTTATTAACTATATTGCTAACTGTATTTCTAATTGTATTACTGACTTGTACCCTTAATAATTTGTCACAGCAATTTGGCCAGCCAATATGAATTCCTTCCAGTGTTATGCTCACCATGGAATACAAAGCTGGCAGCCAACTGTAGCATGCTATCATAGGATGCAAAGACTTGTTTTCCGAATGATACTTGGCCGGATGAAATTAACGTCAAAAGGAGGGATGGCTCGGCGAAATTATCTACCGGGTGATGGCGCAAAAGTGTTTTGGCCAGATGCATGGCTTGACGAAAATGGTCATTTTTTTTTTTTTTTTTTTTTGGATAAAGACGAAAATGGTCATTTGCATCAAGAAATCCCTTTCAAATTCACAGCCTCCCAGGTAAGAAAAAAAGTTGATTGAATTCACATCCATCGCAAATTTTATTACCACAGAAATGCGAAATTCTGAAGAGATTTTGTGATTCGACGCAGGCTAGTTCAAATTCACTTAAAGGGAGATGATATTTTCTGCCGTGCGTTTAGACGGCTTCATATTCAAGCTAACTGGTGAGGAGAAAGCGTCAATTGCAGGACGATGGTCACCCTCCATGTTGATGGGGTTTGGGGTATGTTAGCTTATACAATTTATGTACATTTTACTTATGGTATCATCAATGGCATAACCAAATGTTTTCCTTCTTTTCTTCTTTACCTGCCTTCCAAGAATGTGCCCCATTCAAGTCTCGTCTTTAGGAGAAAAACTTAGGTAGAGACACTCCGACCTAATCATCCTGTATTTTGGTTAGGGTCACAAAAACAAGGAACTCTCTTGTATTTTTCCCTAGTAAACGAGTCCTACCAAAGTTTTCTTGATTATATGTCTAATAAAGTCATCATTACTGAACTCACATTTGGTATTGGAACTTGAGGGAAGTGTGTCTCCATCAATAATGTCGTCCAAAATGGAAAATACTGGCTCCTTTTTTTGAAAATATTCAGTCCTACTTACTAATCACAGCTGGAGAGCTGCGCACAAGCTTTTCTTTATACGTTTTTAACAAAATATTTTTGCATGTATCAAACTGTGATTTCTTCGTATGTAGCGTTGAAAAATCAAAATGAACTTTAAGAAGCCGATCACAGTTGCAAATTAAAACATGCCTTAATTTTGTCTTGGTCTACAGAAAACGCAGAGCATGGGCAGTTGGCTATAAAAAAACAGAGCCCTTTTTATTGCCTTTATCTGGTACAACAGAGAATAAGGTATTCCAAACAAAATCAATTGATTCAGAAAAGGCATAAAAAAAATATTAAGAGAAATTCTAAGAGCCCACAATTTTATTTTTTTATTACCCTATTTTTTGTTGAGATGGATGCCCAATTGGGTGCCAAAAGGGATCAAAATGCAGGCCAATGGAAGAAATTAAAGGCAGCCCCCTTGAATCTCCAATGTTTATTCTTACAATTTTGCCATGTACAGCTCCCCCTTCAAGTCTGTGAAGCCTCTTGTACCCTACTGTGGTTCCATTTGCCACCCTCTTACCGTCCACGTAAATTATGTGCCGTTTGATCCTCTGACCAAGCCCGATAGCCTCCTGGATCCGAATCACATTGAATCTCAGCCCTTCATCTAATCCTGTACTTCTAAATTCAATCCAATGGTTCTCCTTTTCATCATCCCTTGGAGCCCAATATGTCCACAAATGGTCATTGTCTAGCATATTTTCAGGTCCAAAACCTCCTCCTTTGCCTCCTCTTTGGCTACTAACTTCAATAGAACATTTCTCTGCTAAATTGGTTGAAAATATTGTGTCGATTGCACTTCTGAATTTTCTCAGTCTTTGAACATCTTCGTCGGCTATAAGTCCAGTCGAATTAGGAGGCACATTGAGTAGCAGCACACTATTTCTCCCCACCGAGTTGTAGTAAATTTCAAGTAGCTTGCTTAGCCTCTTGGGTGACTCTGATTTATGCCAAAACCATCCATCTCGGATCGAAACGTCGCACTCTGCCGGCAACCAATCCGTCCCTTTTGGATCGCCCTTGTTGAGATAACTGAATTCAATTACAAGACATCAATTAGATGGTGGATTAAGACTTGAGATATCACTTTCCTACATTAACATCAAGTCATCAACCAATGTTCTTGTTTACACGTTAAGCTAAATGAGCTACAATTATGCAATGGCGAAGCTAGAATTTTAGTCTAAGAGAGGTCCAAATGTTTCAATCTGAAACGCTCTCCTAATCTTACAAAAATTATTGTGTCGTGTGATGAGCAACCGACCAACGTCATTTGGGTCTGGTATGGTGTCATCCTACTCATCCTCTTTTTTAAACCAAAACTTCAAGCTTCTCTGACTTTCTTTATCTCTCCCTCCACTGATCCAAGACCAAAGTCCTCTTCAAAGCTCACAAGCAACATATTGCTTGAACTTTATAGGAGTCACCAACCTCAAATCAAACCCAATAAAAAAATTAAAGTAAAAGCGTTGAATTCGGACCCTGCGCCTACGGAAAACCTTAAAAATCATAAGCATAACAATAAATTTTTCTGTGTCAAGATGAGTGGGACCATATTCGTATGTTCATGCTTCGCCTAAAAACTTACTAGTCATATATAGAAAGAAATCCAACCCTCAATCTATCATAATGATGGAATCTTATTACAAAGAGAAGAAAAGTGAATTTCCTTGAATAGAAAGCAAAAAATGGTACCCACTCTTCAATCCTCGCATTGCCAATGGATAGTGAGGTTCGATTAATGGTGGACCAACACGTGCTCCCGGCAAACCCTTCCTCATTTCCAACCCATCTAGCATCCGGACCCGCATCCGAAAATATGTTAATGGAGCTCTGCAACTCCTTCACCATGGAGAACCAATCTGTGAAATAATAGGACATGTTTGGTGCACTCTTCCCCTTATACCCATCAAACCAAATTTCTTTCACACCCCCATATCTATCAACAACAAAAACAAATCAATAAACGTTTACTACTCATTAAAGTTAATATTTTGTATCAGACGTGAGTTAGATCGAATGATAAATGCATTGGATCAGGGGCCTTACCTATTGAGAAGCTCTTGCAGTTGAGCTAAGTAGTATTGGTTGTAGGCAATCTCATGCCCGTATCTCTGATCATGTCTATCCCACGGTGAGAGATAAAACCCTACATCAATCCCACGGCGATTGGCTGCATCAACCAGCTCATGCACAACATCCCCGTGACCATTTCTCCAAGGACTATATGCCACGGAGTGATCCGTGTACTTTGAAGGCCACAAGCAAAACCCATCGTGGTGTTTGGCAGTCAGTATCATCAGTGATATGCCGGCGTCCGACGCTGTTTTGGCCCATTGGTTGGCGTCGAGACCGACTGGGTTGAATATTCCGGGGCTTTCGTGCCCCGTTCCCCGTTCGAAGCCAGTGAACGTGTTCACTCCGAAGTGGAGGAACATGATGATCTCCCTTTGCTGCCATTTGAGTTGGAGGTATGTGGGAAGGGGTAGGATTGGCAGTGGAGGTGTTGAGACTTGCTCAAACTTGGAGAAGGTGAAAGTGCACAGCTGAAAAAATGTGATTACGCACAAAGAGCACCATAATGTAGCCATAATTACAATGGCTTTGGCCCTTTGAGTTCATTTCTTTGTTGTCTATTTAGCACCAATTAAATAGGACTGGAATTATAGTCGTGCTTAATTTTATAATCTCAATAAAACCCATAAGTTGAAATTGGCCTATAGGATTCATCTGAAATTGGCCTATAGGATTCATCTTAATCTCTTTCTTTCTTTTATATCTTCTTTGGTTTATGTTACTTAGTTTGCACCGTGTTAGTTTTGTTTCAGGTTGAAATTCTTGCATGTACAGCAAAAATGCTATTTTACCATCTATTTGTACTATTTTTCTAATAGAAATGAAACCAACATGTGTTGTGTGCTCTACCTTTATTAGAGAGGTGATACAAATGATAATATAAATAGATGATAAGTGTAACACTACTATATGTACAGGGGCTAAGACCCCCTCTGTAAGTCTTCAAAAAGGATTGCCTAATCATGGGATTAGGGACAGAGCTAGAGATTTTTTTTAATGGGGCATTAAACCAAAAATTTATTAAGCGAAATGAAATTAATGATATCCACACACCTCTTTTTTATCCTTCTACCACACCTTTGCTTATTTTTATCGATTGGTTTTCTTTTAGTTATGGAACTCAATAGCTAGAAATGCACAAGAATGTGTAAGGAGAGAAGGGAATGTGTGGAAATTGATATTACATGTACTCTTTTTTCTTTTAAGATCAATGTGAGTGGGGGCATTTGCCCCCAATGAATATAAGGTGCCTCCGTCCATGCCTGGGATGAGGTAGCCTCCCCTTCTCCTAAAGTTTTTGTTACCAAAAAAGAAATTCTTGCATATACATTATAATTGCTAGAGTATTTACTATTTTATGAGTTCCTTTTCTATTTGAGCCGTTTTATAATTTAATTTAAATTATGAAGAGGGGGATTCGAACTTAAGTGCATGAAGAATACATTGTTTTAATCTCAACTTAGATCAACCCAAACTTGCTATTATTTTCGAAGTTAGAAAAAGAAAACAATCTAAAGAAACCCAACCAAGCCACTTAATACTACGATCTAGTGATATTCCTCTTCACTTGTAAGTTAAAGGTCTTACGTTCGATTTTTGCTATAGACAAGTTTGAATCACATTATTATTAGCCCATTGTAAGGTTAAGCCAACCCAAAGGCGGATGCACATTGGGACCTAGGTGGTCCTAGGACCACCCCGAGTTCAGAAAATATACATGTTAAGGTCTTCCGAGGACCCTCTGAATGTTTTGTACGGGTCCTTTTGTACCTACCAAGTGTTTGATGTAATACCTGCTAGGACTACACTCGATAGGTTGCGCGGACTAAATTGGACAAGTTGCGCGGACTACACTCGATAAATTTTCTCGATATCACTCATAAAATGTTTGACAAAATGCCTCAATGAATAAACTAAAACTTTTTTTGCGTGCTTTGCGCTCTATTTCTATCTAAAAAACTTGGACCGCCCAAGATTCAAATCCTAAATCCGCCACTGAGCCCACCTGTCACATCCAGGCTCGGGGCGGATCATTTCACGGGCCTGCTCTACCACCGTAGCACGATATTGTCCGCTTTGGGCCCCGACCACACCCTCACGGTTTTGTGTATGGGAACTCACGAACAACTTCCCAGTAGGTCACCCATCATGGGAGTGTTCTGGCCCCTTTCTCGCTTAACTTCAGAGTTCCTACGGAACCCGAAACCAGTGAGCTCCCAAAAAGCCTCGTGCTAGGTATGGATGAGAATATACATTTAAGGATCACTCCCCTGGGCGATGTGGGATGTCACAATCCACCCCCCTTAGGGGCCCAACGTCCTCGTCGGCACACTTCCGGCCAGGGATTGGCTTTGATACCAATTGTCACATCCAGGCTCGGGGCGGATCATTTCTCAGGCATGCTCCACCACTGTAGCATGATATTATCCGCTTTGGGCCCCGACCACGCCCTCACGGTTTTGTTTCTGGGAACTCACAAGCAACTTCCCAGTGGGTCACCCATCATGGGAGTGCTCTGGCCCCCTTCTCGCTTAACTTAAGAGTTCTTACGGAATCCGAAACCAGTGAGCTCCCAAAAGGCCTCGTGCTAGATAGGGATGAGAATATACATTTAATGATCACTCTCATAGGTGATGTGGGATGTCACACCACCCCTCATCCTTAATGTAAATCCTATCGTTTGTTCAAAAAAAAAAAAAAAACCCAACCAAATGAAAACAACTAAACAAGCATACATCAATGAAAAAAAATCAAGGGAAAGTATCCAAAAAATTAAATCATTTCTAAACAGATGAACGCATCTAAAAAGGATGTAGCGAGGACCAAGCATGGAGAGATCGAAATTATCTTGATGGAGCAATGCCATAGTAATAACAACTACTACTAATTGTTAAAGGAAGATGAATTTTTATAGGTGGGAATAGGGGGACCAAACACATATATAAAACCTAAAAGAATATTCTCCCATATAAAGAAAGACAAGCATGCATGACACCAACCAACCTTTTTCTGCATCAAGTTTTGTTTTCTTCACTTTATCTTTGCAATTGTTGTTATGTGCTGCAATCGTTCACGGATTTCTTTGCGTTTTCGTCTGAGTTCATATGTGAAGGACCATTATAAATTTAGGGGTGTGATATCTACACACTCCATTTTACTTTTCACACACCTTTTTAATTTTCAGCCGTCGGATCAGATGAATTGAAGAAGATCAACGGACAAAAATTATCAATGAGTGTGTGAAAAGTAAAATGGGATGTGTGGATAACACACCCCTAAATTTATAAGGGTAAATACCCTCCCATCACCAATTTATAGTGATAAGTGTTTATTAGATGAGTAGTTTGTATTTTGAATATCTGACATGTATTTATCAAACAAGCGTCGCTACAGAAACTATATTGCAAAGAGAGTCTCCATTACATGGCTTTCGACTTTGGAAGTTTACAGTGATTGCGTTTCTAGAAAAATATGGACGCATTAGTGGAGAATATTAATGTTTGCAAAGCATATAAAACATTCTTAAATACTTAAAATACTATGAAGGCCACATAATAGGGTTATGTGGTGGATCGTCAAGGACAATCTGTCACTATAATTAGGTAAGAGATTTTGTAAGGTTTCATATGTGAGATCCATAAATCTAATTAAATATTGCCATATGGATAATTTTTTTTTTTAGTGCATTAATATTTTTACATTAAGGGGAGGGTGAGTTCGGTTAAGTCACGTAATGGACAACCTAATTTTGTATCGAATTCATCACAAGATTCGAACCTAAGACATCTCACTTCCAAATGAAGAAAAATACCAACAGATCATAGTATTAACTGGCACATGGATAAATTTTAAACTATATAAAAAGTAAGAGAAATGCCAAGAATACTCTCTAAAAAATGAGACTTTTTATGGATTTTTTGTCATATGTTTTTTGCACAATATTTTATACTATTGGCACAGGAATACTCTCTCCTTAACATTTCTTAAAAGAAAAAATTTAAAATCGTTAAAATTAAATTTAAAAAATTAAAAATTACGAGATGCGCCTGCATTTTCACAATAGCAAGAATAATACTCAATGCCAAGAAGAGAAAGGAGGAGGCCATCGGCAAAAGGAGATCATCGTCACCGAAAGGCCATCTCCACGGTTCGCCCTAAGGTACCGTTTGGTACATGGGACGGGACGGAACAGAGTAGAATGAGACGTTCTGTCCCACGTTTGATGCGCCTAAAATGGGTGGAACGTGCTGTTTCACTAGACGAATTTTGGATGAATTTTCGTTCCACCTCATCCCCTAAAACGACTCGTTCCACATCTGTGGAACACAAAATTATAACCTCTCCGTCTCGTTCTTCCTCCTTGTTTCCATCCGAAGGCATCTTTGATCCCTCTCCATTCCGTCCCGTCCCGTCCTGTCCCGTCCCATCTCGTCCCATTTTGTTCTATCTCGTCTCGTCTGCATACCAAACGATACCTAAGAGCATTCTCAATGGAGGCTTTATCCTATATGAAATTACTATCTTTTAAGTCTTAATGAAACATGTAATCTCTAATGAGTTGGAAAATAGGGTTAGATCCACTACTGGAGGCTGGAGCTACCAACTTCTTTTTTTGAGTAGCATAAAATTGGGTTACATCTAACCCCAAAAAATAATGGGTCCCACAAAAAGTAGCAACTTATATGAGGAAAATTCTATCACTCTCTCCACTTGCGAATGCACTTATACTCACATTTTATTCTTTTTTTTTAAATTCGTTTTTCTTACATATTTTTATTGCAATTTGACTAATTAATAATTTTTTTTAAATTCCATAAGAATTAAAATTTCAAATTGATTTAACGTTCATGGATATTTGTGGGTGAAATTTTCAAATAATTTTTTTTAAGATTGTATTATATTAATTTACCAATTGATGCTAGGTAAATTGTTGTGTTGTACTTGAAAATCAAATTATTTCAAATGGCAAAGTGGGGATTTGTATTTTTCAACGGATAAGATTGAGATAAAATAATCTAATCAAACGAACGATTCATAAGTGATGAAATCTAATTTTGTCATAACTTTAACTTTTTCAAGTTGAAAGGGTTCATAAAAAAATTTAAGATAACACGTCCAAAAATCAATTTAAGAAAAGTTAACACAAAAAAAAAATCATCGCATAATCAAATTACTCCATAAATAAAAATATATAATTGCATATAGAGCTCTAAATAAATAACTCGTCATTGGTAAAGATTCTTTTATAAAGTTCCAAAGATTCTTCGAAATTCTAAAATGATTTATATCCACCACTTTTTCAACCCCGTATAAAGGCTCTCACAAAAAATGCTCCAAAGGGAGCCAAAAGAGTTGACCGCTTGGGCCCCAATTTGGGGGGCCCAAATTTTTCTATTTTACTCAATAGATACATGTTATATAAAGTAAATGTAGAAAAAAAAAATTGATTACAAACTGACAAGTAGTGTAGTGGACTTCTTATACTTCCTCTGGTTTGAAAATGAGCCCATACCATGCATACCAATTTAGGAATCTGCTTTGCCGGTCCCATCTAGATGTTCATAATTGATGATATGGTAATATAATTAAAATTAATTATAAAAAGACAAATTATATGATTGTTATACATTGAAAGACTTATAAACTAAGGGCCTCCTAACAATGCCTTGCCGAACTTCCGAAATCTCAAAACCGGCCCAAACCATCGTTGTAACGACCAAGTAGAGGATGTCATCCAAGCTTGTCGAATTGCAAATTTCTTGTTCAGATTGGCATGCTGTCTCAAATTGAGGGAGAGAGGCTACAATGGGAGACTGTCGGTTGTTGTTTGGTGTCAAACACCAATGGGGATGAGCTGATGGATGGGTCAGATGGAAGTTGGTGTGGCTGGATTGGGGTGGTGTATCTGTGTGGCCAGAGTGAGGAGGGGAGGAGCTGACGTATCGACGGTGAAGGGATGAGATTGAAAACAGTGGTATCAGAGGTGGAGTGTGGATAGGCTACGGGTATTTGGGTGAGGTCAGAGTGGGGAAGATAGTGGCTTGCGACGGGAAAGATGACGGCTTTGTGGTTGAGTGCTTTCACGGAGGCCAAATCCTCTACACTCAAACTCTTACTGAGGCTATAGAGAGGCCATAATATTTTGGTTGTAGAAGATTTGATCTTGTTTTTACCAAACTTTTCTTCTTCTTCTTCGTCTTATTTTTTTGTTATTTATTTATTTATTTGTTATCATTTTATAAAATTTAAAATAATTGATTTTTTATTTTTTTTAATCCATGTGGAATCCTCATGTACATCAACAAACTAACAGAAGTTTTAACAAAAAAATTATATTGATTTTCACCATCTACATCCAAGAGACTATATTAATTAATTTTTAATTTTAGAAACAATCTGAATTGGATGGGTCAACTTTATAAAGGCATTTTAACCCAAATGGTTATTAAAATTAGCATAATTATTCACGTTGGTCTGTAAAAAATTTCTGTTAAATAAAGAAGAACGACAAAAATACCCTCAAAGACCAAAATATAAAATTATGTAAATTTCAAAAATTATTTTGACTAAAATAACTTTTATGAACCATATGATAAAAATCTTTGAAAATGTTATCTAGAAGATTTTCAATTTCGAAAAGCAAAAAGGTGATGTGATAAGTCAAAGTCACTATATATCATACCACCACATTGGTATAAATGCATAAAGTGAAATGCACCACAAGTAGCAATCCCATTTCTACATCATGATTCATGATCAATAGTATACACCCCAAAGCTTATCTTGATAATACAACAACAGATAGACATCGATCCTTCATGTGATCAACCTCATTTTTGACCGTTGAGTTCTTCTACCTTTAACCAAAATATAGATGAACATGAATTCATAGATGATGTCCATTGAATGGAAGGGAGTAATTCTAGAAATTGAGACTCTTTTGGATCTGAAATTGTCGGATATAAAGATCTAGACCACTCATTTTAAATTATGTAGTTTTTATTAACCCATTTCACTAATTCACCTCACACAAATCAGAGGTGCGGATCTCTCTTTCTCTGTCACATCCCGGCCCGGGTCCACCACATCACGGGCCCGCTCCACCACCGTAGCACGATATTGTCCGCTTTGGGCTTACCATTCCCTCACGGTTTTGTTTTTGGGAACTCACGAGCAACTTCCCAGTGGGTCACCCATCCTGGGAGTGCTCTAGCCTCCTTCTCGCTTAACTTCCGAGTTCCTACGGAACTCGAAGCCAGTGAGCTCCCAAAAGGTCTCGCTAGGTAGGGATGAGAATATACATTTAAGGATCATTCCCCATGGGCGATGTGGGATGTTACAATCCACCCCCCTTAGGGGCCCGACGTCCTCGTCGGCACACTACGGCCAGGGTTAGGCTCTGATACCAATTGTCACATCCCGGCTCGGGGCGGATCACTTCCCGGCCTCGTGCTAGGTAAGGATGGGAACATACATTTAAGGATCACTCCCCTGGGCGATGTGAGATGTTACATTCTCTCTCTTTTTAACGGCTCGAAACTCCGAGTCTTTGGACTCCAACTACATAAATCCAAAAAGAATCTCAACTCCAATTTTAAGGTATTTTATATGTTTGTCTCTTTTATCATATAATTTGTAAATAACCGTGATACATTAAAGTCAAATAGATGTCAAACAAGCAGCTAATCTATAATTTATAGAGTGACTTTATAAAACCATTTGAATGTCACCCTTTTTTAGAATCATGTCATTATGAAAGATCAAATAGACGTCCAAAAAGTAGTCAATATGCAACTATTAGACGATCTTACAAGCTCAAATGTTTCTCTCGTCAAACAATATCATCCACAAGATCAAACAGATGTTAAAGAGCTAATATGCAATTATGTTGTGATATCTTCATTATAACCTCACTTAAATTAAGAAAATTGTTATTAGCATTCCAAAATTCTCATTCTACACACATAACTTTCCATATTTGGAAAGAAAAATACACTTATGAAGAATGTAGAATGAGATTTTTAAAATGTCAATAACACTTTCCTAAATTAATTACGTTTGTGCTTTCAAATACTAAATCAAATCAACATATCCGGTACTTCGGAGTATTAAAAAAGTTTTGGTAATGGCCATTCTCTTACACAAAATCCTGCAATTTTCCTGACACATGGTAAAAGCGCAAATTTTGACTACAACACCACTATCATAAAGTGTGGCCATTGAAACTGTGCTTCTGGTTTTTATTGCAATGCAATGAACCTCACCTGCCTCCTGCAACTCCATCTCACCATTCAAGAACCCTCATTTAGTTTTCTTGCACTCTCCATTAATATTTATACACTTCTGTGGCTAAAGACTTTATGTTCAAACCCTAAACCCCCCAACACCAACCAAATCGCTTCTGATTTTCTTCCTCTGTACTTTCTTCTTCTCCCATGGAACTTCAAAGACTTTTGCTCCTCATAATTGTAACTTCAGTGGAAACCCTAATTGTCCTGCAAAAAAGAGAACCCATTTTCCACTTCATCCATCTCCCATGCCTGATCATTTTCTTCACCCTCCAGTCTTGCTTCTTCTCAAACCCTACTCAAGTCTATTTGGTGGACTTTTCATGCTTAAAACCACCAAGCTCCTGCATTGTTCCCTTCTCCAAATTCCTCGGAAACGCCTCAAAGTTCGAATCTTTCGACAAGGAAAGCCTTGCTTTCATGGTGAAAGTGCTCGCTTCTTCAGGTCACGGCCAAGAAACCTACCTTCCTCCAGCCCTACACCACATTCCGCCATTGTCCCACCACCAAGAATCCATCGAAGAAGTCCACATGGTGCTCTTTCCCATCATGGATGATCTTTTGGCCAAAACAAATCTTTCTCCGCAAGAAATTGACATTTTGATAGTGAACTGCAGCGGCTTCTGCCCTTCTCCTTCTTTCGCCTCCATTGTCATCAACAAGTACTCGATGCGAAGCGACGTAAAGAGCTACAGTCTCTCTGGCATGGGGTGCAGCGCAAGCGCTTTAGCTATTGATTTGGCTAAAAATCTTCTGAAAGTTCACAAGAATTCTTATGCCGTTGTTCTTAGCACGGAGATTTTATCAACGGGCTGGTATGCAGGACACGAGCAGCCTAAGTTGATCCTCAATTGCGTCTTCCGAATGGGGAGCGCGGCAATCTTGCTTACGAACAAGAAACGAGAAAAAATGAATTCGAAATACGAACTGTTCCTGACACTAAGAACCCAGAAAGCGTTTGATGATAGGGCTTATCTTTCGACCATACGCGAAGAGGACTCTAATGGAAAACTTGGCGTCACCATCAAGCGAGATATTCTAGAGGCATGGTCGAAATTTCTTCAATTTTTTTCTGAATACAGCATTTTTTTCGATTTTACCTTAAATTTCCATATAGTTTCTCCAGACATTGGTATCAATAATCCTTGCGTGATCACATTGATAAGTTAAGAACAGTTCGTATTATCTATATAAATGTGATCAGCGATGTGATTAATAAACATGATACAAATAGCAACACTTGTAAGAATAGTTGCAAATACTTGTGTGTTTGAAAGCTCAAATAATTTCTGCTAACATCGATATTTAATACCTTATCACAGGTGGCTGGAGAGTTACTTCGTTGGAATGTGATGGTTCTAGGCTCTTCAATCTTGCCATTCTTGGAAAAATTTCGATATGGGGTTTCAGTAATCCGGAAGAGGTACATTGACAAGTCTACAGAGATTTACGTGCCGAATTTCAAGACTGTGATCGAGCATTTTTGTTTGCCGACTTCCGGGAGGCAGTTGGTGAGCGAGCTGGCCAAAGGGTTGAAGCTTGGGGACAGGGAAATGGAGGCTGCTCTGATGACACTGCACAGATTTGGGAACCAGTCATCGTCTTCGCTGTGGTATGAATTGGCATACTTGGAGGCCAAACAAAGAGTGAAGAAAGGTGATAGGGTTTGGCAGCTTGGAATGGGGACTGGGCCAAAATGCACTAGTTTGGTTTGGATATGCATAAGGCCCATGGATGATGATGAGTCCAAGAAGGGCCCATGGGCTGACAGCATCCATCGATATCCAATGGTTGCCATGGATCGATGAGTTTGAATGAAATTCGTGGATCACATGATCAAATTGGCCAAGAACTGACCTAATTCACGTTTGCAAATTTTCATTTATCAACTTTGTCACAAATTTGCCGGCAACGAAGAACTATCAAAATTTGAAAGACTGCTATTGTGGATTTTAAGTTGAAAAATTGTACCCGGTTCTTTTCTTATTGTCTTTTATGTGACATTAATTCTAGATGCATGGGATATCACTTGTTCCTACATATTTAAGAGTTCAAATACTTACAAACAACAAAGTAGAAATGTGAAAATTTGTTTTATACTCCCAACATATTTAAGGCCATGAAATTGAAAGTTTAATACTCACAAGTTTAAGTCTTGAAGGATGCCCTCGAAGTAAAGGGACAAACGTCTGAGACTCTGTGACGAGAGATTGTATACAATACATATATTTTCTCTAAGTGAGCCGGAAGCATCTTCACGTATATATTACCTACCACTCCACCATTCTGTGTCTATATAACATTCATGTAAATTTATGACATTCCGATTCCAAGTTCCAACCCAATTTATGAACCTCATCTAAATCTGTCCTTATCAACTGTCCTCAAATTACACAAACCTATACCACGATATTTTTTTTCCCCAAAACGATAGCTTTGAATGCTGGAAGAAGAAGAAAAATATAGACGTTGAGAGCAGTAAATATATGGGGCAAATATTTATGGTTTTAGCAACGGGACCAAAAGAGTACACAAGTAACCATATATATCGCCATTGTTACCTGTGATGGTGGTGAATCATGCGTTCCCTTCATCTGTGATAGTGATCACTGGTGCCATCTGTAACCTGTTGTGATGGAGCATTTTGTGTTATGTACAATATATAGCTCCCTTCCATGGAGGATATATCAAATAAGTTTGTTTAAGGGGAATTTTGTAGGGCTATCTTCGTACTGTGTTTCAACTATCTGAATCGTCTTTTTTTTTTCAAGTACCACTCCACTTGTATATCAACCCCTAAAGCCTCAGTTATATATGCACATCACCTTGTGCGTTTGGTCTAATTAATTATCAACATATGAAGTGGGAGCTCTTAATTAAGTCAACAAAACAGCTTCTCCTACCTCCAATTATCAGTTTAAGCGGCTAAACGTAAACCTACCCGATTAATTAAAAAGTAAGGTAACTTCATGGATGATTTTAACCTCGTTGGTGGTTGAAATTGAACAGTGTTTTTTCTCTCTTTTTTGTATAGCATTTACTGCCACCAGCATTGCTGGTAAATTTAACACCACCGGTCCACCGAGACCGCTATAGCAACCACTGCATGCAGATGCAGCAAGTTAGCAACCACCTTTATAGAGATCACCGTCGAAATTAAACGGCCAAGTGGGTGGCTGAGCTTGCCGTAGGGATGGGGGGTTTCCAAAATTTTCTTCCCTCCACAAACATAAAAAGCTGGGCATTTTCTGACCCGCATGTGTGTATTTACTCTGCTATCAGAACAAAGGATTTAATCGACCTTTTCTCCTTAGTGGCATTGAGTTGTCATACATATTTGCTCCCCATCCAACCTCATCCTTTTTTCCACACCAAGAACAATAATTGAATTTTGTTTACTTCAAATAGATAGATGCCATTCAAATAATATTTTTTTCTTGTTCTTTGATATATATATAAACAAACAAAAATCATTTGCCAACAAAATTAATTACAACGACTAATGATCTTTTTGGTTACATTTGAGAAATCTTTTACATGCACATTATCATGCAATGTTACCGATCCGTGTGTTAGAATTCGAAACAGACTATTGCAGTGAACTTGTAGCAATAGTCAAATCCATGTGTTATGACATGAGCATATGAGTAATACTACTTTGTAGCATGACATTCAGACAATCTCCAACCAAGGATTATATGTCGAGTTTAGCTCTAAAATTGATAAAAATCAATCTCCAATCAAGATGCTAAAGGGAATTGGGCTAAAAAAATCATGCTAAGTTCAGCCCCAACGTAGGCAGACTAAGTTGGGCCCCCAAAAGCAATAAAATATGAGGAAGAATAAAAATATAGCCCTACATGGTTAGAGATGAAAAAATTAGCACTAAAATAATATTTAAAATGAATTGTTATTGACATTTCAAAATTTTCATTCTACATTTTAAACTTTCTATATTTGGAAGAAAAAAATACACTTGTGAAGAGTGTAGAATGAAAATTTTAAAGTGTCAATAACATTCCTATTTAAAATATTAATTTTTAGAGAACTAAGATATAGTCAACGCTACTGTTAACCCTTCATGATTAGAGAGGACATTACATTGAGAATTTCCTCTGACATGATATACATGAATTCCTGGGGACAAGATCAAATTACTAGATGTTAGTTTTGCACAACATCATTCAACCTCAATTAAGATTCTGCAATGTCTTGGAAATTTGATAGGACGTTAAAATACGAGAATAAACCTACACGAAACGCACAATTGTTTGAAAATTGGGACAAAACCATCAATTTCTTTCATGCTCCCCACTAGAGGAGCTAGCTTTGTAGAATGGCAGTATTTGACTAGATTATCGGAATTCACAGAAGTTGGCTACCAATGCATGGAAAAGCCTTCACCATCCTTCCCTATGTTCCAAAAACTTACGCATGTAAGGTTACAACGGTCAAATTACTGTGACGGTATTTTAAATTAATTATAGTATTGTTATGCAATATGATTTTCTCATTTAACAATACTTGATTAATTTAAAATACTGTTACAATTACATTTTCGTAATATACAAAGTCATTCTCTTTGAATATATACGATCACCTGGATTATCCAACTTATTAACGGTTTAAAGGGCGATCTTAAGTCAATAAGGCTCCTCGCTTTGCGAATGTCAAGAGAAGAACGTCTATGGTGCGCAGCCTTACTCTAATTTTACAAAAAAACTACTTTCACGACTCAAATCCGTGACAAAAAATATTCAATCACGGACCAAATGCAGCATCATCCAAACTCTTTAGGATCGATATTTTCGTTGCTGAGATCAAGTTCCATTTCTGTGGGACTGGATGGCCCATAACATAGTAGACAAAGTTACAGTCCCACTATTATTAAAGCAATTCTGTGCAGTTCATTTGTTATTCTTGCCTCATAATATTCTACTCCCAACCGCCCACCTTACTTACCACCAGTAATGCCAATGTGGCATTCAATACTACAGACCAAATTGTAATGTTTCTGTTTTAGTTTATTCTGGAGGTGAATTTAACTCTAGTACTGTACAAGGCTACAAATGCAAACTTAATATTTATGATTTATGCATGCAAAACATATGGTTCAATCAAGTATAGGTAAGGTAAGTTTCTCTCTTGCTGAAGACTCGATTTCTATTTGAACGAGGAAAATCATCAATCTGGAGATGATAAGAAGGAATTTGTATATTATCAAATTCATTAACATAAGTAATCGATTGTGTATATTATCGTGGAATCCAAATTTTTTTTAACTACGTGTATTTCATGAAAGACAATTGAGTTCATTAATTTTCAAAATCTACGTTATAGTAAACTCGTGAAAGTAAAGAATCGAAATGGTTTCAATTCTCATTTACCATACCGCAAGTAACGATATCACAACAATCAAAGGGAATTCAACTTGTTCCATGACAGCAGCTGGCCAGCTCTGCAATATCTACTTAGCAATAGTGCATTCATGAAAAAACCAACCATCTTTAATACGTGCACATGTTGCCACAGCAGATGTCCCTCTCCCTCCTTTCTCACTGATATTTCTACCCTCCAAAATACCATTTTCCGTAAACCCTCGCTCGCTCCCTCACTCCCCCACTTCACTATCTCTTCCTCAACACTTCTCTTCTTCTTCTTCCACCTCATTGCCTGATGAAAATGGTGGAAAAACCAGAGAAATGGCAGGTTTTAACCCTAACAATCTTCATGTTCTTCAACATTGCCCGCTCTGCAAAAACCCCATTGACAAAAAAGACCTACATTGTCCAGATGGACAAGTCAGCCAAGCCAGAGTCTTTCTCCAACCACATAGATTGGTACTCATCAAAAGTGCAATCTGTACTCATCAATCCAGAGAATCAAGAAGACGGAGGCGAAGATCAACAGAGGGTAATCTACACTTACCAGAACGCCTTCCACGGCGTCGCTGCCCGGCTAAGCGAGCAAGAAGCCGAGCGGCTAGAGGAGCAAGACGGAGTCTTGGCGATTTTCCCAGAGACTAAGTACGAGCTCCACACCACAAGGAGTCCCCTGTTTCTTGGGCTCGAACCGCATGTCAGAGCCAGCACCACCAATGTCTGGTCACAACGAGTCACCGACCACGACGTCATTGTTGGGGTGCTGGACACGGGTGTCTGGCCGGAGAGCCAGAGCTTCAACGACACTGGCATGACCCCGGTGCCGGCCCACTGGAAGGGAGCGTGCGAAACCGGCCGCGGCTTCACCAAAAGCAACTGCAACAAAAAAATTGTTGGAGCGAGAATTTTTTATCACGGATATGAGGCAGCCACGGGGAAGATCAATGAGCAGACGGAGTTTAAGTCGCCGAGAGATCAGGACGGGCATGGTACCCACACTGCCGCCACAGTTGCCGGGTCTCCGGTGCGCGGTGCTAATCTTCTCGGGTATGCTCGTGGAACGGCCAGAGGAATGGCGCCGAGTGCGAGAATTGCGGCGTACAAGGTTTGCTGGGTCGGCGGCTGCTTCAGCTCAGATATTCTGTCGGCGGTGGACAGAGCGGTGGCCGATGGAGTCAATGTGTTGTCTATATCTTTAGGAGGAGGTGTGTCTTCTTATTACCGGGACAGTTTGTCCGTGGCTGCTTTTGGGGCCATGGAGATGGGAATTTTCGTGTCCTGCTCCGCCGGAAATGGAGGGCCGGATCCTGTTAGTCTGACCAATGTGTCCCCCTGGATAACCACGGTTGGAGCTAGCACCATGGATAGGGATTTTCCAGCTACTGTGAAGCTCGGAAATGGCAGGACTATTACCGGGGTTTCGCTCTACAGGGGAAGGATGAAGCTGTCAACAAACAAGCAATACCCTGTTGTGTATTTGGGAAGCAATTCAACTAGTCCTAATCCGAGCTCGCTGTGTTTGGAGGGGACGTTGGATCGCCGAGTTGTGGCCGGAAAGATTGTGATTTGCGACCGTGGGATTAGTCCTAGAGTGCAGAAGGGAGAAGTGGTGAAAGAAGCCGGAGGAGTTGGGATGATCTTGGCAAACACAGCTGCAAACGGAGAGGAGCTTGTGGCGGATTGCCACCTTGTTCCGGCGGTTGCTGTGGGAGAGAACGAAGTAAAGGGAATCAAGCATTATGCTTCAACAAGCCCGAGAGCCACCGCAACTCTAACGTTTCTTGGAACTAGAGTTGGGGTTAGACCGTCGCCTGTGGTGGCAGCGTTTTCATCCAGAGGGCCTAATCTGGTAAGCCTTGAGATTCTCAAGCCGGATATGGTGGCACCAGGAGTGAACATCCTCGCCGCTTGGACAGGCGCATTAGGCCCGTCCAGCTTGCCAGCAGATCGTAGAAGGGTGAAGTTCAATATACTGTCCGGGACTTCAATGTCCTGCCCCCATGTGAGCGGCATTGCCGCTCTGCTCAAGGCAAGGCACCCGGATTGGAGTCCGGCTGCAATAAAGTCCGCCTTGATGACTACCGCTTATGTCCACGACAACACGCGAAAGCCTCTACAAGACTCCTCAGCAGCTTCAATTTCAACCCCGTATGATCACGGTGCGGGGCACATAAACCCGGTTAGGGCTCTTGACCCGGGATTGATTTACGACATTGAGGCGCAGGACTATCTTGAATTTCTCTGCACACAAAGGCTAACACCAACACAGCTCAAAGTTTTTACCAAGTACTCGAACAGAAGTTGCAAGAACAATCTAGCCAGTCCCGGGGACTTGAACTACCCGGCACTTTCGGTTGTGTTCCCGGAGAGAACAAATGTTTCTGTTTTGACACTTCACAGAACTGTCACTAACGTTGGCCCTGCGGTTTCGAATTACCACGCCATTGTTTCACCGTTCAAAGGTGCTTATGTGAAAGTCGAGCCTCGGACGCTGAAATTCACCAAAGCCAATCAGAAGCTGTCATACAAAATCATCTTCACTACGAAATCCCGGCAGGCAGTCCCGGAGTTCGGAGGGTTGGTGTGGAAGGATGGAGTGCATAGGGTGAGAAGCCCCATTGTTGTAGTGTGGCTGCCACCACTATAAATCCTGCACCGGGTTAATTTCAATGTGTGTTTTTATTAATGCTCCTTTGAATAAACAAATTTTCTGTAATAGTTAGCCTCCTTCCTCTGCTTCTTGCTGTGATCTTCTAGCTACTGTCAACCTTAGAACACGAGCGAAACAACGATGTGCAGTGAAAACGTAGATTACGCAAGTTCAAATCACATTGATGTTGTTAATTAGAAGATTCAGAACTAGATTAGAATAATTTCTTAATTTGCTCAATCTCCATATTGATTCACATGTTTCTGCACTATTTTCATGTCACGACTCACAAGCATTTAGTAGGAGTTCTAGTAGTTTTTGCGGGGATGGCAATTTCAGACATGCATGAAACAAAACAAATTTAAACACAACACGTTATAGGACTCGAGATTCACGATATTTGTGGCGGCATAAATATGAAGCTTTTACGGTAGGTTATACCTTACCGAAATCTCAACTTGTCCAAAGGATCAAGTGCATTTGATATTCGAGATATCTCTTTTTTTTTTCTTTTTTTTTTATAATTTTTGTAGAGACGGATTAGGCGAGATTAGCTCTTCGTCAACAGTCGCGTGCGAGGCACCAACTCTCTCCCAAAGGAGAAAGGACCGTTGCACCCAGAAACCCCCCGCCCGTCCCCCCTCTACAAGATTTTATTAATAATAAGAAGAAAAAAGGAAAAGTAGAACAAACGGGGGGACTAGGCCAAAACCCGCTAAAAACAATTAATGAAAATGAAATGGACTAGTTTAAGGGTGCTTAGCTTCAGTCACCTAAAATTGAATTCCCATAATTCAGTTGTTTATATTTCTTTCCCAAAATCCTCTTCCATAGCAACAATTTGCTCCTCATGAGCTCGAACGGAAGAATGAAAGCCCGACACAATCTCTTCTATAAGACGCATCAGCAAAATCGGGTATCAAGTCCCACCACGTAAAGCTACTATTCATTGCACCAAAATTAGCAAAAGCATCCGCCAAACAATTCCCTTCCCTGAAAATATGCGAAAAACGCAAATGCAAGCGAGCAATATGCCATAAACAATTTGCCCAGGAAACTTTAAGAAACCATGGAACATCCATGGAGTGAGCTAATAGTAGGCTGATGACATGCATAGAATCTGTCTCTAACCAAATGTTATGCCATTTTTTATCCCATGAAATCTGAATGGCCTCGATGACAGCCACAATCTCTGCAACAACTGCACTTGGATAAGAAGACGAGGAGGCAAACGCTCCTAAAAAAAGACCACTGGAGTCACGAAAAACACCACCACTACCCACTTGACCATTCCATTTACAAGATCCGTCTGTGTTAATCTTAATCCACCCAACAGGAGGCGGACTCCAAAACACAGGCACGAAACTAAGAGCATCCAAAGAAAGGGATGAAATTCTTAACATGGAGAATATGGGAATCGATACACAACCAGTGAAAGAAGAAAAACAAGTAGAAGCTGAATCCCTCCAATGCCGTAAAAGACAACGTTGGGACTCGACAATACTGAAACTTTTGTTCTCAAACCTGATCTTGTTCCTTTCGTGCCAAAGCCACCAAAAGAAAATGCAAATAACCAATAACCAAAGTTTCCGAACAGATGTGGGGAAAGATGAGACCAAAGAACCATAAAAAATATCTTCAATACATTGCCAAGGATCATAAGGCTTGCCAAAGAGAATGAAAATCCATTTCCATAAAGCAACTGTTTGAGGACAATGCAGAAGAAGATGGTCACAAGATTCCCTAGCATTATGACAAAAAGCGCAATAAGAAGCTAAAGCCACACCTCGGCGTTGCAATAAATCATCAGTCAATAATCTTCCATGACAAGCTTTCCAAACTACTAAGCTTTTGCGTGGCTGAATAGATTGACGCCAAACCATTTTAGCCAATTTTTTATGTGGAGCATGAGATGAGAAAAAAAGAAAAGCCTCCTTAGCTGAAACAGTACTCGAAGATGAACTTGTCCAAAATAACGCATCATCCATGTGTGCAATTGGCAATGGAGTCTTCATAATCTTCTCCGAAAGATGAGGAAAAGAAGAAGTAAAGACAATGGGAAGAGACCATTTTGCATCCTGAATAAAATCTTTTACCTTCGAATTCAAGGGAATTATGTCAACCTCACCAATATTAGAGAGCAAAGTGGTTCCAAGCCAGTTATCATACAAAAAAGAAATCTTACGGCCATCACCAACACTCCATTGAAGGGAACTATAGAAGGAGGGTCATAATTGTTTAAGCCCCAACCAAATTGTGTGAATAGTTCAGTTCGGATATATCTTCGGTTATACTCAAGTTTTTCTCCGAACTATTGAGTACAATTTGGATCAATACCGTCATGAAAAGCTTATGCTGCTGAATTCTAATCACGATGGCTTCACCCTTACAAACTAAACTCCTGAAATGGGATTACCAGCATCCACCTTTTGTTTCTTTTGACTAAAAAATAATAATAATGCTGGCGGGCCGTGGGCCTATTTGGACTCATTGTGATGGGCCTTTTAAAAATTTAAAACCAGGCTAGTCCAATTCGTATTTGAATTTCCCAATACGTTAAAGAATTATTTTGGAATTGTGTTATACAGATACTCATTTTTTCCTTTCACACATCTCTTTCTATTTTTGGTCATCGAATAGAATTAGTTGAAGAATATTAAATGACAAAATTAATAAGAATATGCGAGAGGTAAAAAATATGTGTGAATAACACTACTCTTAGTTTATTACTAGTCTCTTTCTTTTGTATTTGATTCTTTTTGGATACTTTAATTTTTTTTTTAAATTGGCTTAATTTTATATTTAGAATAAATTCTACAAAAAAAATCCATTAACTTCTCAGTAAGAAAAGGTTATTTCTTTTCAAATTTTTAATTACTGAACTATTATTTAAAATTTACTAGAATATGCCATGCACAAAGTGTGTGTAAATTTTTATTTTGTTTCTAAAGTCAAGGGAGAGCATAAGAGAGCAAGAGAGTGAGAGAGAGCGTGAGAGTGGGGGAGAGAGGGAGAGAGGATTATTTTTTATTTTTTTATTTTTAAAAATATATATGTTAAAATCGTATGTAGGTGAGGCTTAAACAAAAAATAGCAAAATTTTGTTATGTGAAATTACGTTACTGCCCTTAACTCTTTTATTGTAATAATAATATTTTCACCCTCTTTTGGTTGACAAAGAGAATTATATTAATATGTAGTTTAATTAAAATAAAATAAAATAAGCATTTTTAGCATTAGTAATGTTCCAACAAAGTTTATTATTATTTTTCATATTTCCCCCCCCTTTTTTTCTTCTTATTTTTTTTGCTAATTTTCCTGGTTTGTTTAATGTTTTTTTTTACAAAAATACCCTTGAGATGAGAAATCAAATTTTCACGTTAGTTTTGGATTTTTTTAATTCAAGGGTTTTTTTTTAGTCCAATTGTTTCTTGTGAAACCTTATGACTTTAAAGTAAAGTTCTAGCTTTCTAAGAATAAAAGTATTTTTTTTTAACAAACGATATTATATGCACTAAGAGGAAGGGCGAGCTTAGTCTCACAATAGGCTAACAATAATGTGATTCAAATTCACCTTTAACCTAAAACTTCTTTAGAAATGAAGAGGAATATCACTGATCATAATATTAAATGACAACAGTAAAGATAAATTATTATTGTTTTTATTATTTTTATGTACAAACCTAGTAGAAAGAAACTCATTGTTGTTGACTCATTGACTTCCCGACCATTTTACACATTTTTCTTTCTTTCAAATTTTTTAGAATTACAATTTTTTTTTGGGATAGTGCTAGGAAACCGCCTAGTAAAAAGATACTCATTTTCGTTGACTCATTGACTTCCCGACCATTTTACACATTTTTCTTTCTTTCAAATTTTTTAGAATTACAATTTTTTTTTGGGATAGTGCTAGGAAACCGCCTAGTAAAAAGATACTCATTTTCGTTGACTCATTGACTTCCCAACCATTTTACAAAGTTTTTCTCTTTCAGATTTTTATAGAATTACTAACACACCCCGACCCGGAATGTTCACTAGGACCCCGAATCGAGCCGTGCTGGCCGACACTTAGAATGTGACGAAGCCATAAAGTGTGATAATATATAAAATGTGAATAAATTCAAATCTAAAAGTGTCTAAGTACACAAGTATGCGGTGAGTGGGTCTAGACCCATTTCACACGTGATACAGAGCATATGTATAGTACACTAAGGTAAGAATATGATTATACCATCAAAAGAAGATATCTGAACTGACAAGTGCCACGAATCCTCGTCGATACGTAACTCTGCTGCTAGAACCTGGAGGGGTGCAAAAATAGAAAATGTGAGTGAGTGAAACAAAACTTTTCAAACCAATTTCAATTACCAAAGGTAGTAACCCCTCGCCTTAACACCTGTATAGTTTCCCAGAAAATAATACTACATACGTAATTAGAAACCATTCTCGAAGGCAATGGAATCGAGTATATGCCATGTCAAGTACCTCAGCTATAAACATGTAAGTCAGGTTATATAATTTAATGCAAAATGATATGTCAGCTGGAGTCACCTAATGTGACTTGCACGGCTGGACCAATAGTTCATTCATATGCTAGCCGGAGTCACCTCACGTGACATGTACGGATGAATCAATAGCTCATCATCATGCTAGCACATAAGTCGGAGTCACCTATAGTGACCTGTACTGTAACACCCCGCCCCGAAAATATTTATTTTCGGCAATAATTATCGGTGATAGGCCCAAAATTTAAACTCTCGTTTATTAGCTGCCAATATTCACGACTCTTTAATTAAGTTCCTTAATTCCACACGTTCTATAACCTTAATTCTCTTAACAAAGCATAACAATTATATTTATCAATTTACTACCTTTACTGCACTTAAATAAAATTACGATCTAAGAATAATTCTCAACTAAAAGAAAATTCTCGATTATTTAAGGATGCATCTAACACTGTTAGACTGCCTACGTACCCTTGAGCGGGATCAAGCCTCTCGTAGTTCACATACACTTCCCAATTCATTAACTTTATCATCTTAGTGACCAACAATCACAAATTCAATCCAAACATTTTCATCACACCATGTGAACATAAAATATGGATTCAGAACATCAAAATTAGCATGAAAAATGGCAGAGTCGGCCCACTGGCCAGGCGCCACCACACACGCCGCTGCGGGTGGCGGTCGGCCGCCCCGACTCGCCGGAAAAATCAACTTTTTCCAAAAATTTCCAAATTTTACAATCAAGTAGATCTTAATGAGTAGAACAACTTTCATACATGTGGCCAAAGCCAATTTGGCCGGGAAACACCTCAAATTGTCCACGAACCGTCGGAACCCTTATTTTTGGGTGTTCTTGATTCGGCTCCAAAACAACTCTGACGCCCTAACCAAATCATGGGCTTTGTTCCTGGGTTTAGGGAGAGTGTTTTGGTAGTGGAAATGGGAGGAGTTAGTTTTAGATCGTGGCGAATTTAAGACCAACCCGTGCACCCCTCCGTACGGGTTTCACCCAAAATCCACCCAATTTTCCTACATTTTCGAATGAAAATGGAAGCGAGATCGATGTTTCTCGAGGTAAGGATCATTTTGACACCAACCTTGTCATCAACGGTGACCGGAGTTGGGAGATTACGCCGGGTCGAGTCACGGGTTGGGAAAAAACCCGGTTTCCCCATCTTTCTCCCTTTCTCTCCTTTCCCTCCGGTCTCCTCCCTCATTGGTCCTCCTCCCTCCTTATTCCTCCTCGCCTTTTAATCCTTGACGTCCACGTGGCTGATCAGATTTCTCCAGAAATCTAGAGCCTTCCAAATTAATGACTAATTTACCATTTTGTCCCTAACTTTAAACGTTAATAACTCTTTCGTTATAACTCCGTTTCACGAACGGTTTGCGCCTATGCGTTCATGAGGTCGAGCTCTATTCAAAAATATAAATTTTGACCTAAAAAGGTCGACGGATTTTAAATAATTAATTTCCAACTTCAAACTTCGTAACTAGTTTAATTTAAAACTAGATTCAAATAAATTAATATAATTTCTCAATGAATAACATAAAATCTCGATAACACTTTACGTAACTTATAATAATTTTCGGAAACAAAACTTTAAAATTTCCCAATTCTATTTCCATAATCATAAATCGATTTATTTTCAATTTTCCCCACATATTCATAATTATGAATAACTATTTCATATATTTAAAATTTTCAGGGTATTACATGTACGACCTATCCATATCTTATCAATCAATGTTAGCATATAAGTCGGAGTCACCTATAGTGACCTGTACGACTCATCTATATCTCATCAATCAATGCTAGCGTATAAGTTGAAGTCACCTATAGTGAGACTCATCCATATCTCATCAATCAATGCTAGCATATAAGTCGGAGTCACCTGTAGTGACCTGTACGACTCATCCATATCTCATCAATCAATGCTAACATATAAGTCGGAGTCACCTGTAGTGACCTGTACGACTGAATCAATAGCTTATAAATCAATCTAGTCGGAGTCACCTAAAGTGACATGTACGACACTAACCCTGCACACGAGTCGAAACCACTTATAGTGGTCTGTACGACAAGCTTGGATGTAAATAAATATGCTCAAATGCTACGATCATGTGAAGACTGTGCAAATAATCGCGGGTCATCTACGAGTCAGAACCACCTATAGTGGTATGTACAACAAGATTGTGCACCTACCTTGGATCCAAGGTGAGCGTAAGGTGCGGGAGGTGAACATCACATGAAGGACTGTGCCCTGGCCACAAGTGGGAGCATTAACACCGGGGTGCAGGTTTATGAGCTCTAACTGTATCTAATATAACATGTACGATTCATTGGCAACTTGTACGACAAGGTCAGAGTTGCCTATAATTGCAACCTGTACGATAATGTCGGAGTTGCCTAAAAAATAAATGTAGTTATGCCATAACTCCATCATTTCAACTAATACCATAAACTCACATGAACTTATATGTGCGTCATGCGTTCCTCTTCGCACTTCAAAGCATTTACAGTATTTATGTGCAGGTAGTGTACATATGGATATGCCATGATGCAACCTAATACTCAACCATGTCATAGCATTTTCAAATATATACATATATATAACATGGCGGAAAATGCATAAGCTGTAACGCCCTATTCCCGAACTATTTATTTTCGGGAATAATTATTGTTGATAAACCCAACTAGACACTAGTTTAATTAACTATCATTACTTACGTTTCCTTACTTCAATTTCTTGATTCTTCACACATTGATTTATGACCAACATTTAACCACCAAATCATAAAGTTAAATCTCACATTTTCCACTAATCTCCTTCACATTGCTCAATTCCCCAAACAAGGCTATTGTCTCAATTATTTAGTCTCAATTATTATGTGGTTGCATCTAACGTCTCGTTAGACTGCCTACGTACCATAAACGGGGATCAAGCCATTCGTAGTTCGCGATTGTCCTCTAAAGCATTCATAGAAATTATATGAAATATTCAATTTATAAACGTTTGTGGAGATGTCAATTATATATATATATACACACACACGATAGAAAGGAAAAGACCTACTCACCTTAGGTCCGCGCTACGACTCCCTTGCACGAATATTGAGGCATCACAAACTATCGTTGCATGTGACCAATGATCAAATCACGCTCAAAGTTCTTACTGATAAAATACATAATTTATATAAAACATATCCTCCATGACCTTCTAGAATAATTTGAGACCCATTGACGAAAAGTCAACCGTCGATTGAAGATCGACGGTTGGGTCCACAACCTTGCAAAACTCGATCCGGAAGATCTGCATCTCAGATTTCCAATCCGTAACTTCTCATGATACACAATATGCTTCTAGAACAACATACTTAAGTTTCATTACGATCCAACGGTTGGATCTCCACCAATTTCCAAAACTGATTAGCGGTTAACGTTTTATTTTATGAACTTACAAATCCAATTTGGGAAGATCCGTACGTCGGATTCCCAATCCATAAGTTCCTACATTCTTCAAATATTACGTACTACAATGTAACAAAGTTTGGTGACGATCCAACGGTTGGATCGTCGATTCACATAAATACCTATTAACGTATCGTAGAGAATTTAGGTTCCAACGATCAACCTACGTCATTCAAATATCAAAACTGAATTCAAGACATTTAACATAGCCTAAAAATAGCATTGGCGGCCAACTGGCCAAGCGCCGCCGTGACTCGTCGGAAAATCTAACTATTTCAAAAAATTATCAAATTTCACATAAATAAAGATCTCAATGAGTAGAGCAAGTTTTATACCTGTGGCCAAGTCCAATTTGGCCGGAAAAGACCCTAATTTCATCAAACCCGCCGGAACCTTGGAATTTGGGTGGCCTTAATCCTCCACCTCCGGTGTTCCGCTGCCCCAACCAATGTTTGGGCATTGTTCCTGGCCCCTAGAGAAGTGTTTTGGTGGTGTTAATTGCATGAACTAGCTTTAAGATTTGAGGATTTCTCACACGAACCATTTGCACCCCACCGACGGTTCTTCACCAAATTACAACCAAATTTCTTCTAAATTTGGTTGGAAATGGAAGAGGGAAGAGTTAGATGATGATTACAGGTGTGGAAGAGTTATGATTCGTCGGGAATAATGGCGAATATCGCCAGAAATGGCTCAGGGAGGTCCGGGTTCTTCTCGGGTCAAACGGGTCACAGAGACGGGTCACAAGGATGAAGGGCACGGTTTGGTGCTTCTCACTTCCGTCATTTCCCTCCCTGATTGGTTCCTCACCTCCCTCTCCTTTCTGATTGGGCAGTGCCTATCTTCTTTCTCTCCCTCTCCTCTGCTGCCATCAGGCAGCCTCCCCCTTCATTTTCGTCCCTTATTTCTTTTTCCCTCCTCCTATTTTTCTAACAATCACTGTCAAAATAATAATAATAATAATAATAATATGAAATGAATGAAATAATAAATAACAATCCTTACCAACATACATTTGGAATAATAGTTCATACGCATCATGAACTAGCGATCAACGAAAATCAATACTCTCACCACTAGGGTATTCTTGTGAATTCACATTTTTAAATTTATAAAATAATAAAATTTGGGACGAGTTGTCACAATTATATTTTTTTATAAGGTTAAAAAAATCAAAATTTTAAATTAAATTTAGAAGCTAAATAATATGTCATCAATTAAAAACATCACGTTAATCAATATTTAAAGAATAATTTAATCATCTATAACTACAACTTTTAGTTTACAAATTTAATCTTCCTAATATTATATATATTTTTTCCTTGGTTTTTGTCAAGTGTGAGAGAGTATGCCCAAACAGAAACAAAGCTCAAAGAATAACAGAACCCTAGCAGCAGAGAAACTGTTGAAGTCGTCGTCCCCATCGCCGCACTGGTGAGCCAATCGGATGAACGGCCGCTGGGATCCAGAAGAAGATAAGGTCAAGCAAAAAAGCTCCCAACACACCACCTCCAACAGATGCAAGAGATAAAAGACAGCCCAAAAAGTGCAGGACACGACCATCATCCTCCACGAACCCAACATCGCCGCACCGGTGAGCCAAAACAGAATCATATCTTTGGGTACAATTTTTCCAGCCGATCGTTTAACTCCCAACTCCAAAATCTGACGCTCAATTGGGCATTTCAGCTTTTACATTGCATTAGGCGAGTCGATAGCCGACCACCGGCTGTCGATATTCTCCCTATCAAATGTCAATGGCCGCTTCTTCGTCTTCCTCATGGAAATACGACGTCTTCCTGAATTTCCGAGGCGAAGACACTCGCAAGATCTTCGTCAGCCATCTCTACAGAGCTCTGCGTCGGAAAGCAATCAACACCTTCATCGACGCCGAAGAGCTCAGAAAAGGCAACGACCTTTCGGAACTCCTTTCAGCTATCGAGTCGTCGAGGCTTTCGGTCGTGGTTTTCTCCCAGAAATACGCTTCTTCGACGTGGTGCTTGAAAGAACTGGTCAAAATCCTGGCGTGCATGGATACAAAGAAGCAGATAGTGGTGCCGATTTTCTACCAAGTTGATCCATCTGAAGTTCGTAAGCTCAAGAGAAGTTTTGCAGAAGCTTTTCCTCAAAACGAACGCGAATCGAACGCCGAAATGGAAGAGCTGGAGAGCTGGAGGTCCGCGCTAACCAGAGCCGCCAATTTATCCGGCTGGGATTCGCGAAAATACGAGTAATTACTCTTCGATTATATTCTTAATTACTTTTGAATTGGATTTTTTGTAGCATTAAGTTTAATTCGGTGTCACTGTAGTCTGTATAGTGTATATTTTCGTAGCAAAATTGGCAATGCTGTTTTTCTTATTACACAGGGATGATGCCAAGCTTATTGAGGAAATTGTGGATGATATATTTGAGAAATTGATCGAAATCTCGTCAAGTAAAGCCAATGGATTGGTTGGAATGGATTCTAATATGCATGAAATGCGTTTATTGTTATATCCTGATCCTCCTGGGTTGGAAATGGATGATGTTCGTATTGTCGGAGTATGGGGTATGGGTGGTATAGGCAAAACAACTATTGCTAGAGCTGTTTATGATGAAATCGCTTGTCGATTTGAAGCTTGTTGCTTTCTTGACAATGTCAAGGAGGGTTTCATGAAGCATGGCGAACTACATATGCAGACACAACTTCTATCAAGTATCTCAAATAAGAAGGTGGTGAGTTCGGACATTCTTGTTAACGGTTTTGAGGTGATGTTAAAGAGACTAGGTCAGAGAAAAGTTCTTATTGTTGTTGATAATGTGGACAAATTAGACCAAATTGAAGCCTTACTAGGGAAGCAACATTCCTTTGGTGGTGGAAGTAGGATTATTATAACAACGAGAGATATGCAATTACTAAGTGGAGCTGATGCGATGTATAAGCCTGAGAATTTCAGTTATTCCGAAGCTCTAGAACTCTTCAAGCAGTATGCCTTCAGAACAAAACAACCCACTAAAGATTATGATCATCTCTCAAGGGGTGTCATACAATATTGTCAAGGTCTGCCTTTAGCACTCAAAGTCCTGGGAGCTTTTCTTTATAACAAAACTGTACACGAGTGGGAAGATGTGTTAGAAAAAATAAGGAAGATCCCACAAAAGGAAATTAATGATGTGCTTAAAACAAGCTTCGATGGACTAGATGACGCAGAGAAGGACATCTTTCTAGATATTGCATGTTTCTTGAAAGGAATGGATATAGACGGAGCAAAAAAAAGTCTGGCCAGTTGTGGCTTCTATCCTCATACTGGAATAAGAGTTCTAATTGATCGAGGTCTAATATATGTCTCAAAGTTGGGGAAACTGGAGATGCATGATTTACTAGAGGAAATGGGTCGGGAAATCGTTCGCCGAGAATCTGTCCAAGAGCCTGGGAGAAGAAGTAGGTTGTGGAGTTATGAAGATGTTCATCATGTGCTGACTCAAAATACAGTGAGATATCTTTTTCTTATGCAATGTTTGGTAGAAAGCTTCAACTTTTGACCAAAACCTATTTTATAGCAAACATGCATTGTTTATAATATTCAATAAGGTTCTCAGTGTTTTCTTTCACTTTGAGTTACATTGTTGGTTTATCCAGGCTACCGAAGCAGTTGAAGGCATAATCCTGGATTCTGCAATCTTCAATGAGGCATTGTCAAATACTGAAGCTTTTGTTAGTATGACAAAACTAAGACTGCTCATTATTCGTAGTGGTGCTTATATTTACACCAAGTTCTTTTACGGATATGATCTTGCATTCGAGGATTCATTTGGCCATCAAACTCCAAGTGATTGCTTCATAGGACACTGGATTGCGGACTTAAAGTTCCAATCTTATCAGTTGAGGTGTCTCCTCTGGCGTGGTTGCCCCCTAAAGTCTTGGCCGTCCAACTTTAAGTTCAAGAATCTTGTAAACCTTGACATGAGCTATACTGCTTTCATCGAACAACTTTGGAAAGGAGTTGAGGTACGATTTTTCATTTACGTAAATTTATTATTTTCAATGTTTAAGTTCTAAGTTGTGCATGTTTTCTTGGACTTTTTAACAGCCTTTGGAAAAGTTGAAATTCATCAATTTAAGTCATTGTCGATACCTTAAGAAAACCCCTGACTTCACAAAGGCTACAAGTCTTGAGGAACTGAGTTTCGTAGGTTGTACAAGGTTATGTGAGTTTGACCCATCCATTTCAGCTCTGAAAAACCTTGCTATATTAAATCTAGGAGGTTGTCGAGAACTCAAGAGCCTGCCGAGCAACATACCTTTGAGATCTCTTCAAACCCTTAATCTTTCTGGTTGCTCAAACCTTGAGAAGTTTCCGGTTTCAGATGTTATGAAGAACCTATCAAAGTTATATTTAGATGGGACTGCAATTAAAGAACTGCCTTCGTCAATTAATAAACTGACGAGCCTTACGACTTTGGACCTACGAGGCTGTCGAGAACTCAAAAGTCTGCCGAGCAGTATTCATATGGGATCTCTTCAAACCCTTAAATCTTTCTGGTTGCTCAAACCTTGAGAAGTTTCCAGAGATTTCAGAAGTTATGGAGGCACTATCAGAGTTATATTTAGATGGGACTGCAATTAAAGAACTGCCTTCATCAATTAATACACACACGGGCCTTAAAATTTTGAACCTAAGAGGCTGTCGAGAACTCAAAAGTTTGCCGAGCAGCATTCATATGGGATCTCTTCAAATCCTTAATCTTTCTGGTTGTTCAAACCTTGAGAAGTTTCCAGAGATTTCAGAAGTTATGGAGAAGCTATCAGAGCTTTATTTAGATGGGACTGCAATTAAAGAACTGCCTTCGTCAATTAATAAACTCACGGGCCTTCCTACTTTGGACCTACGAGGCTGTCGAGAATTCAAGAGCCTGCCGAGCAGCATTCATATGGGATCTCTTCAAACCCTTAATCTTTCTGGTTGCTCAAACCTTGAGATGTTTCCCGATATTTCAGGTGTTATGGAGAAGCTATCAAAGCTTTATTTAGAGAAGACTGCAATTAAAGAACTTCCCTCCTCAATCAATAGTCTCACGGGCCTTACTATTTTGAGCCTAAGAGGCTGTCGAAAACTCAAGAGCATGCCAAGCAGCATTCATCTGGGATCTCTTCAAACCCTTAATCTTTCTAGTTGTTCAAACCTTGGGAAGTTTCCAGATATTTCAGATGTTATGGATAAGCTATCAGAGCTTTATTTAGGTTGGACTGCAATTCAAGAACTGCCTTCGTCAATTAATAAACTCACAGGCCTTGCTATTTTGAACCTAAGAGGCTGTCGAGAACTCAAGAGCCTGCCGAGCAACATTCATATGAGATCTCTTCGAATCCTTAATCTTTATGGTTGCTCAAATCTTGAGAAGTTTCCAGAGATATCAGAAGTTATGGAGGCACTATCAGAGTTATATTTAGAGATGACTGCAATTAAAGAACTGCCTTCGTCAATTAATAAACTCACGGGCCTTACTATCTTGGACCTAAGAGGCTGTCGAGAATTAAAGAGCTTGCCGAGCAACATTCATATGGGATCTCTTCAAACCCTTTATCTTTCTGGTTGCTCAAACCTTGAGATGTTTCCAGATATTTCAAATGTTATGGAGAAACTATCAAAGCTTTATTTAGAGAGGACTACAATTAAAGAACTGCCTTCGTCAATTAATAAACTCACAGGTCTTACTATCTTGGACCTAAGTGGCTGTCGAGAACTCAAGAGCCTGCCGAGCAACATTCATATGGGATCTCTTCAAACCCTTCATCTTTCTGGTTGCTCAAACCTCGAGAAGTTTCCTGAGATTTCAGAAGTTATGGAGAAGTTATCTGAGCTTTATTTAGATGAGACTGCAATTAAAGAACTTCCCTCCTCAATCAATAATCTCACGGGCCTTACTATTTTGAACCTAAGAGGCTGTCAAGAACTCAAGAGCTTGCCGAACAACATTCATATGAGATCTCTTCGAAGCCTTAATCTTTCTGGTTGCTCAAACCTTGAGAAGTTTCCAGAGATTTCAGATATCATGGAGAATCTGTCAGAGTTATTTTTAGATGGGAATGCGATTAAAGAACTGTCTTTGTCAATTAATAAACTCACGGGCCTTACTGTTTTGGACCTATCTGGGTGTCAAGAACTCAAGAACCTGCCGAGCAGCATTCATATGAGATCTCTTCGAAGCCTTAATCTTTCTAGTTGCTCAAACCTTGCGAAGTTTCCAGAGATTTCAGATGTCATGAAGAATCTGTCAGAGTTATTTTTAGATGGGACTGCGATTAAAGAACTGCCTTCGTCAATTAATAAACTCACGGGCCTTACTGTTTTGGACCTATCTGGGTGTCAAGAACTCAAGAGCCTGCCGAGCAGCATTCATATGAGATCTCTTCGAAGCCTTAATCTTTCTGGTTGCTCAAACCTTGAGAAGTTTCCAGAGATTTCAGATATCATGGAGAATCTGTCAGAGTTATTTTTAGATGGGAATGCGATTAAAGAACTGTCTTCGTCAATTAATAAACTCACGGGCCTTACTGTTTTGGACCTATCTGGGTGTCAAGAACTCAAGAACCTGCCGAGCAGCATTCATATGAGATCTCTTCGAAGCCTTAATCTTTCTGGTTGCTCAAACCTTGCGAAGTTTCCAGAGATTTCAGATGTCATGAAGAATCTGTCAGAGTTATTTTTAGATGGGACTGCGATTAAAGAACTGCCTTCGTCAATTAATAAACTCACGGGCCTTATTGTTTTGGACCTATCTGGGTGTCAAGAACTCAAGAGCCTGCCGAGCAGCATTCATATGAGATCTCTTCGAAGCTTTAATCTTTCTGGTTGCTCAAACCTTGAGAAGTTTCCAGAGATTTCAGATGTCATGGAGAATCTGTCAGAGTTATTTTTAGATGGGACTGCGATTAAAGAACTGTCTTCGTCAATGAATAAACTCACGGGCCTTACTGTTTTGGACCTATCTGGGTGTCAAGAACTCAAGAGCATGTCGAGCAGCATTCATATGAGATCTCTTCGAAGCCTTAATCTTTCTGGTTGCTCAAACCTTGAGAAGTTTCCAGAGATTTCAGATGTCATGGAGAATCTGTCAGAGTTATATTTTGATGGGACTGCAATTAATAAACTGCTTTATTCAATTAGAAATCTTCCAGGGCTTGGTACGTTGAACCTAAGAGATTGCAAAGAACTCTAAGAGTCTTCCAAGCAGCATTTGTGCTCTCAAGTCCCTTCAGTATGTTAGTCTTTCTGGTTGCCCAAAGTTTGAGGTGTTGGAATTATCGGATAATGCTAATTTATCTTCATTGAAAACATTAGATCTGTGCAGAAACAATTTTGAGAGCTTGCCTGCAGAAATAAATCGGCTTCATTGTTTAACGTCTCTCAAATTGGAAGGTTGCAAGAGACTGAAATCAATACCAGAGCTTTCATCAAGATGCCCATGATTGCACAGCTTTGGAATCTGTTTCAAGACCAAGCAAGTTTTTTTCACAAGAATCTTTACTTGACATTTTCAAACTGCTTCCAGCTGGTGCAAAATCTCTTGAAGATATTGTGGAAGCTAATCAGGTCTCTCTCTCTCTCTCTCTCTCTCTACGTGCGAAAGTACGAAACATATCTAATGCAAGTCCAGTTAACCTTTGTTTTCATTCTGCAGGGTAATCTGCAACCTCTTTCCTTGCTTATGTATCTTCCTGGAAGTAAACTTTCAGATTGGTTCAGCCATCAGTGTAGTGGATCTTCAGTAACTGTGCATCTACCACCAGTCTCGGATCATAAGATTTTGGGATTCGCTGTGTGCGGTGTTACTAAGTTCAAGTATGCACATTATACATCTGGTCTATCTGCTATGTGTTTTTGTACCTTCGAAGGAGAGCTCGGCGAGCGCACTTTCAGATTTGATACGGTTGATTTGAGCATCCAAAGGGGCAGGTTACTTGAGTCCGATCACATGTTCATGGGATATCTTCCATGGAAAAAAGAAGTGCAGCCAAGTGAGCGCTATACCACGAAGGTGACATTTAGAGTTGAACTAAGAGATGGAGACAAATCATGGTATCCTGGGGTACCAGTTCTGCAGCTTGGCATCAGAAGGTGTGGAGTTCGTCTCTTTTATGCCAATTGTTAGGGAGAGCAATCTGGTAAGCCGCTTTCTGACTATTCTCGATCCTTACAGGTTCGTGTTGACATGAACACAGCACAAAGGCGACACGATTAATTACTTATACGAATAAAAAATTTACATAAAGAAATAAAATAGGTTAAAATTGTCATTTCACATTCAACTTAAATGAATTACACACGGTTTACTGAGTTACGCGATTATGTAAGCGTGCTAAAGTGTACGGCACTTTCGGATTACGTGGGTTAGATCGAAACACAAACTCTTATTATGTTAAATGGGTTTACACGATTATGCCCAACTCAAACAAATTTGTTTTGTTTAAGATGTCTCTGTATCTTCCAGTCAATCAAAAGATAGACTTCTGTGTCTTCCCCACTAGCGAGTCCTTTTAGATTCTAGGATTCTTACATCTTAATCGTTTATCGTATATTGTACGGTTAATTTTTATTAGATACTATTTAAGTATAATTTTAAATAAAAAATAAAAAATAATTTTTAATCACATAAATGACTAAAATTTGAGAATTCTTAAGATCTTTTCAATTTAAATTCGGATGGGATTTGGAACCCATGTTAGGACCTTACCATGACCCACAGCTTTTCCTTTATGCTCACGTAATTGCATTAGCTGTCTTATAGTGCCTCAGCACTTAAGAGTTACATAGCCGTTTGTCTTACTTAGCTTTTGGGAGAATATAATACCCCTTTTTAATATTTCTTTTTAACAATTGATATATTTACATTAAAGGAGATAGAGTTGTGGTTAGCTTCACAATAAATTAGTAAAAATATTGTTCAAATTTACCTTTGACGGGACTTAAATTTAAGATCTTTCACTTATTAGTAAAAATGAATACCACTCGACTATAGTACAATATAGCAAAAAAAGAAAAAAAAATTTTACACTATAAAAAGGAGATAGGCTAGTAATAATGTGGTTGAAATTCATCTTTTGCGAGAATCGAAACTAAAATCTCTCAATTACAAGTAAAGATGAATATTACTAAACCGTAGTATGTATTTCCCACTGTTCTAAAAATCTCCGTCTAGTGATGCCTAGGCCCTCGCCTAAGCGTTATGCGGCTGGCCATCGTCTTGATTAATGCCTAGGTGTTTAAAAATTAAGAAATAGCGCCTAGACTTATTGAGTCGCCCGCCTAAACCATCCAGACCAGCCTAGATCATTACTTAGACAAAAATAGGTAGCTTTCATTTGCATTTTATTTTTTTAATAAATTGTAAGAGGCTTGTTGATTACCTAAATGAACATACATGATATGCTTGTTCCCCATGTTTTCATTATATTCCAATACTTCATAATACATATGTCATTTTATTTTGTAATTTATGATGAAATTATATATTTTTAAAGTATAAATAAACATTTATTTACACGAAATATATTATATTTATACTTATTTCTCTGTCTTTTTCATTTTTAACCTTATCTCTGTCTTTCGGTGCGGCTGGTAGCTTTTTCTTTTTCTTTGTCTTTATGTTTTTGGGTGCTGCTGGTACCTAACCCAACCCCAAAAGCTGACGCTCAATCGGGCATTTCAGCTTTTACATTGCATATTCAAAAAATCAAAGTCTATCCTATCGTGCATATTCAAAAACTCTCAATTCGACCTCCTTTCCATTGCTAAACGTACCATGTATTTTAGACGCCTCCTTATCATACCCCAAGTGATCATGTTGCTATTGAAGTTGCATCTCTTTTTTTTTTTTTAATTAAGTTTTTGGTTTGGTTGGGTACGTTGTATATTTTACTTATGTCAATTATATATTTTTTACTTTTTTTTTATATTGGTATCTTATGTATTGTTAGTTTGATACATACAGATGTTAAGGTACATTTTGTAATGTTGATTTGGCACGTACCGGTCCTTTGGTTCGAATGGTAATATTTATTTGACACATACTAGTCATTTGGTTCACACAACTTCTTGAGATGCTATAAAAGCTTATATGTTATGTGTTTTCAAATTTAGTTCGTCGCTTTATATTGGTACATTAGGTAATGGAAGTATGAACCAAACTATTATTTTGGTACATGATGTCATGTATATTTGGGACGTTTCACTCATTTGGTACATTAAATAGTATTATTTTCCCACATATTATACCCAAAAAATTACAAGGTACAACTCTTACTTTTTTTTTGAACAAATAATATCTCCACACTAAAGGGAGAGTGTAAGCTTAGCTTCACAATGAATTAGTAATAATATAGTTTAAATTCGTTTTTTGCGAGAATCAAACATAAAATCTCTCACAAATAAAGAAAAATATCACTAGACTATAGTACGAAGTAGAACAATTCTTACTTTTTATGGTTTAAAGAAAAATGAAAAAGCTTTAAAGCCCTTACGCCTCATGTACCATAGACGTCAATGATGCGATAAACCCAAAATCCTCAATAAAAACATGAGAGATAAATCGGATAAAACACCTCTAACTAGCATTTTAATTTCAGAATTAGTTGGAGCAGCTTAATCAAAGTTTGAAAATCTTAATCAAATATTAAAAAGGAAGGGAATTAATGTTCAATCAAAAAAGTGGTCAAGAGGAGCGGTGGATTCTAATTATTTTTATTGTTATTGAAAGACGCGTGCATTGGCCTCGTCATTGACTCATTGACTTTCTTAGGAGCTTACGATAACCCACTGCTTTTCTTTTATTCTCTTGTAATTGCATTAGCCGTCTTATAGTGACTCAGCACTAGAGTTAGGATTGGTTTGGAATTGTGGTGTTAAAAAAAAATAGTTTATTAAAAAATCTTAAAGATTAAATGTTTTTGGTAAAACAAAAAATAATAATTTTTTTTTAATTTCTGTCAATATTATTAAAAAAATTTTGCTGTCAATCAAAATAGAAAAACATAGAAAGCAGAAGCAGGTCTAATATGCTCTCATTTTTTTTTTAACGTAGTAATCATTGCTTATTTAATAAAAAATTTAAATAGTAAGTATACCTCTACATATTTTTCAAAATTATAATTTTTACCCCTACATTATTGTCTTTAATAATTAGTATATATTATTAAATACCAAATTGTTTTTTAGTCATTTAACATATTCAAAACAATTTATATAGAAGTTTACCAAACACTTAGACATTTTTTTATTAAAAAACTTTTACAAAAAAAAAAAATTACTAAACACTCAACAACTTTATTATACCCTTGCTTCTTCTCACATCATAGTTTTTAAAAAAAATACAACAATACCAAATTAGCCCTTACAAAGTCGTTTGTCTGACTTAGTTTTTGGGAGAATATAAAGCCTTTTGTTTTTTAACAAATGATATTATTCACGTTAAGAGATGAACTCAGTCTCACAATACACTAGTACTAATGTGATTCAAATTTAACTTTTGCAAAAATCGAACCTAAACCATTTCACTTACCAATACCATTAAAATATAATATGTATTTTCTTTATGTTTAAGTAGCTTTTTAGCTGTCTTTTTCTTTTTTAACCTTATCACTCTCTCTCTCAGTGCTGCTGGTATATTTTTTTCTGTCTTTTTCTTTTTGCTTTGTTTTGGTGCGGCTGGTAGCTTTATCTTTTTCTCTGTCTTTTTCTTTTTTCCTTTTTTTTTTGGTGCGGCTGGTAGCTTTGTCCTTTTCTCTGTCTTTTTTTTTTTAGGGTGCTGCTGGTAACTCACGCAACTCCAAAAGCTGACGCTCAATCGGGCATTTCAGCTTTTACATTGCATTAGGCGAGTCGGTAGCTGACCATCTGCTGTGGATACTGTCCCTGTCAGATGTCAATGGCTGCTTCTTCGTCTTCCTCATGGAAATACGACGTCTTCCTGAATTTCAGAGGCGAAGACACTCGCAAGATCTTTGTCGGCCATCTCTACAGAGCTCTGGATCAGAAAGCAATCAACACCTTCATCGACGCGGAAAAGCTCAGAAAAGGCAACGACCTTTCGGAACTCCTTTCAGCTATCGAAGAGTCGAGGCTTTCAATCGTGGTTTTCTCCCAGAACTACGCTTCTTCGACTTGGTGCTTGAAAGAACTGGTCAAAATCCTGGCCTGCATGGATACAAAGAAGCAGATAGTGGTGCCGATCTTCTACCAAGTCGACCCATCTGAAGTTCGTAAGCTCAAGGGAAGTTTTGCAGAAGCTTTTGCTCAACACGAACGCGAATCGAACGCCGAAATGGAAGAGGTGAAGAGCTGGAGGTCCGCACTAACCAGAGCCACCAGTTTATCCGGATGGGATTCGCGAAAATACGAGTAATTACTGTTCAATTATATTCTTAATTACTATTGAATTGGGATTTTTAAAGCATCTAGTTTAATTCGGTGCTGTTTTTCATATTATACAGGGATGATGCCAAGCTTATTGAGGAATTTGTGGATGACATATTTAAGAGATTGATCCATGTCTCCTCAAGCAAAGATAATGGCTTGGTTGGAATGGATTACCACATAGATAAAGTGAATTCACTGTTACGTCCTTGGGTGAATGATGTTTGCACTGTTGGAATATGGGGTATGGGAGGCATAGGCAAAACCACCATCGCTCGCGCTGTTTATGATGAAATCGCTTGTCAATTTGAAGCTTGCTGCTTTCTCGAAAATGTCAAGGAAGGCTTCTCGAATAATGGTGCAGTACATATGCAGGAAGTGCTTCTTTCTAGAATCTTGAACGAAAAGATGCAGAGTTTAGGCACGTTGGATAGAGGTTCCAGTGTGATAATGGAAAGGCTACAAAGGAAAAAAGTTTTCATTGTTCTTGACGACGTTGATGAATTATCCCAAATCGAAGCCTTACTTGGAAAGCGGCATTCATTTGGCGGTGGAAGTCGGGTCATTGTAACAACTAGAGATAAGCAATTACTAAGTGGAGCTGTTGTGGTATATAAGCCCAAGAACTTAAGTGAGCCAGAAGCTCTTAAACTCTTCAACCAGTATGCCTTCAGAACAAACCAACCCACCAGAGCTTATGATCAGCTCTCAAGGCGTGTCGTACAATACGCTCAACGTCTGCCTTTAGCACTCAAAGTCTTGGGAGCTTTTCTTGAAAACAAAACTGTACGCGAGTGGGAAGATGTGTTAGAAAAAATAAGGAAGATCCCGCAAAGGGGAATTCATAATGTGCTTAAAACAAGCTTCGATGGACTGGATGATTCAGAGAAGGACGTCTTTCTAGATATTGCATGTTTCTTGAAAGGAATGGATATAGACATGGCAAAAAAAATTCTGGACAGTTGTGGCTTCTATCCCCATACTGGAATAAGAGTTCTAATTGATCGAGCTCTAATATCTGTCTCAGAGTGGGGGACACTGGAGATGCATGATTTACTAGAGGAAATGGGTCGGGAAATCGTTCACCAAGAATCTATCAAAGAGCCTGGGAGAAGAAGTCGGTTGTGGAGTTATGAAGATGTTCATCATGTGCTGACTAAAAATACAGTGAGATATCTTTTTCTTATGCAATGTTTAGTAGAAAACTTCAGCTTTTGACCAAAATCTATTTTATAGCAAACATGCATTGTTTATAATATTCAATAAGGTTGTCAGTGTTTTCCTTCACTTTAAATTACATTGTTGGTTTATCCAGGCTACAGAAGCAGTTGAAACCATAATCCTGGATTCGGCAATCTTGAAAGAGGGATGCTCAAATACTGAAGCTTTTGTTAGTATGACAAAACTAAGACTGCTCATGATCCGTGATGACGCTTATACTTACACCAAGTACTTTGACGAAGATGAGCTTGCATTCGGGGATTCATTTGGCCATCAAACTCCAAGTGATTGCTTCATAGAACACTGGATTGCGGACTTAAAGTTCCAATCTTCTCAATTGAGGTGCCTCATCTGGCGTGATTGCCCCCTAAAGTCTTGGCCATCCAACTTTCAGTTCAAGAATCTTATAAACCTTGACATGAGCTATAGTTGCATCGAACAACTTTGGAAAGGAGCTGAGGTACGATTTTTCATTTACGTAAATTTATTATTTTCAAAGTTTAGGTTCTGAGTTGTGCATGTTTTCTTGGACTTTTTAACAGCCTCTGGAAAAGTTGAAATTCATCAATTTAAGTCATTGTCAATACCTTAAGAAAACCCCTGACTTCACAAGGGCTACAAGTCTTGAGGAACTGAGATTCGAAAATTGTACAAGGTTATGTGAGGTTGACCCATCCATTTCAGCTTTGAAAAACCTTGCTATATTGAATCTAACTAGGTGCATTGATCTTAAGATTCTTCCGAGCATCACTGGTATGAAGTCTCTTAAAACCATTTGTCTTTCCGGTTGCTCAAGCCTTGAGAAGTTTCCTGAGATTTCAAATGTTATGGAGAAGCTATCAGAGTTATATTTAGGTGGGACTGCAATTAAAGAACTGCCTTCATCAATTAATAAACTCACAGGCCTTGCTACTTTGGACCTACGAGGCTGTCGAGAACTCAAGAGCCTGCCGAGCAGCATTCATATGGGATCTCTTCAAACCCTTAATCTTTCTGGTTGCTCAAACCTTGAGAAGTTTCCTGAGATTTCAGATGTTATGGAGAAGCTATCAGAGTTATATTTAGCTAGGACTGCAATTAAAGAACTGTCTTCGTCAATTAATAAACTCACGGGCCTTATTACTTTGGACCTGAAAGGCTGTCGAGAACTCAAGAGCCTGCCGAGCAGCATTCATATGGGATCTCTTCAAACCCTTAATCTTTCTGGTTGCTCAAACCTTGAGAAGTTTCCAGAGATTTCAGAAGTTATGGAGGAGCTATCAGAGCTTCATTTAGATGGGACTGCAATTAAAGAATTGCCTTCGTCAATTAATAAACTCACAGGTCTTCGTGCTTTGGACCTACGAGGCTGTCGAGAACTCAAGAGCCTGCCGAGGAGCATTCATATGGGATCTCTTCAAACTCTTAATCTTTCTGGTTGCTCAAACCTTGAGAAGTTTCCTGAGATTTCAGATGTTATGGAGAAGCTATCAGAGTTATATTTAGATGGGACTGCAATTAAAGAACTGCCTTCGTCAATTAATAAACTCACGCGCCTTACTACTTTGGACCTAGGAGGCTGTCGAGAACTCAAGAGCCTGCCGAGCAGCATTCATATGGGATCTCTTCAAACCTTTAATCTTTCTGGTTGCTCAAACCTTGAGATGTTTCCAAAGATTTCAGAAGTTATGGAGAAGCTATCAGAGCTATATTTAGGTGGGACTGCAATTAAAGAACTGCCTTCATCAATTAATAAACTCACGGGCCTTGCTACTTTGGACCTATCTGGGTTTCGAGAACTGAGGAGCCTGCCGAGCAGCATTCATATGGGATCTCTTCAAATCCTTAATCTTTCTGGTTGCTCAAACCTTGAGAAGTTTCCTGAGATGTCAGATGTTATGGAGAAGCTATCAGAGTTATATTTAGGTGGGACTGCAATTAAAGAACTGTCTTCGTCAATTAATAAACTCACGGGCCTTTCTACTTTGGACCTACGAGGCTGTCGAGAACTCAAGAGCCTGCCGAGCAGCATTCATATGGGATCTCTTCAAACCCTTAATCTTTCTGGTTGCTCAAACCTTGAGAAGTTTCCTGAGATTTCAGATGTTATGGAGAAGCTATCAGAGTTATATTTAGCTAGGACTGCAATTAAAGAACTGTCTTCGTCAATTAATAAACTCACGGGCCTTATTACTTTGGACCTGAAAGGTTGTCGAGAACTCAAGAGCCTGCCGAGCAGCATTCATATGGGATCTCTTCAAACCCTTAATCTTTCTGGTTGCTCAAACCTTGAGAAGTTTCCAGAGATTTCAGAAGTTATGGAGGAGCTATCAGAGCTTCATTTAGATGGGACTGCAATTAAAGAATTGCCTTCGTCAATTAATAAACTCACAGGTCTTCGTGCTTTGGACCTACGAGGCTGTCGAGAACTCAAGAGCCTGCCGAGGAGCATTCATATGGGATCTCTTCAAACTCTTAATCTATCTGGTTGCTCAAACCTTGAGAAGTTTCCTGAGATTTCAGATGTTATGGAGAAGCTATCATAGTTATATTTAGATGGGACTGCAATTAAAGAACTGCCTTCGTCAATTAATAAACTCACGCGCCTTACTACTTTGGACCTAGGAGGCTGTCGAGAACTCAAGAGCCTGCCGAGCAGCATTCATATGGGATCTCTTCAAACCCTTAATCTTTCTGGTTGCTCAAACCTTGAGAAGTTTCCAGAGATTTCAGAAGTTATGGAGGAGCTGTTAAAGCTTTATTTAGATGGGACTGCAATTAAAGAGCTGCCTTCATCAATTAATAAACTCACGGGCCTTACAATTTTGGACCTAAGAGGCTGTCGAGAACTAAAAAGCCTGCCGAGCAGCATTCATATGGGATCTCTTCAAACCCTTAATCTTTCTGGTTGCTCAAACCTTGAGAAGTTTCCAGAGATTTCAGATGTTATGGAGAAGCTATCAGAGTTATATTTAGATGAGACTGCAATTAAAGAATTGCCTTCGTCAATTAGAAGTCTTCCGAGGCTTGTTACATTGAACCTAAGAGATTGCAAAAAACTTGAGAGTCTTCCAAGCAACATTTGTGATCTCAATTGCCTTCAGTATGTTAGTCTTTCTGGCTGTCCAAAGTTTGAGGTGTTTCCAAACATTGTAGGAATGATGGGACTAAGAAAACTTCACTTGCCCGGAACATCTATCAAAAGAATTCCCCCGTCAATTGAATGTCTTCAGGGGCTTGTGTTACTAAATCTGAGAAACTGCAAAAGCCTTGGCAGTCTTCCAGATGGTATCTGTAATTTGGTTTCCCTTACTGTTCTCACTCTCTCTGGATGCTCAAAGATTCAAAACTTGCCTGAGAAGTTGGGAAATTTAGAATCCTTGACGGACCTTGAAGTAGAGGGAAGTGGTATAAAACAACTCCCACTTTCTTATTTACGTTTGAACAGGCTTAAAACTTTATCATGTCATGGATGTAAAGAAATGACGGCACCCTTTTCATCATGGTCAAAATCAGTGGAAGATTATAGCTACCGTGGTCTGGTACACCTTGATTTAAGTGACTGCAATCTGTTCGAATTATTGGGTATTGCTCATTTATCATCATTGAAAACATTAGACCTGTGCCGAAACAATTTTGAGAGCTTGCCTGCAGAAATGAATCGGCTTCATCATTTAACAGATCTCAAATTGGAAGGTTGCAAGAGACTGAAATCAATACCAGAGCTTTCATCAAGTATAAGCTTCATAGATGCTCATGATTGCACAGCTTTGGAATCTGTTTCAAGACCACAGCTTCTTTACAGGAATCTTTACTTCACATTTTCAAACTGCTTCCAGCTGGTGCCAAATCTATTTGAAGATATTGTGGAAGCTCATCAGGTCTCTCTCTCTCTCTCTCTCTCTCTCTCTCTCTCTCTCTCTCTCTCTCTCTCATGCAAGTTCAGTTTACCTTTGTTTTCATTCTGCAGGGTAATCTGCAACCTCTTTCCTTGTTTATGTATCTTCCTGGAAGTAAGCTTTCAGATTGGTTCAGCCATCAGTGTAGTGGATCTTCAGTAACTGTGCATCTACCACCAGTGTCGGATCATAAGCTTTTGGGATTCGCTGTGTGCAGTGTTACTAAGTTCAAGTATGCGCATTATACATCTGATCTATCTGCTCTGTGTTTTTGTACCTTCAAAGGAGAGCATGGCGAGCGCAGTTTCAGATTTGATTTGCTTGACTGGATTATCACAAGTGACAGGTTACTTGAGTCAGATCACATGTTCATGGGACATCTTCCATTGAAAATAGGAGTGCAGCTAAGTGAGCGCTATACCACCGAGGCCACAATTAGAGTTGAACTAAAAGATGGAGTCCAATCACGTGATTCTTGGGCACCAGTGCAGCAGCATCGCATCAGAAGGTGTGGAGTTCGTCTCTTTTATGCCAATCATGAGGAGGTGCATAATCAAAGCATGACACAGCCCGACTTTCGTCATGAAAATTCTGAAGCGGAACTTCGTGCTTTACGCAGATCACTGGTAAGAGTTGCTCATTCTAAGAGGAACCGTGAGGGGTGTTGCTATAATGAGGCTGAACAAAGTGGAGGTGAAACCCCTGATGCAGAGGATTTAGAGTCTAAAAGATTGGTACTTCCTGATGGGGCAAAGGAAAACTGAAGAGAATAATTCCTGTGTGTTGGATTTGATGGCTCAGTTCTGTTGGGTCTCGACCCTTTCTTAGGCGGACCTAAAACCAAACTGTTGTGGCTCTTTAGTTGGCATATGCGGATCACATGCTAGTTCTTTTTAGCGCTCGTAATTTAAAGCCTCACATTGTGCAATTTGGACGAGAGGTTCAGAACCGAAGCAGCTGCACTAGTGTGACGGAAAGAGGAGCCGAAACCCAATAGAAGAGAGATAATTCGGAGCTGCTGCATTTTTTTTTTGTACGAGTGAAACAAGTTAGAGATTGTTGTAGTTGCAGAGACAAATATTTTGTTTCTAATTCGTTTTTTTTCCCTCTTCTATTTGTGTGTATTTGGGTGTATTTTGGGTTTGAGTTTGAGAGCTTTCTTTGTAATCTCGTTTTGTTTATTAGTGGAACTTCCTCACTGTCCCCAAACTGGATGTAGGTTTACGCCGAACCAGTATAAATCTTTGTGTTATTTTGAATTGTTTGTTTTGTCATATTTTTCCGTTAGTTTATTGGTTTCAAATTAGCGCTTCCGCACAACACTCATGAACCCTAGAGAAGGTGGAGAGGAGCTTCTTGTATTTGGAAGTGCCAATTCAGATAATTTGAGTCATCCAATTTGATATTGACAGAGGTGGAGAGGAGCTTCTTGTAATGTTAAATCAACATTCGAACAAGAGAAATAGCTAGATGTGCTGAAATTGAAGAATTCAGTTGCAAACAACACATTTATGTTGCTCATCAGAACAAGATTAATTAGAATAATTAAGTTTTTAATTGCCCAGTTCCGTCCCATATGAATTTAGAATATGGAGGACGTGTTTCTGCAATGTTTTCAAATGTCCCAAGCACTTTGAAGAGCTGTTGTAACTTTGCAGTCACAAGACATAAATACCAAGTACCCTTAATTACTCTTCCAAATGTCTCAGGTTTGTGTTGACATGAACAAGAGATTTTTCAGTGTGATTGGTACACGGTTGAGTAGATCAAGTTTAATAATATAGTTGATTGAAAACTTGAAAAAAAAAATTGTAACAAATTGTATTATCATTCTTGTGTACCAAGTAGTGTGCCGGCCACACGAAAAAACTTCTCGACATGAACACAACCCAAAGGCATCACTATTAGTTACTCATAAGAATACAAAGTTTACATGAAAGGAAAAGATTAAACTTATCATTTCACGTTCAACTTAAATGACTTGCACACAAATTATCTAACTACGCGATTGTGTAAGCGTGCTAAAGTGTAATTCACTTTCGGATTAGGTGGGTTAGATGGAAACACAAACTCTCATTAACCATGTTAAATGGGTCAACGCGATTATGCCCAACTCAAACAAATTTATTTTTTGTCTTTTTCAAGTCGGATTGTCGAAGCTATTGAAAATTGTTACCTCTACGCTTTCTTGGCACGTTCTACCCAAATTCGAACAAAAACAATGAAGGGTACATCCGAACAAAAATACAATAAAAGGTACTCATCCAACAACTTTCATATTTTTAATAGAAAAACACGCATTATTCTCGTCATCGACTTTCTTAGGCTACATTTTTCTCCTGCAATGGATATTTATTTCGGAGGGTTGGTGTGGAAGGAAAGGAATGCACAGGGGGCCTAGGATTCTCTCCCATTCTCTTTTCATCCCCTCCTCTCACATTCTCTTATTTTGTCTTTCTCTTGCTATAAAAAATTAATATAAGATGTTGACGTGGCTTAACCGTGACCATTCAAATAAGAGGAGATGGAAGGAGAGGGAAAAAAAAAAGGGGAGAGAATCCTACTCCATGCACAAGGTGAGAAGCCCAATTGTTGTAGTGTCGCTGCCACCACTATAAATCCTGCATTGGGATTTTATTTCTTTTTTTGTCGTGAATTAATTGCAATGTGTGTTTTTATTGAGTAAACAAGTTCTGTAGCTAACAGCATATGTATCAAAGATTTCAGAGTAGAATCGTTATTACCCTCATTAGATTAAAAGTCAAAGAACCATTAATCGCCCGCTTTCTGTCTACTATGCGGTTGGATATGACACGTATGTGAGATACTTACACTTAATCGGAGATATTCCGGTCACCTTAACTCACTTTTCATGTGATTGGGGAGATTGAGATTATTTTCCTTTCATAAAGGTGTTAGGTATGCAATTGCAGATTCAACATAGTTTTTTGTTTGGTTACACTAGGTGTATTTACCTTTTTGTTTCAATAAAATTTCACCTTGCACAGTCGAGGTTTCTTTAACCCAAAAAGAAGTGTAGATTATTGTAGAATATTATTTACTAAAAAAACATAGTCATACGAATTAAACTTATGAAGACTTGCAAATGACACTTTATCGTAACAACAAAAAATAATAATACTTATACACCTTGGTGCGTCAATCTTTACGAATTTTCTTCTTCTTTAATAACGAATTACCTAAACCACCAATACCGCTCTACTCTAAAATTTAATAATACATAAAAAGAAGGGGCATTTAGATCTGCTGAATTTCAAAACCAGATTAGCGTACTTGGCCCGATCCCTTCGTGCAAAGCTGCTAAACCACCCTTCCTTCGCATTTCTTGGGTCAAAGCCGAAGTATGCAGATTCGTTTCACACTGAAATTTTTTATATCCAGTCTTGGAAGAACGTTATTGTTTTTTATTTTTAGAAGTCAACTAGAATTTATACCCGCGCATTGCTGCAGGGTTGAAAATTACATGAAAGATTATGCAACTGCAATTTTCATAAACAATATTCGAGTCAAAATTTGAGTTACGAACGTCAATGCAACCATTGCAATTTACACAACTTCATCATGAATGAAACTAATTAACAATCTACTGCTGCAATCAACATAACAACCACTTTGCAGGTTTTGTGGAGCCACTTTATTCTAAACATAAATCTTAACATAACTCAATAAAAGGTGTAAAAAAATTGTTAGAGAGATTAACAAAGCAGACAGAAAAATAGATATTTGTAATGAATTTCAAATCAAACCCGAGATTATATCTACTGAGTTTGATACATATGTACCTGTTGAGTTTGACACATGTTTTATACGCTTTTCTGCTGAGTTTGATATATATGTACAACCATATTAGGTGTTCAACGATGGGGATTACATTCCTATTTACAATTGGATAAATTTATACTTCTATATTGATGCAAGTTATGATTTTAATTTGAATGCCTTCTTCTACGTTCTGACAATAAAAAAAAAAAAAAAAATTTAAGATTAGATATTACAAACTGATGTACACATAATAATAGAATCAATGTCAATTTCTCCATGTTATAGCAATGCCTCATAACAAATCGTCGGCAAACAAAATCAGTTTAAGATTTTTGAATTAAAAAAAAGGCCAAAACACATTTTTAGAGAGTCCATTAGGCAGAAAAAATCATAATAGCCAATAGCAGACAAATTCAGAAAAAGATAGAAACAAATAGAATCATTTAAATTTTGTATGCTGTTAGTTTCTCAAGTAACCTTTACATATTCATTCAAATTATGCATGTATTGGGGCGCTTTAAGCAGAATGGTAGTGTAGTATTCAGAATTTATTTTCAAATGAATCTCCCACTATTCTATTTAAAACACCATTATTCTACTCAAAACTAAGTGAAAATTGCGTTGTTTTTATAAAAACATTGAAAAACATATGAATGCATGCCCAACTTTGATTAATCCATCATTAATAGCTGACTATTTCAACACTAAGAGTTGATAAGAGAACATTGGAAAACATATGAACATGCCCACCTATTATCATATCTGACATGTTGCAGTTGATTAATCTCATATAAATCCACATCAAAAGAACCGAGAAATTTAATGAAGAATTTTCCAAAACGCACAATTTAAACTAAAACCCACAAATTTAAACGAAAAACTCTATAAAATCATGAAAAATTTAATAAATCCAAGTATATTAATCACAAATTCGATCATACAAATCTTCACATCCAATAAGGACTGGTTTGGTATTGCTGTGCTTTGAAAAAAAGCTGCTGTGAGAATAAGCGGCTGTGAAATAAATCAGCAGAGTGTTTGGTAAACTTTTTTGTAAAAGTGCTTTTGAAAAAAAAAAAACAGTTTGATAGTGAGTCTTTTCATTAAAGGAGCACTGTAGCTCCGTGTGCTTTGAAAAAAGCCAGTTTTCCAAAGCTGCAAATAGCAGCTTCATCTTTTTCCTTTTATTTCAGCTTATTCTCACAGCAGCTTCCAAAATAAGCCCTTTTTTTTTTCAGTTTACCAAACACCTAAAACTCTCACAGTTTTTTTTCATGGGTGCTTTTTTTTTAAGCACCTCACTCCCAAACCACCCCTAAGTCTAGAAGGTACCTAGCTTCCTTGCAAAATCGTATCTCTACAAGCTAAGGCTCAAATTTCCTTGCAGCTGCCTTGATTCCTGATTCAAGCAGTCACACACACACACACACACACACACATATATATATATATATAAGTTGATGCGTTCAATGGGCATATGCACCTATTAGAAATTATGATACCGACTGAACACGTTAGAGTAACGTCCACGATTAAATAATAAGCATGAAAATGACTAACCTCGTAACAAAAACTGCTCAAATTTGGCGGTTAATACTTAATACTGCCTTCTACTATTGTACATAACGACATAATCGAAACAATAAGCTAATTTAACGTGTTGATAGTTGATAGCTATTTAGACTTGAACATTGAAAACAAAACCAAGGATATTTAAGGAAATACCCAAATGTTATAAGGTTGAAGGTGAAAGCATAAGCTAAACGCACAGCAAATAAGCAAGAAAAGTTGGCAATATTTTAAAGGGGACCAATATTATTTTCCCATCAAACAAAATCAAACACGAGATAACAAAAGACTCTTCCCAACTACAGTGATTTGACAATTTTCAAAAAGTTTGGAAATACAAATAATGGCCCACAGATCAAATTATATACTAACAATTCCAGAAGACATTCAGCGTTCAAACCATGGTTACCTGAATTAAATGAAAATAAAAATATTCAAGAATCAACCTTTTTCAAAGATCACTTGTTCCAGCGTTCAAACCAAAAAACTGAAGACGGTTACCTGAATTAAATGAAAATTAAAATGTAATTAATTTACTCTTCACCATGGTTTTTTTTTCTTCCAAGAATCAGAAAAACCTAAAAATATCCCAAACAATCCCAAATTTTGGAACTTCTTTAAGCCAACTTACCATGAAATTACAGTTGCTTGAGAAATTTTCTTCAAATCAGGACGGAACAGGCATTCCTGTATAAGTAATCCATTTAAAGGGTGTTTTAGCAACCATTGTTAGACAATCAATGCAAGTTTTATGAAATTATTGATTGTTTTTCATATTTAATTTTCACAAAAACTTGCTACCACCTAAGATAAAATCATTTGCATTGATTCATTGACATCGTTGACTTCGTATCGATCAGACTATTTTCCGGTGATCCAATTTGTAGATTAGTTGAGTTAGTATTTTTGCTTCTTACATTACTTTTAGTCTTGGCTGCTCGATCATCGCTGACCAGGTGGTGTTTTCAATAGTCATAAGCACTCTGTAGAGTTGTAGTGGCATTGCAGCCACAAGACATAATCAAGTACCCTTAATTACTCTTCTAGATGTCTCAGGTTCGTGTTGACATGAACACAACACAAGGGCGATATGATTAATTACTAATAAGCATACAAAATTGACATATAAGAAAAAGGTTAAAATTGTCATTTCACATTTGACGTAAATAGATCGCACATGAGTTATTGAGTTACGTGATTATGTAAGCGTGCTAAAATATGCGTCGTTTTTGAATTAGGTGGGTTGGATGGAAACACAAACTCTTATTAACTATGTTAAATGGGTTGACACCATTATGCCCAACCCAAACAAATTTGTTTTGTTTGAAATATTTCTAGAAATCTTCGGGCAATAAGGGGTGTTTGTTTGACCGGATTAGGAGGGACTGGACTAGACTAGACTAATTGCTAGTGTAGTCTCATGTTTGGTTTGCACAAGGATTAGGTTTAATGGGATTAGGGGGGACTCGCTCGGATTAATGGCTTCGCTAGGAGTTCTTAGCGAAGTACCCCAAACTCAGCCGGACTCTTAAGGGGGCGTTTGTTGCACCCAAGGAAGAAAATATCGGTAGTCCGAAAACACGGAAATATCGATGGAAATATCGGGATAATATTGATATCGATAAAAATTACATGGAAACCACGGAAATTGTAAGAAAAACTTGGAAATTTTTAATGAAACTTTGCAGGATGTTTATTTAGTCAATTATCTATTAGTTTATCACAAAAAATTGAAAGGAAATGCATTGCATGATGGATTTAACTGATTTAAGTTGATTATATAGCGAGCTGGCAAACATTGTGAGTGTAGAAAATATGTAGTAATTAATGAAAGAAGTTTAAACACACCATAATCATTTATATATAATTAATTAGCACAATATTGGGAGGTTTTATTTAGGATATTAAAAAAAAAAGGAATTGAATAAAATGATGAAGAATAATGTGCCGAATTTGAAACTTTAAATTTCTTACACATAAGCATGAGTCTAGGTGTTGAAGTTCCAAATTATTGTATATCAATTAACGATTGAAAATCAATAGGTTGAATAAGACTAAACTTTAATTTGGATGCCGATTATGTTTTTTCAAGTTTATATAAAGTAAAAGAATTGAATTTTGGAAGCTAGGAGTGTGTCAATTGTTTTATAATTCGTCCGGTCAAACCACGGCGAGTTGGCCGACGTACAAGGTATCAATCTCTTCGTCTCGTCGAGTAATACAACTTTCCTTTTTGTTTCACTCAATTTCGTTGAGTATTGAAAAAATTATACTTATTTGAATCTTACCCAGTTTCCGGCGACCGCAATGACTGTCGAGGCATTTTCCGGCCAAACCACGACGAGTCAGACGTCGTGTGAGGTACCATTCTCTTCGTCTCTTCAAGGGCTACAACTTTCGTTTTCGTCTTGCTTGATTTCGTTGAGTTTTGACAAAGTTATGGCCGTTTAAAGTTGGTGTAAATTTTCGGCCGAAATTCTGATTTCTCTCCCATTGGGCGAGTCCCACATCGCCCATGCGAGGGCAGTGAGCAAGCAATTTGTCCTATAAAACCCACATTCCCCTGCTGAGAAAAGCATAGCTTGATCGGCCTTTGGGCTATGATCAAGTGAAGTATGTGTTGAGTTTTCTCAACATATTTAAGTATTTTTTAGTATTATATCACGATATTATTGATAATTTTGAAAATATCGCGATATTATCGATAATATTGCGATATTTTAACGAAAATGGTTTGGATAGTTAAAAAAATATTGAACTTCCAAAAAAACGATTCGCCGATATTATCGATTTTTTCTTCCATGGTTGCACCGGACTATCTCGGACTGGACTATCTTCAGGACTAAGCTGGACTGGCTTAGACTAGACTAAGCTGGACTGATCTAGTAAAGCGTTTAGAGCAGTGTCGGACTAAAAAACAGGATAATTAACAAATACAATATTATATTATTTAATGCTTGTCCAATAATATTTTACTATTCAATCAACGTTTTTCATTTTTTTTCCCCCAAAAAACTAACATTTTCTGGAAACATCTCTCCTATTCTACTTCTGACTTGAAAATAATTAATAAAAAAAAATGCCTTCCTCCTTGTCTCCCTCGTTTGGTTCCGTCCCCATTATCTTCATTTTCTACCTTTTATTCCTGCAGATCGCAAATCCTTCCCATCTCTTCCTTTGACCTCTGTAATCTATACAACCATCATCTCTATCAATAATTTCACCGACTCCATTGATTGGGTATTTCTTGAATTTTTTTTTTTCCGGCCATTTGGTCAAAGTTTCGATCAAACAGAATGAAGCTTTGAGCTTCATCTGAAACAAAGAAAAGAGTTCTTTAGAGATGGGTAGAAGAAGAAGGCAAAGCTCATGGATTTTCTGGGAATTTTCTGTCCGTCCCTAAATCTAGCTGTCTCGGAATTTTGTGGGAAAAAGGAAGAACAAGCACCGCCAATTGCCTGGCCACGGTGACGCCAGAGAAGAAGAAGGCAAAGCCTAGGGATTGGTATTGGGGTTTAGCAAGAAAGCTTGGCTCTGGATCTCGGCCTCGTCTCCTTTTTAGTCCCCTTTAATACCAAGGTAAAGCACGGGACTAGATATCGTGGTTTAGCGAAGGAGACATCGCCTCCTAGTCGAGGCGAGTCTCATTAATTGTAGTCCAATACCATTCCAAACATAGAATTAGAATCCCACTTAAGTCAGTCCAAGCTAGTCCCTCCTAAGGAGGTGTAACAAACGCCCCCTTAAGACCTTCGCGAGAGAGAACCTCGCGCATCCTGAGTTGTCACACATCGCTCCTGCTTGCCCTGCTCCCTCCTTGCCTTGCTCCCTCATCCTCGTCCACCTCACCCTCATCTCTACGTCCTGCTTGCCTGCATCCTGCTCGCCCTTATCTGCTTCTCTTGCCTGGTAAACTTCGAATCTTAGATTTATTTCTTCGATTTATTTTGCAGATCGTGATATGTATGATCTTTATTTGATTTAGTTGTTTTGGGTTTGAGAAATTTTCAATAATAGACCTCTGCACTTGAACAAATTAGGGTTTTGATTTTTAGGGTCAAATTGCAGATTGAGATTGGACAGTTTGGAATCAGTTGCTGTCTATTAGTGTTTGAGATTCTTCCATTTGGTTTTGTTTTCTCACTGGGGTTGTAGATCGTGATTCGTACTGGATAAACTTTGAATCAGTTGCTGATCTTTATTTGATTTGGTTTTGTTTTCTCACTTGGGTTGAAGATCGTGATTCTTCCATTACGCTTGTAGATCGTGATTCTTCAATTCGGGTTTGCATTTGTGGTGTCTGTGAAAAAAAAAAAAAAAACTATATATATAGGGACTCTGAGAGCCATTCAGAATGGCAATGGAAAAACAAATTGATAGCTTCCCCTGAATATATGTTCAGAATGGCAATGGAAAAACAAATTGATAGCTTCCCCTGAATATATATATATATATATATATATAGACTGATACAAACCAAGAACTCCTGGAAAAAGTGTACTCAATGAAGCCACAATTCAAATAGCCATTTATACTGTGGCTTTTTTAACATTTACGAGCTCCAGTTGTGACATTGCCCAAGAAAAATGCCGTCCTACCCACATGCCCAAAAGAGCTATTTAGCTCTGTTGGTGTGTATAGAAGAAGCTCACAAGTGCTTTTGTATTTACTCATTCCTTGTTAGGCAGTGTTAGGCTGTTTTACAAATGGGACTGCGCTTGGAAACCAAAACAAACTGATTGAAATTATTTTGCTTAGAGTTGAGTATAATTTCTTAGTGGCAAGTTGGCAAAAGAAGAGAAAAAAATCATAGCTGTTCAATTTTCTATCACAGTTGCATTTTACTTTGAGAAATTTACTTTTTATTGTGCAGTTAAACATCCTCCTTTTTCACTTCTAAAATTAGTGATGTAACTTTTGAATATCTCAAGTTATTTATTGATTTACTAGGAGGTTTGTTGCCTTTTGCAGAAGGGGTTTTGTTTCTAGGCTGGAAAGGAAAAAGACACTGAAAACCAGTATCTTTGCATCAGAAGTTCAGAACTCAAGAAAGTGTTCGTCCAAAGGCTTTTAAGCGACAAAGGAAGTGGATGATTTTATTATGTGGTGCCCTTTGACATGGGTGTATTTTTTTAGTCGTACAATCCTTTTGACATGGGATGTATTTTGTTAATCGTACAATCTTAGGTTATGGCTTCTAACTTAGTTTTGCACTGTGAAATATTTTGGCTAATTTTAACTAAGATTTTGTAAATTATGGGGATCTACTAAGAAGCAGGATTTTGTAAATTAAGCCAACTCGTAATTTTGTGTCTGCCAAGCAAGAGCAGTTTCTCAAGCATTTTGTGTATGCCAACTCGTAATTTTGTGTAAATTATGTGCTTTAGGTTGGTCTACTGAGAAAATGATATGTACTTTGGGGCAGTGCATGCGTGCAGCAAGTGCCATAATTTTGTGTAAATTATGTGCTTTAGGTTGCTCGTAATTTTGTGTATGCCAAACAAGAGCAGTTTCTCAAGCACTCATCCTCACATTGTTTCCAACTCGAATTCGTATCCACAAGTGCCCATGATGTGTTAGGAGTCCTCATTTTAAGACCACCTTGCACTGCCATTCCACCACCCCCTATTCACATTCCAGTTTCCCCTATTCACAATTGGTTAATGTTAACTAGAATTTTCATTAGTTTCCCAACAAAAAAAATAAAAAATTATTATCCTACTTCCTAGTCCAATACTGTAACAAACGCTTCACTAAACTAGTCCAGCTTAGTCTAGTCAAAGCCAGTCCAGCTTAGTCTCTGCAGCTAGTCCAGTCCGAAACATTCCGGTGCAATAAACGCACTATAGACTTTTATGGCTTCGCCACTAGTAAGTCCTTTTATAAAAAAACAAATTTGTTTTGTCCTTTTCAGTCCTATTCTTTCTAGAAGGACATCCTTTCTGGATTTTTTTCCTCCTAATTCATCAAAATCAGGGATCTGTGCTATTGAAATTTGATTCAACAGCTATAAACATGGATTCACTTTAAAAGTTATAATAACTTTAACTGTTAAATCAAATTTTAACGGTCTGGATCTCCAAACTTGATGGATTAAAAGGAAGGGATCCGGAGATCCCTTTCCACTCTATCTTTGTACTTTTAACCTAAATTCGATTAAATACAACAAAAGGTACATCATCGAACAACGTTCATATTTTTAATAGAAAAACGCGCATTATCATCGTCGCTGACTCATTGACTTTCTTTGGCCACATTTTTTTCCTCCCTGAGAAAACGCATCTTTTGATCGAGGCCATTCATCTTCCTATCGATCGGACCATATATTACGGTCAACAATTGTTTCCTTTCGGGTACAATTTTCCAGTAATCGTTGAACTCCTAGCTTCAACAATCGAGATTGCAGTTCTTACATCAATGGCTGTTTCTTCTTTTTCTTCAGTATCTGACGTCCTTCGTTGGAAATATGATGTCTTCGTCAGTTTCAGAGGCCAAGACACCGGCAGGGGTTTTGTCAGCCATCTGCTCAGAGCTTTCAATCAGAAATCAATCAGTGCATCCGTGGATGCTGAAGATATTTGCAGAGACAACCGCCTTTCGGAGGAGCTCCGAAAACCCGTCCAACAGTCGAGGCTTTCGATTGTAGTTTTTTCTGAAAACTACGCTTCTACCAGTTGGTGCCTCGAACAACTGGTCCAAATGGTGAAACAAGTGAGCAGGACTGGCCCGGTGTTGGTGCCCATTTTCTATGGAGTAGATCCGTCTGAGGTTCATGGAGCCACCGGAGCTTTTGCGGAAGCTTTTGCAAGATATGAACTCGAAATGAAAAAGGAGGATGTGTGCACTTGGAGGAGAGCTCTAACTGTTGCCGCTGATTATTTTGGCTGGAATATAAAAGATTATAGGTAATTTTAATTAAATTTTCCACATCCTATTATACGTATAGTATATGTATATGTCCAAACCTTTTATATACCTTTTAGGTCTTACACAACGATAATTTTTGCAAAAAAATTACCAAACAACATTAACAACAAAGTCTTTTCTCACTAAGTGAGGTCGGCTATACGAATCCTAGAACGTCATTGCGCTCGGTTCTGTATCATGTCCTCCGTTAGATCCAAGTACTCTAAGTCTTTTCTTAGAGTCTCATTCAAAGTTTTCCTAGATCTTCCTCTACCCTTTGGCCCTGGACCTCTGTCCCGTAGTCGCATCTTCTAACCGGAGCGTTAGTAGACCTTTTTTGCACACGTCCAAACCATTGTAACCGATTTTCTCTCATCTTCCCTTCAATTTCGGCTACTCCTACTTTATCTCGGATATCTTCATTCCTAATCTTATCTTTTCTCGTGAAAAATCATATGACTGTTGAATTATAGTGATCACTTTAGTGTTTTTTGGAAGAGCATTAAGGAGGTCGGATTAATCTAATTTGTAGCAAAAATGATTATGAATGATGTAATATTACAATATAAACAGTTTAAATTGTTGAAAAAAAAAAATGTAGTGGATAAGAGATCCCTCAATAGAAAGAGACCGTACATACATACATGCGTACACAAATGTTTATGACATTACTACTTGAGGAAATTGTGCAGTACTGTTTTTCAAATTTCACATCTACAGGGATGATGCTGAGCTGATTGAGGAAATCGTACAATGGGTTTTTAACAAATTGATCCGCTGGTCATCGTTTGAGGGTGGTTGGAAATATGATGTTTTTCTCAATTTTAGAGGTGAAGACACTCGCAAGAGTTTTTCCAGCCATCTCTACAAAGCTCTGTATCAAAAAGTAATCAACACCTTCATGGATGATGAAGAGCTTAGGAAAGGCAGCCTTTCCGGAGCTCCTGAAATGTATTAAACAGTCGCGAGTTTCAATTGTTGTTTTTTTCTGAAAACTACGCTTCTTCAACATGGTGCTTAAAAGAACTCGTGCAGATCCTCAAATGCATGGATGAACAAAATCAGATAGTGGTCCCCGTTTTCTACGAAGTTGATCCATCTCTAGTTTGTAAGCCGGAAGCTTTTCCTAAACACGATCGCGATTCTCAGGTGGAGACGGAAGAGGTGCAGAGCTGGATGTTGGCCCTAACTAGAGCCACCAATTTAACTCTACCTCGCTGGGATTCACGAAACTATGAGTAATTTTTGTTTACTAATTATATTCTTTGTTTCTTTTAACCTATTAAGGGTTTGAGCTTTACATAACATTTAGTTTAATTTGAGTTGTCAGTATACATTCTCCTACCCATACTGTTTTTCATATTCCGTAGGGATGATGCCAAACTTATCGAGGACATTGTACAACATATTTCGAGAGAGCTTCCCCGTTTACCATACCGCAGATAGAGGACGATTCTGATGAGATACAAGCCTGGTTGCAGTCAATCCGAGCTAAATCAATGTGTTGTTCTTTCAATTTCAGTTTAAACGTTGTTAAAAAAAAATTAATAATAAAATCAGTTTAAACTAGTAAGTGAGCCCTCGTGATGCCGCTGGTTTTAAAAATGTGTTAAACGTGTGGAATATATTAAAGTCTATTTACATTGTTATCAAAATATATTTGCATTAATATCAAAATTTATTTACCTCTTTATGCTCAATAAGAAATAAAAGATTGATGTTGGTAGTATATATTACATAGTTCATATGGATAATGTTCATATCAAAATCTTAAGTTGAAGCCACTTAGTACTACGATCTAGTGATATTCTTTTTCACTTGTATATTCCTTTTCACTTGTAAGTTAGAGGTTTTAGATTCGATTCTTGCTAAAGACGAGTTTGAACCACATTATTGTTGCCCTATTGTGATACTAAACTCATCCCCTCCCCCTTAATATAGATAATATCGTTTGTTCAAAGAAAAAAAAAATCTTAAGTTGAAGAATTTGGAATATGTAAAGTCCCTATGGACGATTACAACTCTTCGCTTCCCTTTATCCTCATACTCTGTCCCCATGTTGAGTCCCACACTTTGAAGCTCGCAAATTATATTAAAATCCATTTACATCCATATCAAATTCTATTTTTTCTAGGTTAAAAATTTTAGGTTTTAATTCAAGAGTTTGAGATGGTCTTATGCATGAGAGGGCTAGAATCGGTTGCAAGAAGAAACACATCTTATATATCTGCTTGTCCATAAAATTTCCTTAAAAATAAGATAGATATCTATGAAGAACAGGAATAGTATCTATCTATGAAAAAATCACTTCAAAACATATCTTAAATAAGATAGATATCTAAGAAACACCTCTTATATCTACTTCTTCATAAAAGCGATTATGACTCTCCCAATATCAGTTCAAAACATGTTCTAATTAAATTGTTAACTTTTCTTCGCACATTCTTGGACCTCCAAAGTTGGAATATTAGTACAAACTGAATTTTCTACGTCGAAACTACATATTAACAAAACTCTCTTTGTCAACCAAAAGAGGGTAAAAAAACTATTTAGTTTTCTATCACAAATTTTTTTTTATGTATAATAATGTAATTTCAAAAAACTATTGGTGTGCCCAGGTGGGCCCACCCCTTTTGGTTTGTTTCCCCCGGCCCAACCTCTCTTCCTTTCTCTCCTTCTCTCTAACTCTCCCCTCCCTCCCCCGAGCTCTCTATCCTATGCAAACCCTCCATCCTTTCTCTGAGCTCAACAACAACGACCACCACCCTCACCAATTGAACGTAGGAACCTTAAAAACCCCAGGCCAAGCACCGAGAAACCCCACAATGGCGGTGTAAGATCCCACATCACCCAGGGGAGTGATCCTTATATGTATATTCTCATCCCTACCTAGCACGAGACATTTTGGGAAATCACTGGCTTCGGGTTCCATTGAAACTCCGAAGTTAAGCGAGTTTGCGCGAGAGCAATCATATGATGGGTGACCCACTGTGAAGTTATCGTGTGAGTTCCCATAAACAAAACCGTGATGGCGTGGTCGGGGCCTAAAGCGGACAATATCGCGCTACGGCGGAGTCGAGCCCGGGATGTGGTGGGGGCTCGGGCCGGGATGTGACAATTTGGTATCAGAGCCTAACTCTGGCTATGGTGTGCCGACGAGGATGTCGAGCCTCTAAGGGGGGTGGATTGTAAGATCCCACATCACCCAGGGGAGTGATCCTTATATGTATATTCTCATCCCTACTTAGCACGAGACCTTTTGGGAGCTCACTGGCTTCGGGTTCCATCGAAACTCAGAAGTTAAGTGAGTTCACGCGAGAGCAATCCCATGATGGGTGACCCACTGGGAAGTTCTCGTGTGAGTTCCCAGAAACAAAACCGTGGACCCAAAACAGACAATATCGTGCTACGGCGGAGTCGAGCCCAGGATGTGGTGGGGGCCTGGGCCGGGATGTGACAGTCTCAGATTAGTTGTATGCTATGAACATATGTTCCACAATTGCATATTCATTGTAATTAAATTTACAAGTTTTATTTATGTTAGTTATTTCTTTCTTGTTCTCATGTATTCTAATATGACTTGTCATCTTCGGGTGTCAGCCAACACGTGCCTACCTAGGTATTTGGAGGATATCAGGAGTCGGGCGTGTAAGTTAGATTAGTCATTGACGGCGCAAGAACTCAACTCATTTTTACCACTGCAGTAAAATATCATTTGAGGGTTTACTTTTTGTACCAAAATTCAAAGATGTTTTATTTTTTAAGTATATATTGTTCGGCCTGGCCTGACTTGGATTTTATTGTTATTTCATGTCCGCAACTACACGCTTTTGACCGAGACCGGTCATCTTCCTATCGATCGGACCAATATCCAGCGGTTCTTTTTTAGGGTACTCTGAAGATCAATCCATTAATTCAGTTGTTATTTCAGTTGGCAAGAATCGATATTGTGCTTGTTAATGGCAGCTTCTTCTTCTTCTGTATCATCCGGTGGTCGATATGATGTGTTCATCAATTTTAGACGCGAAGACACTCGCAAGATCTTTATCGGCCATCTTTACAAAGCGCTAGTTCAGAAATCAATATACACCTTCATTGATGGTGACGATCCGGAGCTCCCGATAACTGTCCAAGAGTCAAGGCTCTCGATTGTAGTTTTTTCTAAAAACTATGCTTCTTCCACGCGGTGCTTAAAACAACTTGTTCATATCCTAGATCGTGTGGATAAAAAGAAGCATATAGTGGTGCCCATTTTCTATCAAATAGATCCGTCTGATCTTCGTAAACTCGCTGGAAGTTTTGCGAAAGCTTTTGCTCAACATGATCACGATTCTAACGCCAACATCGATGAGGTGCAGAGCTGGAGGTCCGCTCTAACTAAAGCCGCCAATTTTTCCGGTTGGGCTTCACGAGATTATAGGTAATTTTATTTAGCTACTTTCTTTCTTTGAGCTTTTCACAGCATTTGGTCTGTTAAATCGGTATCACAATATTTTGTGTATCACAATATATGGCATTACTGTTGTGCTAGGATAGAACCATACCCGTTGGAACCAACTCAATCTAACCCACAGGAAATTTATCAAATGAAAATGCAAGAACAAAATATTAAAGACACAAAGATTTTAACGAGGTTCCTCCACAGTCAGTGTAACTGGAGTACGTCCTCGGAGCAGTAGGAGCTCACCCAATAATCCACTATCAACCAAATGGGAGTTTACAAAGTGTTGGCAATCTCACAACCCATAAGCCCAATACATCCAATAGCTCTCACACACCAAAGAAACAAATAGAGAAAGAAATATAATGAATAATTTCTTCTCTACACATATAGCTTAAAGCTATTACAACAACAACTACTTTGGTGGATGATTACTAACCAAAATGAAGCATCAACTTCTTCTTTCTTTTGGGCTCTCTACAACTCACCTTGCTTTCTCAAAGATGGACTTCTCAAAACTGAAAATTGGTGCACCCTTCCTCTTCTCTTTTCTTCTCCGAAACCAAACATATTATGGCTTTGACAAAGCCATAAAACAAGCCACAAGACAATCCATAAAACAAGGAAACATTAGACAAGTTCCATGTTTTCCTCCCCAAAACAAGGAAGGATGTTGTCCACCTTCTTTTTTTTTCTTTTGAATTGTTTTGTTGTTCACTTGGCAACTTGGCCAATTATTCAACAATCTCCACCTTGGCCAAGTTCCGAAAAACGCCATGATAAGCCAACCAACACAATTAACACACAACATCACTCCCAAACACTAGCAAGAGAACAACTCATGCCGAGCCAAATGCTCCAAAACTCCTACTGCTCAACGCCTTCTTTATATAGGCATAATGTGAGCCAAGTTCAAACAGTGAACAAACTTAGCTACACCAACAACCTTAGTCAACATATCAGCGGGGTTGTCTTTAGTTGGAATCTTCTGGAGAATGATTTCCCCTTCACCAACAATTTCACGAACAAAGTGATAACGCACATCTATGTGCTTGGTCCTCGCATGATGAACCTGATACTTAGCCAAATAAATGGCACTCTGACTATCACAATGAACCTCCACCTGCTTCTGATTAACCCCCAAATCTCTAATCAGCCCATGTATCCAAATGGCCTCCTTTATAGCTTCAGCAACTGCCATATATTCAGCCTCTGTAGTAGACAAGGCAACAGACAACTGCAAAATTGACCTCCAACAAACTGGTCCTTTAGCCATAGTAAACACATAGCCTGTAGTAGACTTCCTTCCATCCAGATCACCTGCATAATCTGAATCAACATAACCAACTGCAAAATGACCAATACCAAAGTCATCTCTCTCAAAGCATAAACCAACATCTCGAGTACCATGGAGATATCTCAATATCCACTTTGCTGCTTGCCAATGCTCTTTACCTGGATTATGCATATATCGACTCACCATGCCAACTGCATGAGCAATATCCGATCTAGAGCATACCATTGCATACATCAAACTACCAACCAAATTTGCATATGGTATATTTTTCATTTGCAGCTTCTCTTTATCAGTTTTAGGACACTGTAGAGAACTCAATTTAAAATGAGGAGCCAAAGGGGTACTAACCGGTTTGGTTGAATCATGAACTCCAAACTTCCGAATCAACTTCTCAAGGTATTGTCTTTGATTCAAACTAACCAAACCCTTCTCTCTATCTCTAGTGATCTCCATGCCAAGGATCTTCTTTGCTTCACCAAGATCCTTCATCTCAAACTCATTCTTCATTTGTTTCTTCAATTTCTCAATCTCTTCAACATTCTTTGAGGCAATCAACATATCATCAACATATATCAATAAATAAATGAAAGACCCATCTTGCAACTTCTTGAAGTACACACAATGATCATATTGACTTCTAGAATAATTTTGGCCTCTCATAAATTTATCAAACCTCAAATACCATTGCCTTGGAGATTGCTTCAAGCCATAAAGTGATTTCTTCAATTAGCAAAACAAATTCTCCTTCCCTTTCACTATATACCCATCTGGTTGACACATATAAATCTCTTCATTCAAATCACCATGTAGGAAAGCCGTCTTCACATAAAGTTGCACAAGCTCAAGATCATACTGTGCAACAAGAGCTAACATAATACGAATTGAGGAGTGCTTCACAACTGGAGAAAATATTTCATTGCAGTCAATGCCCTCCTTTTGTGCATACCCTTTAGCAACTAATCTTGCTTTAAATCTCACATTGCTTTTCTCATCAGTATCTTCCTTCTTGGCATACACCCATTTGCAACCGATAGCTTTCTTGCCCTTAGGCAATTTAGCTAACTCCCAAGTCTTGTTCTTCAAGAGAGAATTCATCTCATCACCCATGGCATTGCACCACCTCTTCTTCCCCTCACTCTCAATGGCTTTCTCGAAATTAGATGGAATATCATCAGTGATAATAGGAAGAGCAAAAGAAACATAGTCACTATACCGAGCTGGCTTGGTAATTTGTCTTTTTCCTCTGTTTTTGGCAATAGACTCTTGAGGTGAAACTTCCTCTTCAACTTGAATACAATCTTCAAGTTCAACTTCTTCAACATCCTCATGGTCTCCAACTTCTTCACTTGTAGTGGCTTCGACATCAGCGGAAATAGGATTTGAAGTACCAGAGGCAACTTTCTCAAGCTCCACCTGTTGGACATCTTTCACATTCTTCTCAGAGTCTTTGAACATACTTTCTTCATCAAATGTCACATCTCTACTAATTACCAGTTTTTTCATCTCTGGGCACCACAACCTGTAACCTTTGACACCACTACTAAAACCAAGAAAGATAGCCTTTTTGGCTCTAGGATCAAGTTTATTTTCAGTTACATGAAAATAAGCAGGTGAACCAAAAATACGAATATGATCATAATCAGAAGAAGGTTTTCCAGTCCATACCTCCATTGGTGTCTTACCCTGAATAGCAGCTGAGGGTAACCGGTTGATGATGTGACATGCATAATTAACTGCCTCTACCCAAAATGACTTGCTTAAACCCGACTGAGACAACATACATCTAACCTTCTCAAGCAAGGTTCGATTCAATCTTTCTGCAACTCCATTTTGTTGTGGAGTTCCCCGAACACTAAAATGTCTCACAATTCCTTCCTCTTTGCAAACTTTAAAGAAATGATCGGATGTGTATTCACCACCATTATCCGATCTCAAAATTTTAATCTTTCTCCCAGTCTGGTTCTCAACCATTTTCTTCCAACCCAAGAAAATGTTTAACACCTCACTCTTGTGCTTCATAGTGTAGACCCAAGACCTTCTTGAATAATCATCAACAAAAGTCACGAACCAATGTCTACCACTCAAAGAGGGAGTCTTTGTAGGACCCCAAACATCTGAATGCACATAATCAAGAATGCCCTTCGTCTGATGTACAGCAGTACCAAACTTCACTCTAGTTTGCTTCCCCAAGACACAATGCTCGCAGAAATCAAGCTTACAAGTCGTCGCACCTTTTAGAAGACCTTGTTTCACAAGCCCTTGTAGAGCTTTTTCACCGGCATGGCCTAATCTCATATGCCACAGTCTAGTAGTATCTGAATCAGATGTGCCCATATTTTCAGAGACTACAGATGCTTCACCTGTCACAGTGCTTCCCTGCAATAAATACAAATGGCCACATCTAGGAGCTTTCATCACAACAAGTGCACCATAAGTAACTTTCAATGTCTGTCCATCTGAATAAAACCTGAAACCCTTAGATTCCAGAGTACCCAAAGAAATAAGATTTTTCTTCAAATTCGGTACATACCGAACACCTGTCAACTCTTTAACCATGCCATCATGCAACTTCAAACGAACTGTACCAATCCCTTTTGTTATGCAAGGATTGTCATCTCCCATGAACACAACGCCACCATCAAACTCTTTCAAGCTTGAAAACCAATCCTTGTGAGGAGTCATATGATGAGTACAACCCGTATCCAACACCCATTTAGTAGCACAATCAAATGATGAGGAAGTGGTTAAAGCAAAATAAAAAACATCTGTTTCAACCTCAGCAACATTGGCTTCAGAACTTTCTTTTCCTTTGGTCTTCAACTTAGGACAATCTTTCTTCCAATGGCCCTTATTATGACAAAAGGCACATTCATCCCTTTCCAAAGGTTTTCTACCTTTAGAGTTTCCTCTAGGTCGAGACTATGATTTTTTCCTGCTAGAAGATGATCTTCTCTCCGATGATCTACCTCTAACAAATAAAGCTTCAGAGGTACTATCATGATTTTTATCTCTATGCCTCATTTCATAATTCATCAAGGCATTTGACACATCTTCAAATTTCACAGTTTCTTTACCATGCATAATAGTGGTAACAAAATGCTCATAAGAGTCCGGCAAGGAATTCACCAATATTAAGGCCTTATCTTCATCCTTAATATCCTCATCTAAATTTAACAAGTCGGCAATCAACTTATTAAAAGCATCAAGGTGTCTAATCATTTTTGTACCTTCTTTGTATTGGAAGCGGTAGAGCTTTTTCTTCAAGTGTAGCCGGTTTTCTGCATTCTTCGTCATATACTTGTCTTCCAATTTTTGCCACAATACACTTGCTACCGTCTCCCGCATCACAAAATACTTCTGAGTTTTTGCAAGGCACAACCGAATTGAAGAGCAAGCCCACAAATTTAATTTCTCCCATTCCGGCTTTGACATAGCTTCCGGCTTCTCTCCCAAAACGGCAAGTAGATCTTGTTGAGCCAACACATCTTTGACCTCACATTGCCACATCTCGAAGTTGTTTGTGCCATCAAACTTTTCCACTTCGAACTTTGCATTTTGCACTGTAGTTCTTGCAAACCCGGAGCTGCTTCCAAAAGGATTCTCATCTTGCCCGTCTGACATCTTTGGCAACTAGACAGTACCCAAGAGCAACTAGTGCTCTGATACCAATTGTTGTGCTAGGATAGCACCAAACCCGTTGGAACCAACTCAATCTAACCCACAGGAAATTTATCAAATGAAAATGCAAGAACAAAATATTAAAGACACAAAGATTTTAACGAGGTTCCTCCACAGTCAGTGTAACTGGAGTACGTCCTCGGAGCAGTAGGAGCTCACCCAATAATCCACTATCAACCAAATGGGAGTTTACAAAGTGTTGGCAATCTCACAACCCATAAGCCCAATACATCCAATAGCTCTCACACACCAAAGAAACAAATAGAGAAAGAAATATAATGAATAATTTTTTCTCTACACATATAGCTTAAAGCTATTACAACAACAACTACTTTGGTGGATGATTACTAACCAAAATGAAGCATCAACTTCTTCTTTCTTTTGGGCTCTCTACAACTCACCTTGCTTTCTCAAAAGATGGACTTCTCAAAACTGAAAATTGGTGCACCCTTCCTCTTCTCTTTTCTTCTCCGAAACCAAACATATTATGGCTTTGACAAAGCCATAAAACAAGCCACAAGACAATCCATAAAACAAGGAAACATTAGACAAGTTCCATGTTTTCCTCCCCAAAACAAGGAAGGATGTTGTCCACCTTCTTTTTTTTTTCTTTTGAATTGTTTTGTTGTCCACTTGGCAACTTGGCCAATTATTCAACAATTACGGCTTAAGGAAGTTGTGCAATACTGTTTTTCAAATTCCACAGGGATGAAGCCAAGTTTATTGAGGGAATCGTGCATGATATTTTTAACCAATTGCTCCAATTCAGCGAAGTTTACGTCAGTTTTAGAGGTATAGACACTCGCAAGAGTTTTGTCGTCCATCTCTCCAAAGCTCTGCATCAGAATGTACTCAGCACCTTTAGAGATGTTTCAGCGGATATTAAAGGCGATGACTTCAGCAGTATTTACAAAGTTATTCAACAATCTAGGATTTCGATTGTAATTTTTTCCGAAAACTATGCTACTTCCCGTTGGTACTTCAACAATTTGCTCGAGTCCTGGAATGTGCGGACAGAAACAATCAGATAGTGTTTCCCGTTTTCTATGGAGTAGATCCATCTGATGTTCGTCAAGCCACAGGGCCCTTTGGGGAAGCTTTTGATCGACTCGAGCAAGTTTTCAGCAACAATATGGAAAAGGTGACGCTTTGGCGCTCCGCTCTGACTAGAGCCGCCAATTATCCTGGATTTGAACGCAATAATTACAAGTAATTTTCCTTTACAAAATCTTAATATTTTTAGGTTCTAGTTTTGACCTTTTCAATCTAAGCATACTATTATTCATATTGCACAGGGATGATGCCGAGCTTATTGAGGCCATTGTACAACGTACTTGGAGAGCCTGGCGTGACTTCGAACGGATCTTGAATTGGGAGCTTGAATGAGACTGTAATCAAATACCAGAGCTTTTCACCGAGTATAATTTACATGGATGAACAAGAAATCACAGCTTCGGAAATAGTTTCAACTTTCAACACCAAAGCATAATTACGTTGAGGGATATATTGTGGGTTTTATTGCTTTTGAATAAACAAATTTCTGTAAAACAGTAGAAAGTGTCAATTAGATGCTGTTATTGAGGACATTCATCGACCGGCTAGGCCATTCACTAGAATATCCCCGAAAGCATGTGTTTAGGGAGGCGAACTTCCTACTGTGGACAGATCTTACTTCTATGATCGTGTACTTTTACGATTGTGGCGTGTAATGCTTATATCTTTGATTGTATGAGTGTGGATGCGGTAGGGAATTTAGTTTGTAACTGGTTGTGTGGTTGTACTCCTTTCTTTCTGTATAAAATCTCTCTTGAAATAAGGTGTCTTCTATCCTCTAGAGTCTTTGCCGTCCAGTTTTGCCCCACATAATTTTGTTCATCTTAGCATGAAATATAGTGACATTGAACAACTTTCTGCCTTTTTGTTTCACTTTACCCTTATATAAGCTTCAAAGAAATGTAGGAATGCTTTTGACACCGACAATAAAAGGTACCTGCTTCTGCTGTGAAAAATTATTGTCACTGTGGCCTGAAATTCTTGGTTTAAGTGACTGTTGGGAGGTATCGGATAGTATTAGCCATATATCTTCCTTGAAAATATTAAAATTTTGCAGAAACCTTATTGAGAGCTTACCGGCGATAATGAGTTGACTCATTTGTTTAACAACCCTCAAATTGGAAGCTTGCAAGAGACTGAAATCAATACCAGAGCTTTCATCAATTATAACTTCAAAGATTCTCAACCGGTGGATATAGAGACATGCAGCGACACTTTTGATAGAAGGACAACTTCTAATTCCTTTATCAATCTATTTTTTCAAATTTATTAAAATTTGCCGGGTTGGTGGATGCTTCAGCTCTGGTATCTGTCAGTGGTTCATAAGCTTTGGCTGATGGAGGCAATGTGTTCTCTATTGACTATGGTGTTTATCGGTAGCAAGTCAACAAGCACTGATCCCAGCTCCTTGAGCTCGGAGGAAACTTTGGATCCACGCTTTGTTTCTGGGAATACTGTGATCTGTGACAGTGAATAATCCTAAAGTGCAGAAGGGACTGGTGGTGAAAGATGGAGGAGGAAGAGGAGGACGAGTAGGTATGATTTTGCCAAACACAGCTGCATTGCTTAAGAATGCGGAGTTCCATTTCTATATATGCCAATCGTGAGGAGTTGCAAAACCGAAGCATGTTGCAGCCCCAAACATCATGAAAACTCCGAAGCGGAACTTCGTGTTTTTGGCAAAATCACAGGTAAGAGTTGCCAATTGATATTTCAGGTGTGTTCTGTTTCTTTATATTGCTTTTTGTGTTTTTCTTTATGTCTACTCAATTGATAAAAGCAGTATTTCGAATTTTCAGTCAGTGGCAGGTTTCACTCTACAGAGGAAGAATGATGCCGTCAACAAACAAGCAAAATATACCGGTATGTGTACACTGGTAGCAATTCACCAAGCCCTGATCCCACTTCCTTGTTTTGGAAGCAAGTTGGAATTGCTGTGTTGTTGCCAGGGAGACTGTGATTTGTTACCGTGGGATGAGTTCGGGAGTGCAGAATGGACAGGTGGGAGCTAGTAAGCATGATCATGGCAAAAACAGCTTGCAAATGGAAAGGGAAGTTGTGGCAGATTGCCAACTTGTTCCTGCTTTTGTCACTTCGCAGAACTGTTAACTCTAGCATTATGGTTAACGAGCCCAAGAACCTCTGCAACTCTAGCATTTCTTGGGACTCAGTTGGAGTCCGCCTGCAATAAAGTCTGCCTTTCATGATAACACGCGTAAGCCTCCGCAAGACGCCTCAACAGCTGCGGTTTCAACCCGGTATGATCACGGTGCACGCCTCAATAGTTAGCCTCCTTCCTCGACCTCAGAACAAAATCAAAACAAGAAAGTGCGTTGAAATTTAGAACTATTCATAATTTCTCAATTCTCAATTGATTTTAGAATATAAGAGATCAGGCAAGAAGCTTTGTAGAGTTGGAATAACTTATGGAAGTGACGCAGGACGAAGCAAGAGAGATACAAACGTAAGCCCTCGAAGAATACAATTTTTGGAGTCCACCAGATTTTGGTTGAAAACCCAAAGGTTGTTTTGTTTAATTGATTAACTTGATGCTTACAAATGAACAGCCAAATGGCTTAAATAAATATAGTACATCTGTTGGGACAACTCAGAGGACTAATGACATAAATTTGAACGACAAACGAAATGTTTGAATTTTTATTATAAACTTAAAATTGCATTTTGAAGGCTGAAACGATTCCGAATTGCCAAATTCCATGAATTTGACTCGTGACATCGTTCTCTTTCCTAAAAGATATCAAAGGTTCAATTCGGAGCTTGGACGCCAAATAGACAAATTCCCAAGCGTCCTTTTGTCTGACAGTTCATCTCCTCCTCAATCCATTCAGCTATTTGTTTTACATCAGAAAGATTTATGTTAACTTATCATCTCCTGTCTAAAATTATGAGCTCTAAGAAAGAGGAGAGTTACCATTCGATGGTAAGTGCCCATGGGCTTTGGGCCTTACATGTTTCCAAATGAAACCAGTGCGCACTTTAGCCCATTCAACCAAGTCCAATCTGAATCGCTTTGACCGAACAGCGAAGTGACAATGGAGGGAGGGTGGGCGTTGACCTGCAATCTCAGCATCCCTCCAATTCAAACAATTTCTGAAGACCAGGTATTTCACTTTCGTCGGATGTTAATGGCTGCTTCTTCTTGTTCTTCGTCTTCATCCTACAGTAGTTGGAAATATATGATGTATTCCTGAATTTTAGAGGGGAAGACACTCGCAAGATCTTCATCGGCCATCTCTACAGAGCTCTGAATCAGAAAGCAATCAACACCTTCATTGATGGCGAAGAGCTTCGAAAAGGCAACGACCTTTCGGAGCTCCTTATAGCTATTACCGACTCGAGGCTATCGATTGTAGTTTTTTCCGAAAACTACGCTTCTTCGACGTGTTGCTTGAAAGAACTCGTCCAGATACTGGAATGCATGGACACACAAAAGCAGATAGTGGTGCCTGTTTTCTACGAAGTGGATCCATCCGATATTCGTAAACTGGAGGGAAGTTTTGATGCAGTGCATAAGGAGTTTATTCAACGGGGCTTTTGGTATTTTGGTGTTCAGCCATTCCGTTAATTATTAATTTGAGATTCATGTATCTTAGGTTGTGCTGTAATGTTTTGCAGTAATTTTGATGCAAAATTAAGTGGCTAGGTGGAACAATTGTCATTTATTATGTTTCGGGGGCTTAGGGAGTTGTATTTGCATTGATGAAGATGTTTTGACACACTAGTATATTAGGGAGGGAGTTTAATATGCTAAAGGGACAATTTGGAATTATAATTTTATGGTAACCAAGAATTGAGTATTGCTCTTCTATCATTTTTCTGTCAAGCCTCGTGTATTTTTTGACATCTCCTCTATCTCTTTTTCGTTCTGCATTAAGTTTTGCAGAAGCTTTTGCTAAACATGAAAGTTATTCTAACGTTGACGGGAAGGAGGTGCAGAGCTGGCGGTCTGTTCTTGCTAGAGCCACCGATTTATCCGGTTGGGATTCAAAATATTGTAAGTAAGTTTAATTTGTTCGCATGCACTTGATATTAATGTATTTTGACAGTATAAATCCACGGTTTTGGTCACAACTAACTTCCTTACATATAGATGGCTAAGCGTTCACCAATTTGATTAGTTTTTGCATATTTATGATCAAGAAAATTAACGTATTTTTACTGTACAAATCCGGGGTTTTAGTCACAACAAGTATTGCCCTTCTAATTGTTCAGTTTTAGTTTTCTATTTTGGGCTTGTTATAAAACTCAGCTTTGCTTTGACTCTTTCGCAATGCTAGTTCTAAACCTTCACAGGGATGATGCCAATCTTATTGAAGATATTGTAGAGGATATCTTTAGCAAATTGATCCACATCTCATCAAGCAAAGCCGATGGCTTGGTTGGAATGGATTACCACATAGATGAAATGAAGTTACTATTACGTCCTGGGGCGAATGATGTTTTCGCTGTTGGAATATGGGGTTTGGGAGGTATAGGCAAAACCACCATTGCTCGCACTGTTTGTGATGAAATTGCTTGTCAATTTGAAGCTTGCTGCTTTCTTGAAAATGTTAAAGGAAGGCTTCTCAAATACTGGTGCAGTACATATGCAGGAAGTGCTTCTTGTTGTGATTGGTGTAAGAACTCTAACACAGATCGATGATATGCCAATTGAATTACCAATGTTCTGAAACAAGTCAAGTGACAAAACTTATGAACAAGAACAAGGATTGCCGAGAACATACCTGCAGAATTTGAACTTGAAGAAGCCATAACAGCCTCTGTGTTCAAAACCTTCTCATCTTTTACGATCACAATAGCTTCTCTAATCAATAGGACTTAGAACAACATAAGCTAATCTCGCAAGAGCAGTGGTTTGAACCATAAATATATAGTGCTCCTTCGTCCATTCCCTATCAGAATTGGACTAGGATTCAAAGACATACAAACCATAAAGATTCATGAGACTTTATAAAGTTTCAACACAAAGTTCTTTTCCAAAACCAATTGGAACTTCTCTCAAGACTGCATTCCTTATCAGATTTAGACTTCTTTATAATATCAATTATCCCAAGACTTATAAGAATCATACTCATACTCTTACATTCTCCCACTTGAGTATGATTCATCACAACAGATAATCATCTCAAATTATTATAAAGGTGATCAGATAAGTCATTCACCATCACACTAGTACATAGACACAACCTGCTTACATAAACCAAAACAATGAATTTATAATTGCCTCTGCAACACAAAATACAGATTTAACTTACAAATCACAATGTCCAGTTTATGTTCATAGCAATGTATCTAAGCTCAAATTGATATAAAAATTACCAAATGTTTTGGATAACAAAAGTTTATCCTCACATACAACTTACCTATGCATTTTAAAGTATTGAACTTAAGAATCTTTTCTGTTACATCGCAGAATTAACTCAAAAGTCACAACATACTTAATTTGCACATTGTAATTATGTGAACCAAAATAGCAAAACCAAACCAATTTGCTCCCACTTATCTAGGCCATACTTAACACAAACAAGTTAAGTATAAGTTAATATCAACTGTATTAACTAACAGTCATTGCAATACAATGAATGTCTTATTAATGTGATCAATTGCCACAACCAATACGCAAACAAATTCCATGATCACATTCATCCAATTCGTATTTACAACAATGTGATTTTACTTGACCAGAGCAAACACATAAATTGATTTGCTCCCACTATATCAAGTTAAGTTTAGTTCTAGCAAATAGCACTAAACTTCTCATTACTTAAACAAATTAAGTAACATAAATAATTACCAATTGCTTCAATAAAACCATAATCTGGTTTTCAAGCATCCATATGAATTATAATGGCCGGCTTAAATACTCTTAGCCTTATGCTTACATTCGAACATACGATTCTCCCACTTAAGCATAAGGAGAATATACTGCACAGTCAATAAAGAAATCAGAGATATGAACCAATTGGTTCCCGATTCCTTACCTATTGCATAATCTCAGTTTAGTCATATACACCTAAACCATTATACAAAACAGTCTATGTATCAAAAGATAGTCACAATCCATTCGGAAAAACTTATCTCACATAAACTCAAAATCACCAGTTTCAACAATGATCAAAATCAAAATAGCAAGCACAATATTTTTGCATTCAATTTGATCTTAACTAGTTCAATATCCATCAAGCAAGATCAACCAAAATTTGATAATGTTTGGATATATATCACAACAATATATCTTGATTAAAACGAGATAATCAAGACTACTATTTCTTCTGGAGAACTCGAAGTTCATCTTTCTCCCTATTTGTGATTTCAACCAAAATATAATAGCGGAAGCATGCATCATGAAATCAAAAATATACATATACAATAAGCATGCATCAATATATACATGATAAGATTAGTCGACAATAATCCAGATTAAAAATCTTCATGCCTTTAATTCATTGTCAACACCATCATCAATTATATACAGATTCGTAAGCAAGTCCTTGGAGAAAATAATGATAACTGCATATCATTAGTCTTATGAATTTCCAATAAGATGACAAATAATTATTTGTTTTCCGATTCAAAATAGAATATATATTTTGTAAATGGCTAAAAGTTTATTGTCACAAGACTCATTATAGGTGGTCAATAAAACATCTACCTTATATATTCATTTGTTCATATATTTTCTTGTATGCTTGCATCAATATTCAAAGAAACTTATGCAAGTTCTATTTGATATAGATAAAGCCGCATGCCCATAATTACAACATCTATGCACGAATGCTATCTAGATATGAATACAAATTTAATTCATATATGCGATTTATGTATAAGTCACAAAGCAATTGGCATCCATTTTATATATGCATTCCATGTTGTTGCTTTATATTGCTTGCCGACTTGCACATGATATGCAGTCAAATCCATTCCAACCCAAACTTGATATAAATCAAACCAATTGAAAATCAGGAATTGACAATAAGATGTGCACTTGTGCTGCTCCCCGCAATTAAATGTATCGAGATTCATACATGAAACAATGCATATACACATACTCTTTAATGAAAAATGGAAAAGTATATCTAGACAAATTTGTTTATGCAGCAAAGTATGATTCCAGACATCTCACATAAATCACAAGTTGGCATCTATAGGGATTTCGAGTTTAATCATGCCTTTACAATTTATATAAATAAACAAGCATACTCGAAATAGCAAAAGGCCTAATTCATTATGCTCCAACTCATCACACTATAATCATGCATATAGGAGAACAATTAATCACGCATGAAACAGTGAAGTGAGTTACCTGAATGCATCATTGGACTCGTATTCGTCAACCAATTGCAATTCCTCAACTCCAAATCAACGAAATTACTTATCCATCAGTGCTCGAGAATCGTCCATGCGGATTGCCATCACTCCAAATTCCCATGCGGATTGCCATCATAATCAACACAGCGGAAACAAGAATTTTGAAAATCAGAATTACGATGTTTATGAGAGATGTATACTGATAAATTACTATACTTATCACCAAATAAGCAAGCATGAAAAAGTTCTCTCAACCCCAGATTGAGAAACACGGTTTCAGAATAAGTAACTAATCTTGACACCAATTCCATTTAACTCAATCTAAATGTTAAACAAAATTCAAGAAATTGCAATAAGATTTCAAAATACATAGCCTTTTATGAATGGTTTCAGGATCGTATCAATCTTAGCATCAATCATGTATAAAGATTGCAGTATTGTATATATTACATCAGGAGTTTTGTATGTATCAAGGATCAAAATTCAATAAACTCGATATAATACATCAGGAGTTTTGAATTATAAACATACCTTTGGGAACAAAAGAAAAATATATATTATCGCAAATCCAAATCTTAAACAAAGATGGTTGTGAACGAGAAGATCTAGAAGCAAAGCATGTTTGGATCATCACAACTTCAAACCAAAAAGAGAAAAAAGGTGCAAACCCAGAAATTTTCGAACAAGGTTATGCGTTTTGCCAATATTCAATTTAAACAAGGTTATACGTTTTCTGGGTTTGGAACGTTTAAGTGTTCATAGCTTTTCCATCAGATTCTTGTGTAAATTTCGAACTCAATGACAATAATCAACCTGGCTCTGATACCACATGTAAGAACTCTAACACAGATCGATGATATGCCAATTGAATTACCAATGTTCTGAAACAAGTCAAGTGACAAAACTTATGAACAAGAACAAGGATTGCCGAGAACATACCTGCAGAATTTGAACTTGAAGAAGCCATAACAGCCTCTGTGTTCAAAACCTTCTCCTCTTTTACGATCACAATAGCTTCTCTAATCAATAGGACTTAGAACAACATAAGCTAATCTCGCAAGAGCAGTGGTTTGAACCATAAATATATAGTGCTCCTTCGTCCATTCCCTATCAGAATTGGACTAGGATTCAAAGACATACAAACCATAAAGATTCATGAGACTTTATAAAGTTCCAACACAAAGTTCTTTTCCAAAACCAATTGGAACTTCTCTCAAGACTGCATTCCGTATCAGATTTAGACTTCTTTATAATATCAATTATCCCAAGACTTATAAGAATCATACTCATACTCTTACAATTGGCTCATATTTTGAGCAATTACCAATTAAGTGACTTTGTGTGTTATGCTTTCGGAGTAGTGACCAAATGTGGCCATATCTCATTTCGGCTAATAGTGGAAGACAATGATGATGTTTGCTTGGGATTCTTTTGTTTTGGCCTTTTTTCTTGGTTTCCCATTTGCATGCCACGTGAGTGGCTTTGGGGTTTGAGTAAAAGGCAAAGGGAGCATGATGCATCATCATTATGCCTGTGGAAAAATGAAAGGTTGATTCATTTTTCTTCTCCATTTAGCTGCAAAGAGCCGAAGAGGAGAGGGTGTGAGAGAGAGCATCCGAAGGAGAACACAAAGGAGAGAAAATATAGAGTGAGAGTGAGAAACTCTTGGGGAGAGTGAAGTTCTTAGTAAAATTCTGTGAGGGTACAAGGGATTGGGGTTTGGGTTATGTTGATTTAACTCAAGTGTATCTTGTACTAGTTATTCTCATAGTGAAGAGCAATATCTCTTGGATGACGTAGGCAGATTTTTGCCGAACCTCATAAATTTCTCAGTGTATTTATTTCTTGTAATTTAAACTGTTCAACTGTGGGTCTGTAGTTTGGTGAGGCAATCTAAATCTCACTTCCGCACTGACGAACGGCCAAGGCACAACACTTCTTTCTAGAATATTGAAGGAAAAGGTGCGGAGTTTAGGCATGTTGGATCGAGGTTCCAAAATGATAATGAAAAGGCTACGAAGGAAACAAAAATTTCATTGTTCTTGATGACGTTGACAAATTATCCCAAATCAAAGCCTTACTTGGAAAGCAGCATTCATTTGGTGGTGGAAGTAGAATCATTATAACAACAGATATGCAATTGATAAGTGGAGCCGATGTTGTATATAAGCCCAAGAAATTAAATGAGCCTGAAGCTCTTGAACTCTTCAGCCAGTATGCCTTTAAAACCAACCAACCCACAAGAGATTATGATTGTCTCTCGAGGCTTGCCATACAACATGCTCATGGTGTGCCCTTAGCGCTTAAAGTCTTGGGAGCTTTGCTTGATGACAGAAGTGTATGGGAGTGGGAAGATGTGTTGAAGAAAACAAAGAAAACCCAGCTCATGGGAATTCAGGATGTTCTTAGAAAAAGCTTTGATGGGTTAGATGAGTCAGAGAAGGATATATTTCTAGATATTGCATGTTTCTTTAAAGGGATGGAGAAAGACTATGTAACTAAAATTCTTGATAGTTGTGGCTTTTATCCCCATAGTGGATTAGGAGTACTAATTAATAGAACTCTCATCATTATATCAGATTACGATACGCTTAAGAAGCATGATTTACTGCAAAATATGGGGTGGGAAATAGTCCACCAAGAATCTAATAAAGATCTTGGAAGACAAAGCAGGTTATGGATTTATGAAGATTTTCATCGTGTATTAACGCAAAATACGGTGAGATAAATTCATTACCTCTTTCTTTTAAGCATGTAGTATTGAGTAGAAAGCAGAAGTATGATAAATATCAAATTTGGATATTTTCACTCATTGAATTTCTACTGTTTGGTTATCTAGGCTACAGAAGCAGTGGATTTATACTTTGTGCAGGTTGCTTGATGAAAGGGAAAACAATTGTAGACACGTATACTTTGTTGGAGTTGGAAACATCTTCCAATAGACTTAATCACTTAATGCGTTGCCTGATTGGTTTAATACAAGGTTGTAATATCTACTCTTCTCTACTTTACCTCATGTAAGCTTCAAAGAAATGTAGGAACGCTTCTGATTCCGAGAATAAAAGGTACCTACTTTTAATGTGAAAGATTTTTGTCACTTTGGCCTGAAATTCTTGATTTAAGTGACTGTTGGAGGTTTCGGATGGTATTCCCCATTTATCTTCCTTGTAAATATATATTAAAGCTTGCAGAAATTTTTTTGAGAGGTTACCTGCGACACTGAATCGATTTGTTGTTTAACAACTTTCAAATTGGAAGCTTGCAACTTATAGAGATGCGGGGACGCTTTTGATGCCATTGCCAAGAATAGAAGGTAAAATAGAAGGGAAATTTCTAATTTATGTATCAATCTATTTTTCAAATTTATTTTAAATTTTCTTGGTTGGTGGTTCCTTCAGCTCTGATTTTCTGTCAACGGTCATAAGCTTTGGCTGATGAAGGCAGTGTGTTGCATACAGACTATTGTGTATATCCGTAGTAAGTCAACAAGCGCTAATCCCAGCTCCTTGAGCTCGGAAGAAACTTTGGATCCACGCTCTGTTGGCGGAAACATTGTGATCTGTGACCGTGTTGTTAATCGTAATGCATAGAAGGGACTGGTGGTGAAAGATGGAGAAGACGTACTAGGTATATGGTTTTGGCAAACACAGCTGCATCACATCAGAAGATGCGGAGTTCGTTTCTTTATATACTAATCGTGCGGAGGTGCAAACCAAAGCATGGCGCAGCCTAAAAAATCATCATGAAAACCCTGAAGCGGAACTTCGTGTTAGTCTGACCAATGTGTCTCCCTGGATAACCACGGTTGGAGCTAGCACCATGGATAGGGATTTTCCAGCTACCGTGAAGCTCGGAAATGGCAGGACTATTACCGGGGTTTCGCTCTACAGGGGAAGGATGAAGCTGTCAACAAACAAGCAATACCCTGTTGCGTATTTGGGAAGCAATTCAACTAGTCATAATCCGAGCTCGCTCTGTTTGGAGGGGACGTTGGATCGCCGAGTTGTGGCCGGAAAGATTGTGATTTGGGACCGTGGGATTAGTCCTAGAGTGCAGAAGGGAGAAGTGGTGAAAGAAGCCGGAGGAGTTGGGATGATCTTGGCAAACACAGCTGCAAACGGAGAGGAGCTTGTGGCGGATTGCCACCTTGTTCCGGCGGTTGCTGTGGGAGAGAACGAAGCAAAGGGAATCAAGCATTATGCTTCAACAAGCCCGAGAGCCACCGCAACTCTAACGTTTCTTGGAACTAGAGTTGGGGTTAGACCGTCGCCTGTGGTGGCAGCGTTTTCATCCAGAGGGCCTAATCTGGTAAGCCTTGAGATTCTCAAGCCGGATATGGTGGCACCAGGAGTGAACATCCTCGCCTTGGACAGGCGCATTAGGCCCGTCCAGCTTGCCAGCAGATCGTAGAAGGGTGAAGTTCAATATACTGTCCGGGACTTCAATGTCCTGCCCCCATGTGAGCGGCATTGCCGCTCTGCTCAAGGCAAGGCACCCGGATTGGAGTCCGGCTGCAATAAAGTCCGCCTTGATGACAACCGCTTATGTCCACGACAACACGCGAAAGCCTCTACAAGACTCCTCAGCAGCTTCAATTTCAACCCCGTATGATCACGGTGCGGGGCACATAAACCCGGTTAGGGCTCTTGACCCGGGATTGATTTACGACATTGAGGCGCAGGACTATCTTGAATTTCTCTGCACACAAAGGCTAACACCAACACAGCTCAAAGTTTTTACCAAGTACTCGAACAGAAGTTGCAAGAACAATCTAGCCAGTCCCGGGGACTTGAATTATCCGGCACTCTCGGTTGTGTTCCCGGACAGAACAAATGTTTCTGTTTTGACACTCCACAGAACTGTCACTAACGTTGGCCCTGCGGTTTCGAATTACCACGCCATTGTTTCACCGTTCAAAGGTGCTTATGTGAAAGTCGAGCCTCGGACGCTGAAATTCACCAAAGCCAATCAGAAGCTGTCATACAAAATCATCTTCACTACGAAATCCCGGCAGGCAGTCCCGGAGTTCGGAGGGTTGGTGTGGAAGGATGGAGTGCACAGGGTGAGAAGCCCCATTGTTGTAGTGTGGCTGCCACCACTATAAATCCTGCACCGGATTAATTTCAACGTGTGTTTTTATTAATGCTTTTGAATAAACAAATTTTCTGTAATAGTTAGCATCCTTCCTCTGCTTCTTGCTGTGATCTTCTAGCTACTGTCAACCTTAGAACACAAGCGAAACAACGATGTGTAGTGAAAACGTAGATTACGCAAGTTCAAATCACATTGATGTTGTTAATTAGAAGATTCAGAACTAGATTAGAATAATTTCTTAATTTGCTCAATTTCTATATTGATTCACATGTTTCTGCACTATTTTCATGTCACGACTCACAAGCATTTGGTAGGAGTTCTGGTAGTTTTTGCGAGAATGACAATTTCTGACATGCACGAAACAAAACAAATTTAAACACGACACGTTATAGGACTTGAGATTCACAATATTTGTAGCCGCATAAATATGAAGATTTTATGGTAGGTTATACCTTACCAAAATTTCTACTTATCCAAAGGATTAAGTGCATTTGATATTCGAAATGTCTCACTAATTGTGTGAATATTTCAGTTCGAATATGTCCCCAGTTATACTCAAGTTTTTCTCCGAACTGTTTGAGTACAATTTGGATCAAATTCAATACCGTCATGAACAGCTTACAAACTAAACTCAAGAAATGGGATTACCAATTTACCAGCATTAACCTTTTTGTTTCTTTTGACGAAAAAAAAATTTAATGCTGGCGGGCCGTGGGCCTATTTGGACTCATTCTGATGGGCCTTTTAAAAATTTAAAACCAGGCTAGTCCAATTCGTATTTGAATTTCCCAATACGTTGAAGAATTATTTTAGGATGATGTTATCCAGATACTCATTTCTTCCTTTCATACACCTCTTTTGATTTTAGGCAATCGAATCAAATAAGTTGAAGAAGATCAAATAACAAAATTAATAAGAATATGTGAGAGGTAAAAAAAAAGGGAACTTTAATGAAAAGCACCTGGTACTGTTCACTTTAACGAAAAACCACATTTTTACACTAAAAAGTCAATCCTGGTACTATTCACTTTACCCTTTATTTTGTCCTTATCATTAAAACTCAAAGTTTTCAAGCCCTTTTCATTAGTTTTCCTAAAAAAATATGTGTGAATAGCACTACCCTTATTTTATTACTAGCTTCTTTCTTTTGCATTTGATTTTTTTTGGATACTTTATTCTTTTTTTTTTAAATTGGCTTAATTTTATATTTAGAATAAATTCAACAAAAAAAAAAAACCATTAACTTCTCAATAAGAAGCGGTTATTTCTTTTCAAATTTTAATTACTAAACTGTTATTTAAAATTTACTAGAATATGCTACGCACAAACTGTCTGTTAATTTTTTGTTTTTGTTTTTAAAGTTAAAGGAGAGCAGCAAGAGAGTGAGAGATAACGTAAGAGTGAGGAGAGAGAGGATTATTTTTTATTTTTTTAAATAGATATGTTAAAATCACTTATAAGTGGGGTTTAAATTAAAAATAGCAAAATTTTGTTTTGTAAAATTATGTTACTGCCTTTAACTTTTTTATTGTAATAATAATTTTTTTCATCTTCTTTTAATTGACAAAGAAAATTCTATTAATATGTAGTTTAGTTAAGATAAACAAAAAGCCTTTTTGGCATAAGTAATGTTCCAACAAAGTTTATTATTATTTTTCTTTTTTTTTTCCTTTTTCTTCTTATTTTTTTGCTAATTTTCCTGGTTTGTTTAATTTTTTTTACAAAAATACCCTTGGAGATGAGAAATCAAATTTTCACGTTAGTTTTGGATTTTTTTTTAATTCAGGGGTTTTTTTAGTCCAATTGTTTATTGTGAGACCTTGTGACTTTAAAGTAAAGTTCTGGCTTCCTAATGATAAAAATAATTTTTTTTAACAAACGATGTTATCTGTACTAAGAGAAATGGTGAGCTAAGCCTCACAATGGCCTAGCAATAATGTGGTTTAAATTCACTTTTAGCGATAATTGAAACTAAAAATTAGAAGTGAAGGGGAATACTATTAGACCAGAATATTAAGTGGTAACAGTGAAGATAAATTAGTAATATTATTATTTTTATGTACAAACCTAGTAGAAAGAAACTCACTAACTTCCCGACCATTTTACAGAGTATTCTCTCTTTCCAATTTTATAGAATTACATTTTTTATTTTTTTTTGATATAGTGCTAGGAAACCACCTAGTAAAAAGAAACTTATTTTCGTTGACTCATTTGACTTTCCGACGATTTTACAGTTGTTTTCTTTCAAATTTTATAGAATTATATTTTTTTAATAATGTTAAGGAAATCAAAATTTTAAATCAAAATTGCAAGTTAAATGATATTTCACCAATTAAAAACATCACGTTAATCGACATTCAATGAATAATCTAATCTCTACTAATTAATAAAACATTTTTTATCAACCAAAAGAGGGTGAAAAGACAAATTTATCACATCCCGGCCCGGGTCCACCACTTCCCGGACCCGTTCCACCACCGTAGCATGATATTGTCCACTTTGGGCTTACTATTCCCTCACGGTTTTGTTTTTGGGAACTCATGAGCAACTTTCCAGTGGATCACCCATCCTGGGAGTGCTCTGGCCTCCTTCTCGCTTAACTTCAGAGTTCCTACGGAATCTGAACCCAAAAGGCCTCATACTAGGTAGGGATGAGAATATACATTTAAGGATCACTCCCCTGGACGATGTGGGATGTTACAATCCACCCCCTTAGGGGCCCGACGTCCTCGTTGGCACACTTCCGGCCAGAGATTGGCTCTGATACCATTTGTCACATCCCGGCCCGAATCCACCATTTCACGGGCCCGTTCCACCACCGTATCACGATATTGTCCGCCTTGGGCTTACCATTCCCTCACGGTTTTGTTTTTGGGAATTCACGAGCAACTTCTCAATGGATCACCCATCCTGGGAGTACTCTAGCCTCATTCTCGCTTAACTTGAGAGTTCATATGGAACCCGAAGCCAGTGAGCTCCCAAAAAGCCTCGTGCTAGGTAGGGATGAGAATATACATCTAAGGATCACTCCCCTGGGCGATGTGGGATGTTACAAATTAGTCTTCTATCACAAAAAAAAATGATGGACAATAATGTAATTTCACAGGTCCAAATTTTACTGTTTTTTATTGAAGTCTCATCTACGAGTAATGTTAAAATACCTCTAATATTTATATAAAAAAAAACCAAAAAAAAAAAAACACCTTCCACTCCTCCACGTTCTCTCTCTCCCTCTTTCTCCTTCTCATTTTTTAAAAAAATGTGTTCAAATACACAAAGTGTGTATGCAAATACTAGTCATCTATAACTACAACTTAGTTTATAAATTTAACTTAAAAAATTTAGTTTTCTTAACATTACATTTTTTTTTGTTGTTTTAATATTTCATTAAAACAAACAAAAAAATCACAACGGAAACGAAACAAGGCCCCAAAAACAGAGATTAGGCCCAAACAGAAACAAAGCTCAAAGAAGAAGAAAACCCTAGCAGCAGAGAAACTGTTGAAGTCGTCGTCCCCATCGCCGCACTGGTGAGCCAAACGGATGAACGGCCGCAGGGATCCAGAAGAAGATAAGGTCAAGCAAAAAAACTCCCAACACAGCACCTCCAACAGATGCACGAGATAAACCAAAAGACAGCCCAAAAAGTGCAGGACACGAATGCTCCATCATCCTCCACGAACCCAACATCGCCGCACCGGTGAGCCAAACAGAATCATATATTTGGGTACAATTTTTCCAGCCGATCATTTAACTCCCAACTCCAAAAGCTGACGCTCAATCGGCCATTTCAGCTTTTACGTTGCATTAGGCGAGTCGGTAGCTGACCATCTGCTGTGGATATTGTCCCTGTCAGATGTCAATGGCCGCTTCTTCCTCTTCCTCATGGAAATACGACGTCTTCCTGAATTTCAGAGGCGTAGACACTCGCAAGATCTTCGTCGGCCATCTCTACAGAGCTCTGGATCAGAAATTAATCACCTTCATCGACGCCGAAGAGCTCAGAAAAGGCGACGACCTCTCGCAGCTCCTCTCAGCTATCGAAGAGTCGAGGATTTCGATCGTGGTTTTCTCCCAGAACTACGCTTCTTCGACGTGGTGCTTGAAAGAACTGGTCAAAATCCTGGCGTGCATGGACGCAAAGAAGCAGATAGTGGTGCCGATTTTCTACGAAGTTGATCCATCTGAAGTTCGTAAGCAAAAGAAAAGTTTTGCAGAAGCTTTTGCTCAACACGAACGCGAATCGAACACCGACATGGAAGAGGTGGAGAGCTGGAGGTCCGCGCTAACCAGAGCTGCCAATTTATCCGGCTGGGATTCGCGAAAATACGAGTTATTACTGTTCGATTATATTCTTAATTACTTTTGAATTGGGATTTTTATAGCATTTAGTTTAATTCGGTGCTGTTTTTCATATTACACAGGGATGATGCCGAGCTTATTGAGGATATTGTGGATGACATATTTAAGAGATGGATCCAAGTATCGTCAAGCAAAGATAATGGCTTGGTTGGAATGGATTACCACATGAATGAAGTGAATTCACTATTACGTCCTGGGGTGAATGATGTTTTCACTGTTGGAATATGGGGTATGGGAGGTATAGGCAAAACCACTATTGCTCGCGCTGTTTATGATGAAATCGCTTGTCAATTTGAAGCTTGCTGCTTTCTCGAAAATGTCAAGGAAGGCTTCTCGAAAAATGGTGCAGTACACATGCAGGAAGTGCTTCTTTCTAGAATCTTGAAGGAAAAGGTGCAGAGTTTAGGCACGTTGGATCGAGGTTCCAGAGTGATAATGGAAAGGCTACAAAGGAAAAAAGTTTTCATTGTTCTTGATGACGTTGATGAATTATCCCAAATCGAAGCCTTACTTGGAAAGCAGCATTCATTTGGCGGTGGAAGTCGGGTCATTATAACAACTAGAGATAAACAATTATTAAGTGGAGCTGGTGCTGTATATGAGCCCGAGAACTTAAGGGAGCCAGAAGCTCTTAAACTCTTCAAGCAGTATGCCTTCAGAACAAACCAAACCACCAGAGTTTATGATCAGCTCTCAAGGCGTGTCGTACAATACGCTCAAGGTCTGCCTTTAGCACTCAAAGTGTTGGGAGCTTTTCTTGATAACAAAACTGTGCCCGAGTGGGAAGATGAGTTGGAAAAAATAAGGAAAATCCCGCCAAAGGGAATTCATGATGTGCTTAAAACAAGCTTTGATGGACTAGATGAAACACAGAAGAACATCTTTCTAGATATTGCATGTTTCTTGAAAGGAATGGATATAGACAGTGCAAAAAAAAGTCTGGACAGTTGTGGCTTCTATCCCCATACTGGAATAAGAGTTCTAATCGATCGAGCTCTCATATCTGTCTCAGAGTGGGGGGAACTGGAGATGCATGATTTACTAGAGGAAATGGGTCGGGAAATCGGGAGAAGAAGTAGGTTGTGGAGTTATGAAGATGTTTGTCATGTGCTGACTCAAAATACAGTGAGATTTTTTCTTATGCAATGTTTCGTAGAAAGCTTCAGCTTTCGACCAAAATCTATTTTATAGCAAACATGCATTGTTTATAATATTCAATAAGGTTCTTGGTGTTTTCCTTCACTTTAATTTACATTGTTGGTTTATCCAGGCTACAAAAGCAGTTGAAGGCATAATCCTGGATTCAGCAATCTTCAAAGAGAGATGCTCAAATACTGAAGCTTTTGTTAGTATGACAAAACTAAGACTGCTCATGATCCGTTATGATTACTTTGACGAATATGGGTTTGTATCCGAGGATTCATTTGACAGTCAAACTTCAAATGAAGCAGAAGATGAGCTTGCATTCGGGGATTCATTTGACCATCGAGCTCCACATGATTGCTTCATAAAACACTGGATTGCGGACTTAAAGTTCCAATGTTCTCAGTTGAGGTGTCTCATCTGGCGTGATTGCCCCCTCAAGTATTGGCCATCCAACTTTCAGTTCAAGAATCTTGTAAACCTTGACATGAGCTGTAGTTACCTCGAACGACTTTGGAAAGGAGCCGAGGTACGGTTTTTTCATTTACGTAAATATATTTATTTTCAATGTTTACGTTCTGAGATGTGTTGTGCATGTTTTCTTGGACTTTGTAACAGCCTCTGGAAAAGTTGAAATTCATCGATTTAAGTCATTGTCAATACCTTAAGAAAACCCCCGACTTCACAAAGGCTACAAGTCTTAAGGAACTAAATCTCGAAGCTTGTATAAGGTTATATGAGGTTGACCCATCCATTTCAGCTCTGAAAAACCTTGCTATATTGAATCTAGGAAACTGTAAAGATCTCAAGAGCCTGCCGAGCAGCATTCATATGGAATCTCTTCAAACCCTTGATCTTTCTGGTTGCTCAAACCTTGAGAAGTTTCCAGAGATTTCAGAAGCTATGGAGGAGCTGTCAGGGCTTTATTTAGATGGGACTGCAATTAAAGAACTGCCTTCGTCAATTAATAAACTCACGGGCCTTCCTATTTTGAACCTAAGTGGCTGTCGGGAACTCAAGAGCCTACCGAGCAGCATTCATATGGAATCTCTTCAAACCCTTAATCTTTCTGGTTGCTCAAACCTTGAGAAGTTTCCCGAGATTTCAGAAGTTATGGAGAAGTTGCTAGAGTTATATTTAGCTGGGACTGCAATTAAAGAATTGCCTTCGTCAATTAATAAACTCACGGGCCTTACAATTTTGGTTCTAAGAGGCTGTCAAGAACTCAAGAGCCTGCCTAGCAGCTTTCATATGGGATCTCTTCAAACCCTTAATCTTTCTAGTTGCTCAAACCTTGAGAAGTTTCCAGATATTTCAGATGTTATGGAGAAGCTATCAGAGCTTTATTTAGATGGGACTGCAATTAAAGAACTGCATTCGTCAATTAATAAACTCACGGGCCTTACTATTTTGGACCTAAGGGGCTGTCGAGAACTCAAGAGCCTGCCTAGCAGCATTCATATGGGATCTCTTCAAACCCTGAATCTGTCTGGTTGCTCAAACCTTGAGAAGTTTCCTGAGATTTCAGAAGTTATGGAGGAGCTGTCAAAGCTTCATTTAGATGGGACTGCAATTAAAGAAATGCCTTTGTCAATTAATAAATTCACGGGCCTTACAATTTTGGATCTAAGAGGCTGTCGAGAACTCAAGAGCCTACCTAGCAGCATTCATATGGGATCTCTTCAAACCCTTAATCTGTCTGGTTGCTCAAATCTTGAGAAGTTTCCAGAGATTTCAGAAGTTATGGAGGAGCTGTCAGAGCTTTATTTAGACGAGACTGCAATTAAAGAACTGCCTTCATCAATTAATAAACTCACAGGCCTCACTGTTTTGGACCTATCTCGGTGTCGAGAACTCGAGAGCCTGCCGAGCAGCATTAATATGGGATCTCTTCAAACCCTTAAACTTTTTGGTTGCTCAAACTTTGAGAAGTTTCCAGATATTTCAGATGTTATGGGGAAGCTATCAAAGCTTTATTTAGGTGGGACTGCCATTAAAGAACTGCATTCGTCAATTAATAAACTCACGGGGCTTACAATTTTGAACCTACGAGGCTGTCGAGAACTCAAGAGCATGCCAAGCAGCATTCATATGGGATCTCTTCAAACCCTTATTCTTTCAGGTTGCTCTATGCTTGAGAAGTTTCCAGATATTTCAGATGCTATGGAGAAGCTATCAAAGTTATATTTAGATGGGACTGCAATTAAAGAACTGCCTTCTTCAATTAATAAACTCACGGGCCTTACTATTTTGAACCTAAGAGGCTGTCGAGAACTCAAGAGCCTGCCGAGCAATATTCATATGGGATCTCTTCTAACCCTTAATGCTTCTGGTTGCTCAGACCTTGAGAAGTTTCGAGGGATTTTAGATGCTATGGAGAATCTATCAGAGTTATATTTAGATGAGACTGCCATTAAAGAACTGCCTTCGTCAATTAATAAACTCACGGGCCTTACTGTTTTGAACCTATCTAGATGTCAACAACTCAAGAGCCTGCCGAGCAGCATTCATATGGGATCTCTTCAAACCCTTAATCTTTCTGGTTGCTCAAACATTGAGAAGTTTCCAGATATTTCAGATGTTATGGGGAATCTATCAGAGTTATATTTAGATAGGATTGCAATTAAAGAACTGCCTTCGTCAATTAATAAACTCACGGGCCTTACTACTTTGTACCTAAGAGGCTGTCGAGAACTTAAGAGCCTGCCGAGCAGCATTCCTATGGAATCTCTTCAAAACCTTCATCTTTCTGGTTGCTCAAACCTTGAGAAGTTTCCAGAGATTTCAGAAATGATGGGGAATCTATCAGAGTTGCATTTAGATGAGACTGCCATTAAAGAATTGCCTTCATCAATTAATAAACTCACGAGCCTTACTATTTTGGACCTAAGAGGCTGTCGAGAACTCAAGAGCCTACCTAGCAGCATTCATATGGGATCTCTTCAAACCCTTAATCTGTCTGGTTGCTCAAACCTTGAGAAGTTTCCAGAGATTTCAGAAGTTATGGAGGAGCTGTCAGAGCTTTATTTAGACGAGACTGCAATTAAAGATTTGCCTTCATCAATTAATAAACTCACGGGCCTCACTGGTTTGGACCTATCTCGGTGTCGAGAACTCGAGAGCCTGCCGAGCAACATTCATATGGGATCTCTTCAAACCCTTAAACTTTTTGGTTGCTCAAACTTTGAGAAGTTTCCAGATATTTCAGATGTTATGGGGAAGCTATCAAAGCTTTATTTAGGTGGGACTGCCATTAAAGAACTGCATTCGTCAATTAATAAACTCACGGGCCTTACTATTTTGAACCTAAGAGGCTGTCGAGAACTCAAGAGCCTGCCGAGCAGCATTCATATGGGATCTCTTCAAGCTCTTATTCTTTCAGGTTGCTCTATGCTTGAGAAGTTTCCAGATATTTCAGATGATATGGAGAAGCTATCAGAGCTTTATTTAGATGGGACTGCAATTAAAGAACTGCATTCGTCAATTAATAAACTCACGGGCCTTACTATTTTGAACCTAAGAGGCTGTCGAGAATTCAAGAGCCTGCCAAGCAGTATTCATATGGGATCTCTTCTAACCCTTAATCTTTCTGGTTGCTCAAACCTTGAGAAGTTTCGAGGGATTTCAGATGCTATGGAGAATCTATCAGAGTTATATTTAGATGAGACTGCCATTAAAGAACTGTCTTCGTCAATTAATAAACTCACGGGCCTTACTGTTTTGAACCTATCTAGGTGTCAAGAACTCGAGAGCCTGCCGAGCAGCATTCATATGGGATCTCTTCGAACCCTTATTCTTTCGGGTTGCTCAATGCTTGAGAAGTTTCCAGATATTTCAGATGTTATGGAGAATCTATTAGAGTTATATTTAGATGGGACTGCCATTAAAGAACTGCCTTCGTCAATCAATAAACTCACGGGCCTTACTGTTTTGAACCTATCTGGGTGTCAAGAACTTAAGAGCCTGCCGAGCAGCATTCATATGGGATCTCTTCGAACCCTTATTCTTTCGGGTTGCTCAATGCTTGAGAAGTTTCCAGATATTTCAGATGTTATGGAGAAGCTATCAAGGTTATATTTAGATGGGACTGCCATTAAAGAACTGCCTTCGTCAATTAATAAACTCACGGGCCTTACTGTTTTGGACCTATCTGGGTGTCAAGAACTCAAGAGCCTGCCGAGCAGCATTCATATGGGATCTCTTCAAACCCTTAATCTTTCTGGTTGCTCAAAACTTTGAGAAGTTTCCAGATATTTCAGATGTTACGGAGAAGCTATCAAAGTTATATTTAGATGGGACTGCAATTAAAGAACTGCCTTCTTCAATTTGAAATCTTCCTGGGCTTGTTACGTTGAACCTAAGAGATTGCAAAAAACTCTAGTCTCCCAAGCAGCATTTGTGATCTCAAGTCCCTTCACCATCTTAGTCATTCTGGTTGCCCAAAGTTTGAGGTGTTGGAATTATTGGGTATTGCTCATTTATCATTATTGAAGAAGGCAGTTCTTTAATTGGAGTCCCATCTGCAGAAACAATTTTGAGAGCTTGCCTGCAGAAATGAATTGGCTTCATTGGTTACCAAGTCTCAAATTGGAAGGTTGCAGGGGACTGAAATCAATACCAGAGATTTCATCAACTATAAGGTTCATATATGGCCATGATTGCACAGCTTTGGAATCTGTTTCAAGACCAAGCAAGTTTTTTCCAAAAATCTGTACTTGACATTTTCAAACTGCTTCCAGCTGGTGCAAAATCTATTTGAAGATGTTGTGGAAGCTCATCAGGTCTCTCCCTCTCTCTCTCTCTCTCTCTCTCTCTCTCTACGTGCAAAAGTACGAAGCATATCTAATGCAAGTCCAGTTTACCTTTGTTTTCATTCAGCAGGGTAATCTGCAACCTCTTTCCTTGTTTATGCATCTTCCTGGAAGTAAACTTTCAGATTGGTTCAGCCATCAGTGTAGCAGATCTTCCGTAACTGTGTATCTACCACCAGTCTCGGATCATAAGATTTTGGGATTCACTGTGTGCGGTGTTATTAAGTTCAAGTATGCACATTATACATCTGATCTATCTGCTCTGTGTTTTTGTACCTTCAAAGGAGAGCATGGCGAGCGCGGTTTCTGCTTTGATTTGCTTGATTTGAGCATCACAAGGGGCAGGTTACTTGAGTCAGATTATGTGATTCTGGGGTACCAGTTCAGCAGCATCGCATCAGGAGTGAAATTCGTCTCTTTTATGCCAATTGTGAGGAGGTGCATAATCTCTTTTATGCCAATTGTGAGAGGAAGGTAATTGTAAGCCCATGTGGTCCCTTTTATCCCAAATTTGAGGTGGTGCGTTATTGAAGCATGATACAGCCGGATCAATTCCACTTTCCAGAACAACACTATCATCATGAGAATTCTGAAGCGGAACTTCTTGCTTTTGGCAAATCACTGGTAAGAGTTGCTCATTCTGAGAGGAACTGTGAGGGGTGTTGCTATAACGAGGGTGAACAAAATGGAAGTGATACCTCTGACGCAGAGGATTTGTATTGTAAAAGATTTGGTACTTCCTGATGGGGCAAAGGAAAACTGAAGTGAACAATCCCTCTGTTGGATTTGATGGCTCGGTCCTGTTGGGTCTCGACCCTTTCTACGCGGACCTAAACCCAAACTGTTGTGGCTCTTTAGTTGGCATATGCGGATCACATGCTAGGTCTTTTTAGTGCTCGTATATATAGAAGCAGCTGCACTAGTGTAAAGGAAAGACAAGAGCCGACACTCAATGGAAGAGAGATAAAATGGGGAGCTGCTGCGTTTAAGGTTCTGTAAGAGTGAAACCAATTAGCGATTGTTGTAGTTGTAGAGAGACAAATATTTTGTTTATCGTTTTTTCCCTCTTCTATTTGTGAGTGTATCTGGGTTTATTTTGGGTTTGAGTTTGAGAGCACTCTTTGTAATCTCCTTTTCCTTTTGTTTATTAGTGGAACTTCCTCGCTGCCCCCCGAACTGGATGTAGGTTTACGCCGAACCAGTATAAAGCTTTGTGTCATTTTTAATTGTTTGTTTTGTCATATTTTTCCGTATTACTTTATTGGTTTCAAATTAGCGTTTCCACACAGCACACCGAACCCAGTGAAGGTGGAAAGGAGCTTGTTGTATTTGGAAGTGCCAATTCAGATACTGTGAGTCATCCATTTTGACATTGACAGAGGTTGAGAGGAGCTTGTAATGTTAATTCAAAATTAGAACATGAGGAATGGCTCGATGTGCTGAAATTGAAAAATTCAATTGCAAACAACACATTTATGTTGCTCCTGAAAACAAGATTAATTAGAATAATTAAGTTTTTAATTGCACAATTCTGTTCCATATGAATTTAGAATATCACTTTGTAGAGCTGTAATAACTTTGCAGCCACAAGACATAAATACCAAGTACCCTTAATTACTCTTCCGGACGTCTCAGGTTCGTGTTGACATAAACGATAGATTTTTTAGTGTGCTTGACATACGGTTTGGTACACCAAATTTAATAATAATTGGTTGGAAGCTTGAAAAAAAAATTATAACGAATTGTATCATTAATTCTTGGTGTACCGAATAATGTGCCGGCCACACGAAAAAACTTCTTGACATGAACACAACCCAAAGGCGTCACTATTAGCTACTAATAAGAATACAAAGTTTACATGAAAGAAAAAGGTTAAACTATCATTTCACGTTCAACTTAAATAATTACACAGTTATCTAGTTACGCAATTGTGTAAGCGTGCTAAAGTGTACGTCACTTTCGAATTAGGTGGGTTGGATGGGAACACAAACTCTTATTAACCATGTTAAATGGGTCAGCACGATTATGCCCAACCCAAACAAATTTATTTTTTGTCTTTTTCAAGTCGGATTATCGAATCTGTCTAAAATTGTTGTCTCTACTCTTTCTTGGCTTTCTACCCAAATTCGAACAAAAACAATGAAGGGTACATCCGAACAAAAATACAATAAAAGGTACATCATACAACAACTTTCGTAATTTTAATAAAAAACGCGCATTATCCTCATCATACATATGAAATATTTCAGAGTAGTACCATTACTAACGTGACAATAGTTTAGAAGCCAAACGATGCTATTAGACATGACACATATGTGAGAAGCTGACTCTTAACTCGAGGATATTTCCAATCACTCTAACTCACTTTTCGTGTGAATAGCGAGATCGGAATATATTTCCGATTTACAAAGAAGTTGTTGGGTATGTAGGTGAAGATTCAACATAGTTGAACGATATGCTTAGTGTAGAATACCTTTTTTTTTTTTTTTTTGTTACACTAGGTGCATTTGCCTTTTCATTTTAATAAATTTTCACCTCGCACAGTCGAGGTTTCTTTAATAAAAAGAAAAAGTGTAGATAGTATAGAATATCATTTATACTAAAAAAAAAACATATTCATACAAATTAAACTCATGGAATTTGCATATGGCGCTTTACTACAGTGACAAAAGATAATAATGCGCATACATTTTGATGTGAATTCGATCCTTACGGATTTGTTGTGAATTCGATCCTTACATATTTTCCTCTTCTCTAATATCTAATTACCTAAACCACCAACGTTGCCCTACTGTAAAAATTAATAATAAATAAAAAGAAGGGTCATTTAAGATTTGCTGAGTTTCAAAACCAAATTAGTGTACCTTACGTAATGATCTAATTTGCATTGGCTCATTGACTTCGTGTCGGTCAGACCATTTTCCGGTGATCCAATTTGTAGTTGAGTTAGCAGCTCGATCATAAGCACTTTGTATAGTTCCAGTAACTTTGCCGCCACCAGACATAAATATCAAGTACCCTTAATTACTCTTCCAGATGTCTCAGGTTCGTGTTGACATGAACACAGCACAAAGACGACACGATTAATTACTCATATGAATACAAAATTTACATAAAGAAAAATGATTAAAATTGTCATTTCACATTCAACTTAACTGGATCGCACACAAGTTACCGAGTTACGCGATTATGTAAGTGTGCTAAAGAGTACATCACTTTCGGATTATGTGGGTTAGATCAAAACACAAACTCTTATTAACCATGTTAAATGGGTTGACACGATTATGCCCAAACTCAAACAAATTTGTTTTGTTTGAAATGTCTCTATGAATCTTTAAGTCAATGAAAAAATAGAATTTTGTGTCTTTTCCACTAGTGAGTCCCTTTATTCATATTTTTATTAGAAAAACGCGCATTAGCCTCGTCATTGACTCAGTGACTCTCTTGGCCTTGTCATGGTAGGGATGAGGATCATCTTCGAATTCTCTTTGTGGGAATTTTTGATATTTTGATATTTTAATTGTTTATCGTACATTGTGTTGTCAGTTTTTGTTAGATATTATTTATGTTTAATTTTAAATAAAAAATTTAAAAAAAATTATGACCGCACGATATACGATGAACGGCTAAGATATGAGAATGTGTATAATTTCCATAATTTGTGTCCGTATGGGATCCAAATCCCGTAGGACCTTCCGACCCACTGCTTTTCCTATATTCTCTTGTAATTGCATTAGTATAGTGACTCAGCACTAGAGTTACAAAGTCGTTTGTCTCACTTTTAGCTTTTGGGAGAAGATAAAGCCCCTTTTTATTTAAAAACGATTTTATTTGCGAGGAAAAAAAAAAGGTTAGTAATAATGTGGTTCAAATTTATTTTTTATGTGAATCAAACTTAAAATTTCTTAATTATAAATAAATAAGAATACCACTAAATCGTAGTACGTATTTTCTTTATGTTTATGAAATGAATTAAACCTTTAGCTTTTTTTGTCTTTTTCTTTTTTAAATCTCTCTCTCGGTGCGGCTGGTAGCTTTTTGAAAGTCAAGAGTGGGTATTTGGAGCTATTAGTTAAGTTGATTATTAAGGTGTAGTTATCATCTTACTTCTAGTTGTATCTTGTAAAGATCTTGTATCTTCTTTCCCATATAGGGTGGTTATAGCTTTTTAGCTTTTTCCCTTACCTTACTTTCTGCTCCTTGTTTTATGGAGCTGCCGTGTAGGAGTGATTCAAGGGTGATCAGTGTGTTGATCACTCCTTACCCTATATATCTTGTATCCTTGTGTTGTTGTTTCCTTATGAATCATAATACAAACAAACACTTAAAACTCAACATGGTATCAGAGCAGGAATAACCTTGCTCTATGATACTTGTTGCTCTGTTCTTCAAGCATTCTTCCATGGCTGATGAAAACCTTATCCTCGAGTCCGAAGCTGATAGCGTGTTCTAAATGAGTTCAACTACTTACCATGGTCGAGGGTAGTCTCACTTGCCCTAGGAGAAATATCAAAGCTAGGGTTCATAAATGGAAGTATTGAAGCTCCTGATGCTTCCTCTCCCACTTATGAATCTTGGCTCAGCAAAGATCAGTTGGTCATGTCCTGGCTTCTTAACTCCATGGAGCGGAAGATAGTTGAGATATTCAGCTACTCTGAGTCATCTTTCCAGCTATGGAAGTCTGTGAAAGAGATGTATGCAAATCAGAATAATGCAGCCCGTGTGTTTCAGCTTAAAAGGGATATCGTGAGCATGCAACAAGATGGAAAACCTTTTGTTCAGCTTCTTGGAAGTCTAAAAGGTATGTGGAATGAGTTGGAGGTATACCGTACACACAAAACAGACTCAAATCTACTTCTTAAAAGGGCTGAAGAAGATAAAATCTTCCAACTTCTCTCTAGTCTGGGTTCTAAATATGAGGATCCTCGTAGCCACATTTTCATGAATCCAGAGCTTCTCACATTTGCCAATGTTTGTGCAACAATTCAAAGGGAAGAAATGAGGAAAAAGGTTGTGAACACTGGTACCACGACGACTGCCTCGGAAGCTAGGGCTTACTTTTCCAGTGATAAGAAATACTTCTCTAGTGATAAGAAGTACAAGGATCCTCATCTCAAATGCAAACATTGTGATGCCACCGGACACGTGAGGGACCATTGCTGGATTTTTCACCCTGAGCTCAAACCAGACTTCATGAAAAATGAAAGGTTTATTCAGAAGAAGTCTCAGTTCTCCAGTTACAAAGCTAATCATGCCTCATCCCTGTCAACTAGAGGCTTAGAGGATCTTTTGAATTTTACCTCCAATCCCACCACACTTATAAATGAATTCACTGCGTACCTTCAAATGAAGAAGGAAGTATCTGGGAGTGATGAAGCTACTACCTTTGGAAATGGCAACTCAACTGCTTTGTTGGGAAAGTTTGCAGGTTTTCTGGCTGACTCGAAAAAACTCACTCAGGACAACATGCAAAGTATATTGACAATTTTCAAAACTGCTCTAAATATAAATCAATTGCATGATTTGTGGGTCATAGATTTTGATGCCACATACCACATGACAAACCAATTTTACAAGCTCCATGATTTTAAAAAACTTCCTATACCTTCACATGTTTCAGTTGCTAATGGGGATGGAGCTAAAGTGTTAGGAATGGGAAAAATACATCTAGTGTCTGACAATATAGAGTCTAAAGCCTTGTACGTTCCTTTATTTCCTTTTAACTTTTCTCAGTTGGAAAAATCACACATACCTTAAATTGTTCAATTACTTTCTCCCCTTACATTGTCATTTTTCAGGACTGTATCACCAAGAAGAAGATTGGTGAAGGTTTTTTCTTAGATGGTCTCTATTACCTATCCAAGGAGACTTCATTTCTCAAGGGATTTTAAGTCAAGTCTAACCTAAGTCAAGACCAAAACCTGTGGCATCAAAGATTAGCTCATCCATCCGAGCCCATTTTGTCAAGATTGTTTCCAAATCTGTGTAAAGAAGTGATCCATTGTGATACTTGTCATTTTTTAAAGCCACTAGGTTACCTTTTGGTTCATCCTCAAATAGGACCAAACAAGATTTTGAACTTGTACATTTAGATGTATGAGGGCCATTTTTTGAATCTTTTGATGGGTATAAGTATTTTGTAACTTTCATAGATGATTTCTCGAGAGTTACTTGGTTATACCTTTTGAAATCTAAGAGTGAAGTTGTTGAAGCATTCATAGATTTTCATAATCTTGTCAAAAATCATTTCAATTCCCAAATCCAAACTTTGAGATCTGATAATGGCTCAGAATATATGTCACACATCATGAAACAATATTTAAGCAGTAATGGAATTTTGCATCAAACCAGTTGTGTTGATACTCCACAACAAAATGGCATAGCCGAGAGAAAGAACCGTGATCTACTTGAAAAAACAAGAACTCTAATGTTGCACATGAAAGTACCAAAAAGATTTTGGTCCCTAGGGGTCATGATAGCTGCATATATCATAAATAGATTACCAAGTCGAGTCTTGGAGTTCAAATCTCCAATGAAAGTGTTAAAAGGAAGGGATGTTAATCTGTCACATCTTAAAGTCTTTAGGTGCACATGCTATGTTCATATTCAATCTCAGCATAGGGATAAACTGGACCCTAGGGCTAACAAATGCATGTTTCTTGGTTACTCATCTACTCAAAAAGGTTACGAGTGTTATAGTCCCGAGTTAAAGAGAGTTGTAGTTTCAAGGGATGTTCGATTTGATGAAACTAACTCATTTTACAACAAGCTGTCTGATGATCAGTCAAATGGGGATTCATGTTTTGAGTTTTTTCCCTTACTAAGGGTTGAGGAACTATCTTTTGAGATACAACCTCTTAATGCTCATGCTTCAGCTGCTAAAACTCAAGGTAGTGATCACAATCCTGACCAACAGATGCATAATGAAGAATCTCCTCATGAATAGCCATAAATCTCGATAGAAGAAACACAACAGGTCAAAGGCAAAAGAAATCCAGTGCGTGCTAGGCACCCTCCTACAAGGCTTTAAGATTATGTGACTTATTCAGCCAGGCATCCAATCAGTGGTTTCATGCTCTTCCAGAAAATTTCAAAATCTTATGTTGCCTATTTGAACACCATCACCAGTCACTGCGAGTCTCAAACATTTCAAGAAGCAAGCTGCCAAGAAGTGTGGAGAAATGCCATGGAGGAAGAGCTTCGTGCTCTCACCAATCATAACACTTGGAGTGTAGTTAGACTTCCACCAGAAAAAAGGCAGTTGGTAGTAAGTGGATCTACAAGATCAAATTCCACTCAGATGGATCGATTGAAAGACGCAAAGCTAGGTTGGTGGCTAGAGGATTCACTTAAACATATGTCGTGGACTATAAGGAAACATTCGCTCCAGTTGCCAAGATGAACATTGTGAGGGTGTTATTGTCAGTTGTTGTGAATAAAGGATGGTCACTATACCAAATGGATGTGAAGAATGCATTCTTACATGGCAACCTTGAAGATGAGGTCTACATGAAGCCACCACCGAGACATCTCAATACAATGAGCCTGGCATGGTGTGTAGGTTGCAGAAATCCATTTATGGATTAAAAAAAATCCCCAAGAGCCTGGTATGCCAAGCTTAGTTCGGTTCTTGAAGAAGCTGGTTTTCAAAGAAGTCATGTAAACTCATCCATGTTTGTTCGAACAGAAGTGGTTGGCAAAGTTGTAGTGTTGATCTACGTTGATGACTTAATAATCACAGGGGACAATGCTGATGAAATCACAAACCTCAAGGTCTCCCTACAACAGAAGTTCTCCATCAAAGATCTTAAAAGGTTAAAATATTTTCTGGGGATAGAAATGGCATCATCAAGTAAAGGGCTATTTCTTAACCAAAGGAAGTATATCATCGATCGTCTCACGGAATCAAACATGAAGGATGCCAAGCCAGTTCAAACTTTTATCAACAGCAAGCTTAAGCTTAGCTTGGAAGGCAAACTTCTGCCTAATATTGGTTACTATCAACGACTTGTTGGTAAGTTAATTTATTTAACTATCAAAAGACCATATATTACATTTGCAGTGAGCTTAGCTAGTCAATTCATGCATGCACCTACAATAGAACACTTTAACCTCGTTAAGAGAACACTTCGTTATCTCAAAGGATTGATTGGAAGAGGAATTCTCATGAAGAAGAATGATAACACTCAAGTTATTGGTTACTATAATGCTGACTGGGCAGGAAACCAAATAGATCGAAAGTCTACCACAGGTTATTGCACGTTCGTGGGAGGAAATTTGGTAACATGGAAGAGTAAGAAGCAAAGTGTCATTGCAAGATCTAGTGTAGAAGCTGAGTATAGATCGATGGCATCCACAACATGTGAATTAATATGGCTTAAGGGTCTTTTGAGCGATTTGAGGTTCCAAACAAAGCAACATATGTCAATGTACTGTGATAATCAAGCTGCAATGCACATAGCATCCAATCCAGTGTTCCACGAACGAACAAACATATTGAGGTTGATTGTCACTATGTCCGTGCTCAGGGGCAAACTTAAGTGATTCAAACTTTCTACACAAGGAATGCTGATCAGTTAGCTGACATTTTCACCAAACCATTACCTCTAAATCAGTTTAAACGTCTTCTATCTAAGCTTGGTTCCATCAACATTCTAGACCCAGCTTAAGGAGGAGTTTTGAAAGTCAAGAGTGGGTATTTAGAGCTATTAGTTAGGTTGATTATTAGGGTGTAGTTGTCACCTTACTTCTAGTTGTATCTTGTAAAGATCTTGTATCTTATTTCCCATACTTCTAGGGTGGTTATAGCTTTTTAGCTTTTTCCCTTACCTTACTTTCTGCTCCTTGTTTTATGGAGCTGCCGTGTAGGAGTGATTCAAGGGTGATCAGTGTGTTGATCACTCATTGCCCTATATATCTTGTATCCTTGTGTTGTTTTTTCCTTATGAATCATAATACAAACAAACACTTAAAACTCAACATAGCTTTTTCTTTTTCTCTGTCTTTTTCCTTTTCCTTTTTTTTTTTTGGTGCGGCTGGTACCGAACCTAACTCCAAAAGCTGACGCTTAATCGGACATTTCAGCTTTTACGTTGTATTAGGCGAGTCGATAGCTGACCATCGGTTGTCGATATTCTCCTTGTAAAATGTCAATGGCCGCTTCTTCGTCTTCCTCATGGAAATACGACGTCTTCCTCAATTTCAGAGGCGAAGACACTCGCAAGATCTTTGTCGGCCATCTCTACAGTGCTCTGCGTCGGAAAGCAATCAACACCTTCATCTACGCCGAAGAGCTCAAAAAAGGCAACGACCTTTCGGAAGTCCTTGCAGCTATCGAGTTGTCGAGGCTTTCGATTGTGGTTTTCTCCCAGGACTACCCTTCTTCGACGTGGTGCTTGAAAGAACTGGTCAAAATCCTGGCATGCATGGATACAAAGAAGCAGATAGTGGTGCCGATTTTCTACCAAGTTGATCCATCTGAAGTTCGTAAGCTCAAGAGAAGTTTTGCAGAAGCTTTTCCTCAAAACAAACGAGAATCGAACGCCGAAATGAAAGAGGTGGAGAGCTGGAGGTCCGCGCTAATCAGAGCCGCCAATTTATCTGGCTTGGATTCACGAAAATACGAGTAATTACTAATTACTGTTCGATTATATTCTTAATTACTTTTGAATTGGATTTTTTGTAGCATTAAGTTTAATTCGGTGTCACTGTAGTCTGTATAGTGTATATTTTCCTAGCATGGCAATGCTGTTTTTCTTATTACACAGGGATGATGGCAAGCTTATTGAGGAAATTGTGGAAGATATATTTGAGAAATTGATTGAAATCTCGTCAAGGAAAGCAAATGGATTGGTTGGAATGGATTCTCATATGCATGAAATGCGTTTATTGTTATATCATGATCCTCCTGGGTTGGAAATGGATGATGTTCGTATTGTCGGAATATGGGGTATGGTGGTATAGGCAAAACAACTATTGCTAGACCTCTTTATGATGAAGTCGCTTGTCGATTTGAAGCTTGTTACTTTCTTGACAATGTCAAGGATGGTTTCATGAAGCATGGCGAACTACATTTGCAGACACAACTTCTATCAAGTATCTCGAATAACAAGGTGGGGAGTTCAGACATTTCGAGTAATGGCTTTGAGGTGATGTTAAAGAGCCTAGGCAAGAGAAAAGTTCTTATTGTTGTTGATGATGTGGACAAATTAGACCAAATTGAAGCTTTACTAGGAAAGCAACATTCATTTGGTGGTGGAAGTAGAATCGTTATAACAACGAGAGATTTGCAATTATTAAGCGGATTTGATGCAATGTATAAGCCTGAGACTTTCAGTGATTCCAAAGCTCTGGAACTCCTTAGGAAGTACGCCTTCAGAACAAATCAACCCACTAATGATTTTGATCATCTTTCAAGGCGTGTCATACAATATGCTCAAGGTCTGCCTTTAGCACTCAAAGTCTTGGGAGTTTTTCTTCATAACAAAACTGTACACGAGTGGGAGAATGTGTTAGAAAAAATAAGGAAATTCCCACAAAGGGAAATTCATGATGTGCTTAAAACAAGTTTCGATGGACTAGATGACACAGAGAAGGACATCTTTCTAGATATTGCATGTTTCTTTAAAGGAACGGAAAAAGACTATACAACTGTAATTCTCGACGGTTGTGGTTTCTATCCTCAAACTAGAATAAGAGTTCTAATCGATCGAGCTCTCATATCTTTCTCAGAGTGGGGGAAATTGGACATGCATGGGAAATCGTTCGCCAAGAATCTATCAAAGAGCCTGGGATAATGATTCCTCTGGCATTACGACCTTTACCACAACGATGCTGTCCATAGATCAAATTATTTCGTGGATTGGATTTCACTTGACTGTCTACGGCTCCATTGCGTGTGCTCGGGGTAGAAGTTTTGTATAAATGTATCGCTATGCTATTAAGTATTTTGATTTAAGTTCTTTTCTTTCTAAGAGGTGGAATAGAATAACCCGGTTGAAGCGTAATGATCATACGTCTGTAATGCATTGTATGTCCCATAATAGTTCCCATTCTTCTACCCTTTCCCGGGAGTCGATGACTATTCATAGCTATTACCTTGACACCAAAGAAGAGTTCGACCCAATGCTTTATTTCTGTCCTAGTTGAAGTAGGTTGTGGAGTTCTAAAGATGTTCATCATGTGCTGACTCAAAATACAGTGAGATATCTTTTTCTTTTGCAATGTTTAGTAGAAAGCTTTTTCTCAGTTGAGGTGTCTCATCTGGCGTGGTTGCCCCCTAAAGTCTTGGCCATCCAACTTTCAGTTAAAGAATTTTGTAAACCTTGACATGCGCAATAGTTTCATCGAACAATTTTGGAAATGAGCAGAGGTACGATTTTTCATTTACGTAAATATATTTATTTTCAATGTTTAGGTTCTGAGATGTGTTGTGCATGTTTTCCTAAACTTTTTAACAGCCTCTAGAAAAGTTGAAATTCATCAATTTAAGTTATTGTCAATACCATAAGAAAACCCCCGACTTCACAAAGGCTACAAGTCTTGGGGAACTAAATCTCGAAGGTTGTAAAAAGTTATATGAGGTTGACCCATCCACTTCAACTCTGAAAAACCTTGTTATATTGACTCTAGGAGGGTGCAAAGATCTTAAGATTCTTCCGAACACCATTCAATTGAAATCTCTTAAGTCCTTTATTCTTTCTGGTTGCTCAAACCTTTAGAAGTTTCCAGAGATTTCAGATGTTATGGAGAAGTTATCAGTGTTATATTTAGATCGAATTGCAATTAAAGAACTATTTTTGCCAATTAATAAACTCAGGCCTTACTGCTTTGGACCTAAGAGGCTGTCGAGAACTCAAGAGCATGCCAAGTAGCATTCATATGGAATCGCTTCAAACCTTTAATCTTTCTGGTTGCTCAAACCTTGAGAAGTTTCCAAATATTTCAGATGTTATGGAGAAGCTATCAAAGCTTTATTTAGACGAGACTGCAATTAAAGAACTGCCTTCGTCTATTAATAAACTCACATGCCTTACAATTTTGAACCTAAGAAGTTGTTGAGAACTCAAGAGCCTACCGAGCATTCATATAGGATCTCTTCAAACCCTTAATCTTTTTGGTTGCTCAAACCTTGAGAAGTTTCCAGATATTTCAGATGTTATGGAGAAGCTATCAGAACTTTATTTCAATGTGACTGCAATTAAATAATTGTCTTTGTCAATTAATAAACTCACGGGACTTATTGTTTTGAACCTAAGAGGCTATCGAGAACTCAAGAGCCTACCGAGCAACATTCATATGAGATCTCTTCAAACCATTAATCTTTTTGGTTGCTCAAGCCTTGAGAAGTTTCCAGATATTTCAGATGTTATGGATAAGTTATCATAGTTATATTTAGTTGGGACTACAATTAAAAAACTGCCTTCGTCAATTAATAAACTCAAGGGCCTTACTCTCTTGGACCTAAGACGATGTCGAGAACTCAAGAGCCTGCCGAGTAGCTTTCATATGAGATCTCTTCAGATCCTTGATCTTTCTGGTTGCTCAAACCTCGAGAAGTTTCCAGATATTTCTGATGTTATGGAGCAGTTATCAGAGCTTTATTTAGATGGTACTACAATTAAAGAATTGCCTTAATCAGTTAATAAACTCACGGGCCTTACTATTTTGGACCTAAGAGGTTGTCAAGAACTCAAGAGCTTGCCGAGTAGCATTCATATGAGATCTCTTCAAACCCTTAATCTTTCTGGTTGCTTAATGCTTGAGAAGTTTCTAGATATTTCAGATGTTATGGAGAAGCTATCAGAGCTTTATTTAGGTGGGACTGCATTAAAGAACTACCTTCGTCAATTAATATACTCACAGGCCTTACTGTTTTGGACCTAAGAGGTTGTCGAGAACTCAAGAGCCTGCCGAGCAGCATTCATATGGTATCTTTTCAAACCCTTTATCTTTCTGGTTGCTCAATGCTTGAGAAGTTTCCAGATTGTTCAGATGTTATGGAGAAGCTATTAAAGCTTTATTTAGATGGGACTGCAATTAAAGAACTGCCTTCGTCAATTAATATACTCTCGTGCCTTACTGTTTTGGATCTAAGAGGCTGTTGAGAACTCAAGAGCCTGTCGAACAGTATTCATATGGGATCTTTTCAAACCGTTAATCTTTCTGGTTGCTCAATGGTTGAGAAGTTTCCAGATATTTCAGATGTTATGGAGAAGCTATCAGAGCTTCATTTATATAGGACTGCAATTAATGAACTGTCTTCGTCAATTAATAAACTCAAGGACCTTACTATTTTGGACCTAAGAGGCTGTCGAGAACTCAAGAGCCTGCCGAGCAACATTCATATAGGATCTCTTCAAACCTTTAATCTTTCTGGTTACTCAAACCTGGAAAAGTTTCCTGATATGTCAGATGTTACAGAGAAGTTATCAAAGCTTTATTTAGTTGGGACTGCAATTAAAGAACTACCTTTGTCAATTAATATACTCACAGGCTTTACCGTTTTGGATCTAAGAGGCTGTCGAGAACTCAAGAGACTACCGAGCAGCATTTATATGAGATCTCTTCAAACCCTTAATCTTTCTGGTTGCTCAATGCTTGAGAAGTTTCCAGATATTTCAGATGTTATGGAGAAGCTATCAGAACTTTATTTAGATGGGATTGCAATTAAAGAACTGCCTTTTTCAATTAATAAACTCATGGGCCTTACTATTTTGGACCTAAGAGGCTGTTGAGAACTCTAGAGCATACTGAGCAACATTCATATGGGATCTCTTCAAACCCTTAATCTTTATGGTTGCTCAAACCTTGAGAAGTTTCCAGATATTTCAGATCTTATGGAGATGCTATTAGAGCTTTATTTAGGTGGGACTGCAATTAAAGAACTGCCTTCGTTAATTAGAAATCTTCCGGGGCTTGTTTCATTGAACTAAGCGATTGCAAAAGCCTCATGATACATAATCTTGTTTTGTTTATGAGTGGAACTTCCTCGCTGTCGCCGAACTGGATGTAGGCTTACACCGAACCAATATAAATCTTTGTGTCATTTTGAATTGTTTGTTTTGTCATATTTTTCCGTATTAGTTTATTGGTTTCAAATTAGCGCTTCCGCACAACATTCTGAACCCCAGTGAAGGTGGAGAGGAGCTTGTTGTATTTGGAAGTGCCAATTCAGATAATTTGAGTCATCCAATCTGACATTGACAAAGGGGAGCTTGTTGTAATGTTAATTCAACATTAGAGCAAGAGAAATAGCTCGATGTGCTGAAATTGAAGAATTCAGTTGCAAACAACACATTTATGTTGCTCATCAGAACAAGATTAAATAGAATAGTTAAGTTTTTAATTGCCCAATCCATATGAATTTAGAATATGGAGGACGTGTTTCTGCATTGTTTTCAAATGTCCTAAGCACTTTGTAGAGCTGTAGTAACTTTGCAGCCACAAGACACCAATACCAAGGCCCCTTAATTACTCTTCCAGATGTCTCAGATACTCTTTGTGCTGACATAAACGAGAGATTTTTCAGTGTAATTGACATACGGGTTGGTACACCGAGTTTAAGAATATAATTGGTTAGAAGCTTGAAATTTTTTTTTAACAAATTGTATCATTAATTCTTGGTATACCAAGTAGTGTCCAGCCACACGAAAAAACTTCTTGACATGAACACAACCCAAAGGTGTCACTTTTAGTTACTCATAAGAATACAAAGTTTACATGAAAGAAAAAAAATTGAACTTATCATTTCACGTTGAACTTAAATGACTTGCATACGAGTTACCTAGTTACACGATTGTGTAAGCATGCTAAATAGTACATCACTTTCGCATTAGGTGGGTTGGATGGAAACACAAACTTTAATTAACCATGTTAAATGGGTCAACACGATTATGCCCAAGTGATGCGATGAAAGTTAAGCACTCAAATTAAACCCTCTTTTGACAATTGTAGTATATGTATAAGTAGGGATCGTTCTGGACCGGGGATTAGGAGGGATTGCTAATCTAAACTAAACTGACTTACAAAAAGAAACTTAAAAACACTTAACTAGACTCTATAGACTCAAAACACTTAAAAACACAAACTAAAACAGATTCTAACTAATTAGACACACTAAAGTAAAGAGGGATTTGATTTTGGACGAAAATAAAGTAAAACAAAACAGAAACTAGAACTAAACAGATTTGCACGAAATTGGTTGTTTTGGATGGATGATGGGTTGGCTAGAAGGTCTTTCTCCACACATGACACACTTGCATACAAATCAATCTCCAATTGCTTTTCAATAAACTATGATGCTCAACACCCCAGATTAACCGTGATGCACAAATTAACCCTCAGATTTTCCTTTACTCATTGAATTGGATGAATGCATGCGACAACCCAAATCATTCTCTAAAAGTCCCCTATATGAATGCATAATAGAGATACAATTAAAGATCATTACGTTCCATGAAAATCATAAGCGTTGACGAGGCAATTGTAACTATGAATGCATGATACGTTTGCCAAGAATTCAATTAACGCGATTGTGACAAGCAACCTTCACTACTCATGAATATAAACTTGTAACGATTAGGTGAAACTTATTTATATCCTAGCATCATATTCATGCATGAAAACTAAGTATGCATCCTTAATAAACATACACAAATCCGTTATGAATAAAATAGATAATTGAATTGCAATCACAACTTATCAAATCACAATTGGAACAAATCAATTCATATTGCAAATATATTCATAGTTTCGAATTCTCCTCTAGCCAAAAGAGGTTTAGTTCCTCATACTTGCAATTAAACAGAAACAATTGAAATTAAACATTGAAAACCAAAGTAGAATACACCTAGAATGCTCCAGCAATCCAAATTGAATGACTAGCACAACTCCAAGTAATCCTCCTTCCTTGCAAATATGCGGCACCAAGGTGTGAGTCTTGAATGGATGGTCTCTTGTGGTGGTGGATGGATATAGGTGAGTTATGGTGAAGGGTGGAGAGTTTTGTAGATGATGTGGTGTCTTTGGATGATGACCTCTCTCTTTAATGAAGGGTGGATGAATGTATTTATAAGCTAGGAAGAGGATGTAGTAGGTGGTGGTAATGAGTTGATGTAGTGGTAGATGAATGTGTTGGGTGGTTGAAATGAGGGGATGTAGTGGTAGGTGAATGTGTTGGGTTGTTGTAATGAGTGGATGTGTTGGGTGAAATGAGTGTATGTATTTGTAGGTGAATGTGTTGGGTGAAATGAGTGGATGTAGTGGTAGGTGAATGTGTTGGGTGGTTGTAATGAGTGGATGTATTAGGTGAAATGAGTGTATGTAGTGGTAGGTGAATGTGTTGGGTGAAATGAGTGTGCTAAAATGGTTATTTATAGGGAGAGGATGATGCACAAACTTCAAATTTCGTCAATTCCTTTTGCTCCAAGCATAAGCTATCCATTCCATACCCAAAAATGCTCCAAAATGCACTTCTTTGCCACATTAACCCTTTGGACCTACAAACATACGAAAATAGCTTAAAATACATAATTAACTAAGAAATAACAATATAAATGCATGAGAAGAAGCTAACTCAGTCGCATAAATATGCTCCTATCACCAAGTCAAACAAATTTATTTTTTGTCTTTTTCAAGTCGGATTGTCGAATCTATGGAAAATTGCTACCTCTACTATTTCTTGGCACTTTCTACCCAAATTCGAATATAAACAATGAAAGCTACATCCGAATAAAATACAATAACAGGTACATCATCCAACAACTTTCATATTTTTAATAGAAAATATGACGAATTGTAATCATAATGTTTGGTGTACCGATTAGTGTGCCGGCCACACAAAAAAACTTCTCGACACGAACACAATCAAAAGGCGTCGCTATTAGTTACTCATAAGAATACAAAAGTTTACATGAAAGAAAAAGTTTAAACTTATCATTTTACGTTCAACTTAAATGACTTGCACATGAGTTCCGTAGTTACGCAATTGTGTAAGCGTGCTAAAGGGTACGTCACTTTCGAATTAGGTGGGTCGGATGGAAACACAAACTCTTATTAACCATGTCAAATGGGTCAACATGATTACGCCCAACTCAAACAAATTTATTTTTTGTCTTTTTCAAGTCGGATTGTCGAATCTATGGAAAATTGCTACCTCTACTCTTTCTTGGCACTTTCTACCCAAATTCGAATATAAACAATGAAAGCTACATCCAAAAAAAAATACAATAACAGGTACATCATCCAACAACTTTCATATTTTTAATAGAAAATATGACGAATTGTAATCATAATTTTTGATGTACCGATTAGTGTGCCGACCACACAAAAAAACTTATCGACACAAACACAATCAAAATGCGTCACTATTAGTTACTCATAAGAATACAAAAGTTTACATGAAAGAAAATGTTTAAACTTATCATTTTACGTTCAACTTAAATGACTTGCACATGAGTTCCGTAGTTACGCGATTGTGTAAGCGTGCTAAAGGGTACGTCACTTTCGAATTAAGTGGGTCAGATAGAAACACAAACTCTTATTAACCATGTCAAACGGGTCAACATGATTACGCCCGACTCAAACAAATTTATTTTTTGTCTTTTTCAAGTCGGATTATCGAATTTGTCTAAAATTGTTACCTTTACTCTTTCTTGGCACTTTCTACATAAATTCGAGCAAAAACAATGAAAGGTACATCCGAACAAAAATACAATAAAAGGTATATCTTCCAACAACTTTCATATTTTTAATAGGAAAAACGCTCATGTAAGTGACATTTTACTACAGTGGTAAAGAGAAGTGTTGTCCTTGCACCACAGTGTGGGTTCGAACTTTATTGGCTCCCTAGGTCTATCTCCAATGGAGAGAGTTAAATGTCCAAAAGCTAAAAAATGGTCTGGTTTGTTCAAAAATCAATTTCGAACCGATGGCTGAGCTATAATATGTAGAGCTCACAAGACCCTTTTTTGGCCAAAGGAGTTTAGTTAAATTAATTGATTCAAATTCAACGGCTAATTTGAAAACATCAAACAATAGTTTTGTTAAATTAACAAATAAATTTAAAATGTAAACTTAAAACTAATAAATTATTGAACGGACTATGTCTAACCTCTTTCAATTGGATATGTTATATGAGTATGACCTAATATTTTTTATTTAAAAATAATATTTCATAGAGCTATAAATCTAAATAGGACTATGATTAGCGCGAAAAAAAAAAAAACGCATTATTCTAGTCATCGACTCATTGATTTTGTTAGGCTGCATTTATATCCTGCAATGGGTTTTTTTATTTTTATTTTTTTTTTTTTTTCGGAGGGTTGGTGTGTGGAAGGATAGGAGTGCACAGGGTGAGAAGCCCTATTGTTGTAGTGTCGCTGCCACCACTGTAAATCCTGCACTGGATTTATTTATTTATTTTTAAATTTTTTATTTTTTGTCATGAAATAATTTCGATGTGTGTTTTTATTGAGTAAACAAGTTTTGTAGCTAATAGCATATATATCAAAGATTTCATAGTAGTATCGTTACTACCGTCATTAGATTAAAAACCGAACAACCATTAATCGTCCGTTTTCTTTCTACTATGCGGTTGGATATGAAACACATGTGAGATGCTTAAACTTAACTAGAGATATTTCTGGTCATCTTAACTCACTTATCATGTGATTAGGGAGATTGAGATATATTTCTAGTTTACAAAGAAAGTGTTAGGTATGCAAGTGCATATTAGTATAGAATTTTATTTTTTTTACTTTTTGTTTGGTTAAGCTAGGTGTATTGCCTTTTTGTTTCAATAAAATTTCACCTTGCATAGCCGAGATTTCTTTAACAAAAAAGAGAAAGGTTAAACTTGTCATTTCACATTCAACTTAAATAGATCACACGCGGGTTATCAAATTGCACGATTATGTAACCGTGCGAAAGTGTACGTCTTTCGAATTAGGTGGGACACAAACTCTTATTAACTATGTTAAATGGCTCATGCCCAACTTAAACAAATTTATTTTCTGTCCTTTTCAAGTCGCATTGTCCAGTCTAAAATTGTGGACCCTACTCTTTCTTGGCACTTTTCTTTCTACCTCAATTCGAACAAAGACAATGAAACGTATCATCGAACAACTTTCATATTTTTAATAGAAAAACGCGCATTATCATCGTCACTGTCTCATTAACTTTCTTTGGCTACATTTTTTTCCTCCGCCCGAGAGAAAGCATGTTTTGATCGAGGCCACTCATCTTCCTATCGATCGGACCATATTTTCCGGTCAACAATTGTTTCAGTTCGGGGTACAGTTTTCCAGTAATCGTTGAACTCCTAGCTCCAACAATCGAGTATTGCAGTTCTTACATCAATGGCTGTTTCTTCTTTTTCTTCAGTATCTGACGTCCTTCGTTGGAAATATGATGTCTTCGTCAGTTTCGGACACCAAGACACCGGCAGGGATTTTGTCAGCCATCTAATCAGAGCTTTCAATCAGAAATCAATCAGTACATCCGTGGATGCTGAAAGTATTTGCAGAGACGACCGCCCTTCGGAGGAGCTCCCAGACGCCGTCCAACAGTCGAGGCTTTTTATTGTAGTTTTTTCTAAAAGATACGCTCATTCCAGATGGCGCCTCGAAGAACTGGTCCAAATGCTGAACTGCGTGGATTCAAATAACCAGAAGTTGTTGCCCGTTTTCTATAGAGTAGATCCGTCTGATGTTCGTAGAGCCACCCGAGCTTTTGCGGAAGCTTTTCAGAAACACGAGTGCAATCCTAGCGTCGACAAGGAAGAGGTGATGAGATGGAGATCCGCTCTAACTAGAGCCACCAATTATTTTGGCTGGGATCTACCATATTATAGGTAATTTTAATTAAAATTTTCACATCCTATTATATGTATATGTTAAATTTAATGATTCAAACCATTTATATACCTTTCAGGCCTACACAATGATCATTTTTATAAAAAATCGACCTCTAAAAAAAAAAGATTAATTGGGTTGAAGGTACGGGGAGAACTTTATAGTCGTCACTTTATAATTTGCTGGAAGAACATTAATGGGGTCTGATTAATCTAATTTGTAGCAAAAACGATTATTAATGATGTAGAGGTGGTGACCTAGTGGTAAATGGTGGATTATGCGGCTTCCTTAAAATTAAAAAAAACTAGAGGTCTCGGGTTCGAAACTCGTTGTTGGTGTGGAAGTCAGACTTGTGGTCAATGAGAGGCTGAAATGCCTTTGTGAGTCTTCCAGCCCCCGGAAAATGTGGATAACCGTGGCTTGCCACCTGTTGTCCCCCCATTCTAAAAAGAAAAAAAAAATAAAAAGGATCATGAATGATGTAATATTACAACATATAGCCAGTGAAGTTACCTAAGAGATCCCTCAATAGAAAGAGACCGTATATACTATTTGAGGAAATAATGCAGTACTGTTTTTCAAATTTCACATCCACAGGAATGAAGCCGACGTGATCGAGGAAATCGTACAAAGTGTTTTTGATAAATTGATCTGCTTCTCATCGTATGGCAGTCGTCGGAAATATGATGTATTTCTCAACTTTAGAGGTGCAGACACTCGCAAGACTTTTGTCGTCCATCTCTACAAAGCTCTGTATCTAAAAGTAATCAACACCTTCATGGATGGTGAAGAGCTTAGAAAAGGCAACAGCATTTCGGATCTCCTGAATTCTATCAAAGAGTCGCGAGTTTCGATTGTTGTATTTTCTGAAGACTACGCTTCTTCCAAATGGTGCTTAAAAGAACTCGTTCAGATCCTCGAATGCAAGGATAAACAAAATCAGATAGTGGTGCCCGTTTTCTACCGAGTTGATCGATCTAAAGTTTGTAAACCGGAAGCTTTTAGTAAACACGATAGCGATCCTAGGGTGGAGAAGGAAGACTTGCAGAGCTGGATGTCCGCTCTGACTAGAGCCACCGATTTACCTCCACATCGCTGGGATCAACAAAATTACGAGTAATTTTTGCTTAATTAGGTTCTTAATTTCTTTTAATTTCCTATTAAGGGGTTGAGCTCTTCACAACATTTAGTTTAATTTGATTTGGTGTCAGTATATATATATATATATACATTCTCGTACCAATACTGTTTTTCATATTCCGCAGGGACGATGCCGAGCTTATTGAAGACATTGTACAACATATTGAAGCCTGCCTGCACAAATGAATCGGCTTCACCGTTTAACATATTTCAAATGGGACATGTATCACCAAGTGCGTGTGTATTTTTGTTTTGGCGGATGATTTCACAGTTTGTAATTGCCTCTGTAGCGTTTATACTGTTACACAGAACAGTCTCTTTTGATCATTCAAAGGTTATTTCGCTAATAAACTTGTCAGCAGATCATACATATTCAGTAGACCCTATAGACGTATCATAGATCTTTACTAAATGTGACATTAGAATTTATATATTATTATGTGTCATAAAGTTTTGATTTAGCAAACTTGTAAGTGGATCATACTTTTGGACATTAGCTAATAAATCAATAGTTTGTCGTAATTTTTTTAATCGATGTACAATTCTGAATCAACTCATACGATATAGCCTATTGAAGATTTCCCAAACTAATACAATTGTTTGACATGGTATCAAAGTCATTTGATTTGAAACGTGTAGACTTTGCATTTAGTACTTCCGTGATTTTGAAACATTAATGTTTTGTCCTTTTTTTTAATGAAAATTAGAATAGTTATTGTTTAGGGTAGAAAATTTGGTATATGTGGAGAGGGTGTGGAGAGATTTTTCAGTGTGATCCGTACACGAGATGGTACACCACGTGTCACTATACAAATGGTGAGATATGTGTGTTAAAAAGTTAATAACTTAAAAAATACAATTTCCCACCACTTATATAAAAACACGTGATGTACCACTCGTGTTCCGGTTACAATGAAAAATTTCTCGAGGGTATGAGGGTAAGTTCAGATAAGTTAGGTGGGTGCTTTCAGCAAGGATCAGTGTTCAACAAATAATGGGGTGTTATTAAAATCAGCCTTCTAGTCTCCACTAGCAATTGAGCCCCGCGCGATACAGCAGGTTTTAACATCGTTCAAGGTTATATTATTTTACATATAATATGTTTACATTAAGAGATACTATTTTAAAGTGTTATTTACAAAGAGATGATATTATTTACAACCAATTCAAATCACAGTGACAGTATGCTCTTTGAGCAAGTTCTCGACAAACTTGAACAGTAAAATGGACAAATCAATAGGTTGTAGGAGATGAATGAAATTTCAAATTAATTTACCATGAATGGATTAATGAAGAATCAATAGTAACGGTAAACATGGTAGTCATACAGATTAGGAAGCCATCCATCTATAAGCCAGCCCTCATGAATTCATCTGCTTCCACTATTCTTCTAGTGACTGATAAAGAAAGCGAAGCTGCCAGCTCTGTTGTAGTTCCTGTAAGTACTCGCTAACCATATGAGCAATAAAGTCTTTTAAAAGGAATCCTAATTTTCCCAACATAAAAGAAAACCATAAAAGCATTACTAATGACTATATCTGCAAGCATGTTGGTATAGACTTGCATGTTTTAATTTATTGCCATTGTCATAAACTTGGTGTTTTCCTAAAGTATAGTGCTTCAAATGTTGAAAAGTTAACATGGTTTTCACACAGTAAGCAGACACCTTCAATCTACATTTCCTTCCATAATGCACTATCAAAGTCCTACTCAAGACTAAAATTAAAAATCCTATTTACACAATGCCAAAATATGCAGATATTGAAATTGAATAAAGGGTTTATTTAAAAACTGATATTACTATTTTCTTAATTTATACAATGCCAAAATCAAATATGCAGATATTCAAATTGAACAAAAGGGTTTATTTAACAACTGATATTACTATTTTCTTAATGAGGTGTGAAGAAACAGCTATTGATTTGGCAAACAATGAAATGTATGCTATTTAAAAACTGATATTACTATTTAGAGTGCCTTACTTTTCAATATCTATTTTCTTAATGCTAGAATTTAGAGTGCCTTACTATTTTCTTAATGAGGTGTTAATGAGGTGTGAATAGTATTCAAATATCTATTTAGAGTGAGGCACTCAATATCTATTTTCTTATTATCTAAATATCAGTAAGGCACTCAATATCTATTTTCTTACTGTTCAATATCTATTTAGAGTGCCTTACTATTTTCTTAATGAGGTGTAAATAGTATTCAAACCACTATAATATCTCAAATCATATTGAACAGTAAGGCACTCTAAATTCTACTTCTTAAAAACTCCTTTTGATTTGGCAAACAATGAAATGAATGCTAAAAGGAGTTGTGAAGAAACATCTATTGTATTATAAGTCACTTCTAGCAGTTAAACGAATTATATCAAAACTGGATGATTTCTCACATCTAGAAACACGAAATAATTAATGTTAGAAATACTAATCAAAACGTGTTCATACCAACAAGCAAAATTGAAATCACTAATCTGTATATTATAATAAAGTAATGAAGTTTTGAATATATTTGTGTTTATTGCAAACTGAAGTACAACACAATCAAAGATAAATGGCGTCAAAATCCTAACCTTGGTCCATAATCTTTTCAACAATATCATATGAAAGAGCCAGATCAGACTTGTTCGAAAGAGTCAGCATTCTCCTTGTATTCATATAACTTAAAAACATCTGCCATATCAATGTATGTATCCATTTTAGTGTCTATTGTCTACACATTTGACTTAAGATATGCTAATATTACTGTCAATTGAAAATCGAAAAATTTCAAGCACATGAGAATTGGCCAATGCAACACTGAAGGTCCCCTCAGACTGAACAGAAAGCTTATTCCAAGAAGTTACCTTATTTTTTGAATGCTTATTCTTTACATATAATAAGTCAGTAACCAAAGTCATCACAAAATAACACTCTCTATCATAATTAAAAGAATAATATAATAGTAATAATAGCAGAAGCCTTGGCCCTGAGCATGCTGCTTGGTAATATGCATCAGTTGGCCCTGAGCATGCTGTTAGTTGGTTATATGTATCAATTGTCAGTCGTTCATATGTTGATTGTAAATTTTTTATTGTTCAGTGATGTCATGTTTACAAATGGAATTAATTGAAAATTGAGGAGAACTCTTTCTCAACTACAAAGGATGAAATAAATGAAACAAAAACTAAATAGAAATAATTTTGCTTGTCCCAAAACAAATTTTGGATCAAAGCACAATGGAGAAATATGGAAGGAAAACTAACTACTTGTAGTCAATTGTTTAGGTGGGTGCCCCAGAAGTGGAGAGATTTTGCAGGGCATTTCAAAGATACCCAAATTTCATTATTATTATGGATCAAACAACGCAATGAACACACACATTGCATATACAATGAGGACATTACAGAGTACATGATCATCGAGAGAGACCAACAAAGGCAATTGGTTACTTGACCAAGAAATATATCGAATCAAAATTCAAATGGAAGGCTTCACATCAACCAACATAAACAACTAACAATCCAAGGGTACTGATATAGCTACAACGGGAACACTCCAAAACCCAGAACTTCAAACGTAAAATTCAAAAAATTCATCAAAATTAGACTACAGCCCAATTATATTAAATCACAAATTTGATGCATATTTGGACATGAAAGAGATCTAGAAGGTACCTGAGGTGATGGACAATGGTTTGAGACCAACCTTGATGTTGGGCGTTGCCGGAATTGTCTGATTCACGTCGGAAAATTCAAACCCGAACCAAGCTCGTAGGTTCTAGGGAGATGATGTTGTGAAAAGCATATCAATTTCACCAAGAAAAAGCGGAAATCTACAATCGGACGCACGAAAAGAAGGAAACGATGAACTATTAAAGCAAAAAACAAAATGTTGAGAGAGATGAGAACGGACCTTGGAATCGAGGAAACACGGGGGAATTCCGCCGAAGGTTGAAGTGGAGGAGGAGCAGAAGGATGGGTGGTGTCTTCCTTCGTCTTCGTCCAAGGTACAAGAGGGCAGCTGTTTTCGTATGCCCTTTGAGCAGAAGGTTTTCACTAGAAAGGTAGTCGAATAGGAAGGAAGAAGTGAGGAGGAAGGGGAGTGCGATCCCATGTGTCAAAAGGAATGTGGCAGACTTGTAATAATACAAAATGAACGAGGGTAAAACAGGAAGAACACTGTGTTTATGAACAGTATTTCAGTTGATTTTGACTTTTAGTATAGATTGAATTTAATTGAAACTTCCAAACAATTATGCATGAGTTTCATAAAATATATTAATTGGTTCACAAGTTGGGCAACAAACAATAAGAATCGGCTGCGCAACTTGACCTTGACAATTTAACAAATAAAGCCTTTTGTTTTTTCTGTTTTTCTTCTTTTTGTGAAGAAAAAATTTATTAAAAATGAAGAATGAAAAACGCGTTATTTCGTTGCCATTGAATTTCCGATTGCATTACTGGAAGAAGACATGAGAACACACATAAAGCATTTCCCTTTCGTTTTGGGTATATTCTTTTTTTTTTTTTTTTGGTATCAAATTTCAACTGATGTTTTATTTTTTAAATATATTGTTTGGCGGGTTAATTACACATGCACGCATGAGGTTTCTTGTATGTTCACAAAACCCCCTCAATTTTTGAACATAGCACAAACACCCTTTGACGTTTTAAAATTATTTCACAAAATCCATTTTATTAGGGTTCCATTAATTTTAAAGAAAACTAACGACAAGTCCTAAAAAACTTATCTTTTAACAAAAAATCTTTTTTTTAAAGGTATAGTGAATAATGTCAATTAAAGGTAAAAATGTGGTTTTTCGTTAAAAATAAATAGTACCGGGAGTGTTTTGTTAAAACTCCCTTAATTTTATGCTGACATCAACATAAAATAATTTTGAAATGGCCAAACACCTTGATTTACCAATCTCCTAAGTTGAATAAAATGGCTTCTCTGCTATCTTCTTCGATTTGTCTCTGAATCCAACACTAAACCGACAACGGGTTTTCTACAGAGTTCTTAAGGTACCTAATTGTGGTGTGAATAAGTTGCGCTTGTTTATGCAAGAGAAGATAAATTATGAGATTTTGATTGATGTTAAAAAGTTACTTGGAAGAGGCTTTCCTCAATTGATTTTGATGAATGCATTTTTAATGGGTTTGATAAAGAAATTCAAGAAAGCGGAGAAGACACCGATAGGAGAAATTATAGTGTAGTACAGTAGAGATTAAATTCCACTTGTGTGATAACATGACACATGGCAGAATTTGAAATAAAGTATCACAAATAACAGTATTTATTCACAGAAAGATCGAAGAAGAGCACAGAGAAGACAGAGTCGATGATTGGTAAATCGGGGTGTTTGTGATATGTTCAAAACCTGGGAGGGTTTTGTGAAAACACAAAAAAACTTCAAGGGATGTATAATTAACCCATTGTTGACCTGGCCGGACTTCCATTTTATTAATATTTCATGCAGAGATCGGACCAGTATCCAGCGGTTCTTTGTTTAGGGTTCAGAATCGATATTGTGCCTGTTAATGGCCTCTTCTTCTACTCCGCCTCCTTCTTCTCCTCCTCCTCCTCCTTCTTCTTCCCGTGGTCGTTGGATTTATGATGTGTTCATTAATTTCGGGAGCGAAGACACTCGCAAGACCTTCATCGGCCATCTTTACAAAGCGCTGGAGCAGAAATCAATCGAAACCTTCATTGATGGCGACGATCCGGATCTCTTGACAACTATCCAAGTGTCAAAGATCTCGATTGTAGTTTTTTGTAAAACCTATGCTTCTTCTTCCACGCGGTGCTTAAAACAACTTGTTCATATCCTAGATCATATGGATCCAGAGAAGCATATAGTGGTGCCCATTTTCTACCAAGTAGATCCGTCTCATGTTCGTAAACTCGCGGGAAGTTTCCAACCTGATCACGGTTATAACGCCAGCATCGTAGAGATGCAGAGCTGGAGCTCCGCTCTAACTAAAGCCGCCGGTTTATCTGGCTGGGATTCACGAGAGTCTAGGTAATTTTGTTTAGCTACTTTCTTTGTTTGAGCTTTTCATAGCATTTATTCCGTTGGTATCACAATATTTTGTGTACGTGTTTTACTAGAATATATATGGCTTTACGGCTTATGGAGATTGTGCAATATTGTTTTTCAAATTCCACAGGGATGATGCCAAGTTTATTGAGGATATTGTGCAAGATATTTTTAGTAAATTGCTCCAACTCAGCAATGTTTTCATCAATTTTAGAGGTCATGACACTCGCCTCAGTTTTGTCGCCCATCTCCACAAAGCTCTGTATCAGAAAGCAATCCACGCCTTCAGAGATCTTGGAGAGCTTAATAAAGGCGATGAGATTTTGAATCTCTTCAACGATATTCGTAAATCAAGTATTTCGATCGTAATTTTTTCCGAAGGATATGCCCAATCCACATGGTGCTTGAACGAACTGGTCGAAATCCTGGAATGTGTGGACAGAAACAATCAGAAAGTGTTTCCCGTTTTCTATGGAGTATCTCGCTCTGAAGTTCGTAAAATCACCAGTCCTTTTGGGGATGGCTTCGACATGGAAAAGGTGACGAGATGGCGCAACGCTCTCACTAGAGCCACCGATTATAGTGGGTTTGATCGCATTCATTTCAAGTAATTTTTCTTTACAAAATGTTAATATTTTTAGGTTCTAATTTTGGCCTTTTCAATCCAAGTATACTATTTTCCATATTGCACAGGAATGATGCCGAGCTTATTGAAGAAATTGTACACCATACTTGGAGAGCCTGCCGTGACTTCGACGTTTAGCGTATCTTGAATTGGGAGCTTGCAGGAGACTGTAATCAAATACCAGAGCTTTTCAGCAAGTATAAACTACATGGATGAACAATAAATCACAGCTTTGGAAATAGTTTCAACTTTCAATAATTTCGTTGAGGGACATTGTGGGTTTCATTGCTTTTGAATAAATAAATTTCTGTAAAACCGTATGTGTCAATAAGATGCTGTTATCAAGGACATTCATCGACTGGCTAGGCCATTCAATAGAATATCCTGAAAGCGTGTTTTTAGGGAGGCGAACTTCGTCCTGTAGACAAATCCTATTTTTATGATCGTACCATTACGATTGTGGCATGAAGTGCTTATTACATCTTTGATTGTATGAGTGTGAGTGCGGTAGGGGATTTAGTTTGTAACGGGTTGTGTGGTTGTACTCTTTTCTTTCTGTATCAGAAAAAGAAAAATTGCCAATAAGAGTCAGTATTATGATGACAATACGGCAAATTTGACATGTCTCAAATGTCTAAATCTCTTTGGCTGCTCAAATCTAAGTTTCCTGAGAACTTTTGGAATTTATTAGAAGTGGAGTTTGACGACGACGGGGGTATTCTATACTCGTAATAACTACTCACGCCCTCCATTTTACCTTTGTACAAGCTTCAGGATATAGAGAATTGTGGTTACTATATTCACAAAATTCTCTGTTATTCATGGGTATTTTTCTGGAGAAAATCGCTGCTGTTTGGAAACAATTTTGAAAGCGTACCTGCTACTGCCAGAATGAAGCGATCGTCATTGTTTAACACGCGTGAAATCTTGCAGGAACCTCTTTCAACGATTCATCAAAATTGGGTCTGTAAGTATAATTCATCAGCCATGTATTTTTGTATGCTTGCTTCTTTATGTAACCATAAAATAAAGTGATTTATTTATGATAAAAAATATGCCTTTTGTTAAAGTTTGGAAACATAGATCAGGGATTCAGGTCACTTTATTAACTGTGATTATATTTCTTAGCCAGTTAGACGGTCTAGATTTCATATGTCACACTCACACTTCTGTCTAGCCAATTTCTCCAGTTATTGGTAGAGGACATGTTAACAGAGCTTGACCGAATTAAATTTAATATGCTGAATATTTCTTTAATTGATCATTTCCAATGTTATAATATACAAGTATTTATAAGAAAGAACCCTATAATTGACTCCTATGATTTATACAATTGATACAAAATAGGAAAGTAAATATCTAGCTAATTGATACAATCAACACTAAGTAAGAAGGTAACCATTCCAACATATTTGCTCAAATCAACGTTGACTGTATGTTAATCTAGGCAAATATCGTGTATGATTGTTAACTTTCTCAACACTCCCTCTCAAGTTGGAAAGTGAATATCATGAACACCCAACTTGCCCAACAAAGAACAAAAGCATCCTTGCCTAAGGCCTTGGTAAAGATGTCTGCCAACTGTGATGTGGATGGAACAAATCCGGTGACGATCTTTCCTTCCATAATCTTATCTCGAACAAAATGACTATCAATCTCAACATGTCTTGTTCGTTCATGAAACACAGAATTGGCGGCAATATGGAGGGCTGCTTGGTTATCACAAAATAGGGTGGCTAGCCCTTGATTTTTAATCCTCAAATCATGAAACAAGTTTTGCAGCCATGCTAGTTCACAACACACTGTTGCCATAGATTGGTACTCTGCTTCGGCTGACGACAAAGATGTTGAGAAAAAAACTTAGAGTACACAACTCTAACATAAGTGTTCGAGAGACAACACAAGTAAACAAATTACTTGTATTACACACACAAAATATTACAACACACAAATCTCAAAGACACTCTTTTAGAAACTATGACACTCACTCTTTCTAGAGACAAACTCTAGACCACTCACACTCCTACAAGACTACTTTTACTTCTCACTCTCACTTGGTTGGTTGCTTGCTTGATTCTTACTTGATTGATTGGTTCAAATACACCTATCTTATATTTATAGGCTTGCTAACCGACTTACCTAGTCGGTGAAATTGGATTCTTCCATTTTAACCACATGTTTTGTGATGGTTCTAGGCTTTTCTACAAACCATTTTTCTAGATTTTCTTAGCCTAAGGCGGTGGACTTAGGCTTTTCCATCCAAACACCAATTGCAGCACTTTGCTAGAGTTTTTCTAGCATATTTTCATTCATGATTCAAAATGGGCTAGACCTTAATTATTAGGTTGGTGTTGTACTTTCAACACTCCCCATCAACATCAGCTCATTCTTTCCTCCATGTTGATTTGATGACGGAACTTTTCGAACTTGTCGGTACTTAAACCTTTTGTGAACAAGTCTGCAATTTGATCATCTGTATTGATTTGTCTCATCTCAATCTCTTCTTGCAAGACCTTCTCTCTAATGAAATGGTAGTGTACCTCCACATGCTTAGTTCTCGCATGAAAGACTGGATTTTCCGCCTAGCAAATTGTCGATTGGTTATCACAATACAATGGTACTGCATAATTTACTGGTTGATGTAGATCACTCATTAACTGTACCAACCATGCATTCTCTTGAGCTGCCATTGATGTTGCTCTATACTTTGCTTATGTGGTTGACAAAGACACTGTTGGTTGTCTCTTGCTGCACCACGAAACTACTCCATAACCAATTCTAAAGACATACCCAGTGGTCGATCTCCTGGTGTCATGATCTCCTGCAAATGTGCGTCATAATAGCTAACCAACTTACAGTCTTCACCTTTCTTGTTCAAGAGACCACAGTCAATTGTACTCTTTACATATCTTGATATTCGTTTAACTGCTTCTAGATGAGGCTTCTTTGGATTTTGCATGTACCAACTCATTACACCAACTGCATAAGAAATGTCAGGTCGAGATAGAGTCAAGTAGATCAGACTACCTACCAATTGTCGATACATTGTTGCATCTTCTAAGTCTCTGCCTTCATGTGCACACATCTTGGCATTAGGTTCAATTGGTGTCGAGATTGGTTTGTATTCAAGCATCCCAAACTTCTGCAACAAGTCTTTTGCATACTTTTGCTGACACAAAAATATCCCTTCTTGTGTGCGATCAACCTCTAATCCAAGAAAGTGCTTGAGTTGTCCAAATTCTTTCATCTGGAAATGAACTGACAAATTTTCCTTGGTTCGACAAATTTCTGCCTCATCATCGCATGTGATGATTAGGTCATCCACGTACACTAGTACGACTGCTAACTTTCCTCTATTAGCTTTAATGAATAAGCTCGAATCTGCATTCGCCATTAAGTAACCACTTTGTGTGAGAAACTCTGTAATCTTACCGTACCACGCTCTTGGTGCTTGTTTCAGACCGAACAGTGCTTTCCTTAACTTGCACACGTACTCGGGATGAGCTTTGCTTTAAAGCCTATTGGTTGCATCATGTAGATCTCCCAGTCTAACTCTCCATGCAAAAAAGCATTCTTCACATCCATCTGGTATAGATTCCAATCTTTGTTAGTTGCTAAAGTAAGTAGGACGCGTACGGTCGTAAGCTTTGCTACTGAACTAAACGTTTCATCATAATCTAGTCCATATTGCTGAGATAAGCCTTGAGCCACCAACCGAGCCTTATACCTTTCAACTGAACCATCAGGACGATGTTTTACCTTATACACCCATTTACAGGATATGGGTTTCACATCCCTTGGCTTTGGCACTAAATCCCAAGTTTGATTCTGTTTAAACGCAATGATTCTTCTTCCATAGCTCCTATCCATTCAGAACTCTGTGATGCATCTTCAAACGTCTCAGGTTCTTTTATTGCTCCATCAGTTATAACAGCATTGACATATTTAGGATTTGGCTTTTGTACCCTTGTTAACCTCATTAGTTGTGATTGTGGAATTGATTCTTCCACTTCACTAGGTCTAACTTCTCCTGGTTGTTGATACACACCAGTTTGCCAAGGACTCTTAGGTACTTCTTGCTCGACATCGTCTCTAGCAAGCAAATCTTCAGGCTCATCAGGACTTAATTGGATTTTGGCGGCTTGGTCTCTCAATTTCCCCTGCAACGTATCTTTAAACTCTTTCGGGTCGAGCAACGCCGCATTTTCTGAGCACCAACAAGATGATACTTCTGCATCTCATTCTTCCTTCACAGCTAGAAACGTTACGACATCCTAATCCTCTTTACTTTTCTTTTCTGAGTTGGCGACGTTACTTTCTACGGGCTTTTTGACCAGCAATCCTTCGCCATGTGGCCTTTCTTTCCACAATTGTAACATTTTCCCTCAAACCTTTTATTGGTCTGAGACTGACCACGGTTGTTGTGGTACTTCGGAGCTCCCCCTGGCCGAGAATTCCCTCCTCCTTGATGACCTTTTTCCATGTCACCATTTTTTTTAGATCCACTACCAGCATGCTGCTTAACGCTGCCTTTACTTTTGGTGTAAAGCACTTCCTCCTCACCTCTTAACGAAACCCCTCCCATTTGCTTTGCCAAAGCTTCTTGATCAGCAAGCAATTCTCAAACTCAACAAATGATGGTTGGGTCGGCCATCCTTGTACATCGGCAACAAAGCCTCGATATTCGAGTCTCAATCCACAGATAATTATTCTTTTTATCCTGGATTCTACTATGGCAGCACTAGGATCCAACTCAGAAATTTCACGGCATATAGACTTTACCTTATGGAAATATTCGGCAATTGTCATTTCTCATTGGGCCACCGATAACAACTCGTTCTCGAGAAGCTGCAGTCTTGTATCGTTCCACTTTGAAAAAAATGTGGCGAAGGTGTCCCACGCTTCTTTTGGTGTCTTGGCCTTCCGTATGTGCTCCAACATGTCATCTTTAATTGTGGTTTTTAAGGCGAACATTGCCCTACCTGCCTTGATCTTCGACTTTCGCAAAGTGCCGCTGGTGTCTTCTTCCGGTTGCGTAACTTCATTACCACCGACGACATCCCAAAGATCTTGGCCTTGTAGGGAAGACTTCATACACGTTGCCCATGTGTTGTAATTTTTGTTGTTCAACTTCTTTATTCCTCCAACAACTTGAAGGTCTCCCATCGTGTGGGCATAGCTTCGATAAGCCGAACAAGATTAACGAATAATCTTGCGAAGTACTAAACTTCTCACGATTCTCAACAACTTCACTTGAGACGGTCCCCAATCGTACCGCTCTGATACAAATTGTTGAGAAAAAAATTAGAGTACACAATTCTAACACAGGTGTTGGAGAAACAACACGAGTAAACAAATTACTTGTATTACACACATAAAATATTACAACACACAAATTCTCAAGGACACTCTTTTAGAAGCTATGACACTCACTCTTTCTAGAGACAAACTCTAGACCACTCACACTCCTACAAGACTACTTTTACTTCTCACTCTCACTTGGTTGGTTGGTTGCTTGATTCTTACTTGTTTGTTTTGTCATATTTTTTCTGTATTAGTTTATTGGTTTCAAATTAGCACTTCCACACAACACTTTGAACCCCAGTGAAGGTGGATAGGAGCTTGTTGTATTTGGAAGTGCCAATTTAGATAATTTGAGCCATCCAATCTAACATTGACAAAGGTGGAGAGGAGCTTGTTGTAATGTTAATTCAACATTAGAACAAGAGAAATAGCTCGATGTGCTGAAATTGAAGAATTCAGTTGCAAACAACACATTTATGCTGCTCATCAGAACAAGATTAAGTAGAATAGTTAAGTTTTTAATTGCCCAATCCATATGAATTTAGAATATGGAGGACGTGTTTCTGCATTGTTTTCAAATATCCTAAGCACTCTGTAGAGCTGTAGTAACTTTGTAGCCACAAGACACCAATACCAAGTACCCTTAATTACTCTTCCAGATGTCTCAGATACTCTTCGTGTTGACATAAACGAGAGATTTTTTAGTATGCTTGGCATACAGCTTGGTACATCGAGTTTAAAAATATAATTGGTTAGAAGCTTGAAAAAAAAAAATTTATAACGAATTGTATCATTAATTCTTGGTATACTTGAGTAGTGTGCCGGCCACACGAAAAAACTTCTTGACATGAACACAACCCTTAGTTACTCATAAGAATACAAAGTTTACATGAAAGAAAAAAAATCAAACTTATCATTTCACATTGAACTTAAATGACTTGCACACGAGTTACCTAATTACGCGATTGTGTAAGCATGCTAAATAGTACATCACTTTCGCATTAGGTGGGTTGGATGGAAACACAAACTTTAATTAACCATGTTAAATGGGTCAACACGATTATGCCCAACTAAAACAAAAATTTATTTTTTGTCTTTTTCAAGTCGGATCATCGAATCTATGGAAAATTGATACCTCTACTCTTTCTTAGCACTCTCTACCCAAATTCAAATATAAACAATGAAAGCTACATCCGAACAAAAATACAATAAAAGGTACATCATCCAACAACTTTCATATTTTTAATAGAAAATATGATGAATTGTAATCATAGTTTTTGGTGTACCAAGTAGTGTGCCGGCCACACAAAAAAACTTCATGACATGAACACAATCAAAAGGCGTTGCTATTAGTTACCCATAAGAATACAAAAGTTTACATGAAAGGAAAAAGTTTAAACTTATCATTTGACATTCAACTTAAATGACTTGCACATGAGTTCTCTAGTCACGCAATTGTGTAAGCATGCTAAAGGGTACATCACTTTCGAATTAGGTGGGTCGGATGGAAACACAAACTCTTATTAACCATGTTAAATGGGTCAACACGATTACACCCAACTCAAACAAATTTATTTTTTGTCTTTTTCAAGTCGGATTATCGAATTTGTCTAAAATTGTTACCTCCACTCTTTCTTGGCACTTTCTACCTAAATTCGAGCAAAAACAATGAGGGGAACATCCGAACAAAAATACAATAAAAGGTATATCATCCTACAACTTTCATATTTTTAATAGGAAAAACGCTCATGTAAGTGGCATTTTACTATAATAGTAAAGTTGAGTGTTATCCTTGTACCACGGTGTGAGTTCGACCATTGTTGGCTTCCTAGGTCTATCTCCAATGAAGGGGGCTAGATGTCCAAAAGCTAAAAAATGGTCTGGTTTATTCAAAAATCAATCTCTAACTGATGGTTGGACTATAATTTGTGGAGCCCATCAAACCATTTTTCTGGCCGAAGGAGTTGAGTTAAATTAATTGGTTCAAATTCAACTGGAAACTTAAAACTAATAAATTATTGAACAAACTATGTTTAGCCTTTTTCAATTGGAAATGGTATATGAATATGACTTGATATTTTTTATTTAAAAATAATATTTTATACAGCTATAAATCTATTTTGGACCTAAGAGGCTGTCGAGAACTCAAGAGCCTACCGAGCAACATTCATATGAGATTTCTTCAAACCCTTAATCTTTCTAGTTGCTTCAACCTTGAGAAGTTTCCTTTATTTAGTTGGGACTGCAATTAAAGAACTGCCTTCGTCAATTAATATACTCACGAGCGTTATTGTTTTGGATCTAAGAGGCCGTCGAGAACTCAAGAGCCTATTGAGCAGTATTTATATGGGATCTCTTCAAACCCTTAATCTTTATGGTTGCTCAATGCTTGAGAAGTTTCCAAATATTTCAAATGTTAATGAGAAGCTATCAGAGCTTGATTTAGATGAGACTGCAATTAAAGAACTGCCTTTGTCAATTAATAAACTCACAAGCCTTACTATTTTGGACCTAAGAGGCTGTTGAGAACTCAAGAGCCTGCCGAGCAACATTCATATGGGATCTCTTCAAACCCTTAATCTTTCTGGTTGCTCAAACCTTGAGAAGTTTCCAGATATTTCAAATTTTATGGAGAAGCTATCAGAGCTTTATTTAGTTGAGACTGCAATTAAAGAACTACCTTCGTCAATTAGAAATCTTTAGGGGCTTGTTACGTTGAACTAAGCGATTGCAAAAGCCTCAAGACACATAATCTCATTTTGTTTATTAGTGGAACTTCCTCGCTATCCTCGAACTGGATATAGGCTTACACTGAACCAGTATAAATCTTTTGTATCAGTTTGAATTGTTTGTTTTGTCATATTTTTTCCGTATTAGTTTATTGGTTTCAAATTAGCGCTTCCACACAACACTCTAAACCCCAGTGAAGGTGGAGAGGAGCTTGTTGTATTTGGAAGTGCCAATTTAGATAATTTGAGTCATCCAATCTAACATTGACAAAGGTGGAGATGAGCTTGTTGTAATGTTAATTCAACATTAGAACAAGAGAAATAGCTCGATGTGCTGAAATTGAAGAATTCAGTTGCAAACAACACATTTATGTTGCTCATCGGAACAAGATTAAGTAGAATAGTTAAGTTTTTAATTGCCCAATCCATATGAATTTAGAATATGGAGGACGTGTTTCTGCATTGTTTTCAAATGTCCTAAGCACTTTGTAGAGATGTAGTAATAACTTTGCAGCCACAAGACACCAATACCAAGTACCCTTAATTACTCTTCCAGATGTCTCAGATACTCTTCGTGTTGACATAAACGAGAGATTTTTTAGTATGCTTGGCATACGGCTTGGTACACCGAGTTTAAAAATATAATTGGTTAGAAGCTTGAAAAAAAAATTATAACGAATTGTATCATTAATTCTTGGTATACTTGAGTAGCGTGCCGGCCACACGAAAAAACTTCTTGACATGAACACAACTCTTAGTTACTCATAAGAATACAAAGTTTACATGAAAGAAAAAAAAATCAAACTTATCATTTCACATTGAACTTAAATGACTTGCACACGAGTTACCTAATTACGCGATTGTGTAAGCATGCTAAATAGTACATCACTTTCGCGTTAGGTGGGTTGGATGGAAACACAAACTTTAATTAACCATGTTAAATGGGTCAACACGATTATGCCCAACTAAAACAAAAATTTATTTTTTGTCTTTTTCAAGTCGGATCATCGAATCTATGGAAAATTGCTACCTCTACTCTTTCTTATCACTTTCTACCCAAATTCAAATATAAACAATGAAAGCTACATCCAAACAAAAATACAATAAAAGGTACATCATCCAACAACTTTCATATTTTTAATAGAAAATATGACGAATTGTAATCATAATTTTTGGTGTACCGAGTAGTGTGCCGGCTACACAAAAAAAACTTCTTGACATGAACACAATCAAAAGGCGTTGCTATTAGTTACCCATAAGAATACAAAAGTTTACATGAAAGGAAAAAGTTTAAACTTATCATTTTACGTTCAACTTAAATGACTTGCACATGAGTTCTCTAGTTACGCAATTGTGTAAGCATGCTAAAGGGTACATCACTTTCGAATTAGGTGGGTCGGATGGAAACACAAACTCTTACTAACCATGTTAAATGGGTCAACACGATTACGCCCAACTCAAACAAATTTATTTTTTGTCTTTTTCAAGTCGGATTATCGAATCTGTCTAAAATTGTTACCTCCACTCTTTCTTGGCACTTTCTACCTAAATTCGAGCAAAAACAATGAAGGGTACATCCGAACAAAAATACAATAAAAGGTATATCATCCAACAACTTTCATATTTTTAATAGGAAAAACGCTCATGTAAGTGGCCTTTTACTACAATAGTAAAGTTGAGTGTTATCCTTGTACCACGGTGTGAGTTCGAACATTGTTGGCTTCCTAGGTCTATCTCCAATGAAGAGGGCTAGATGTCCAAAAGCTAAAATATGGTCTGGTTTGTTCAAAAATCAATCTCGAACTGATGGTTGGGCTATATCCGTGGAGCCCATCAAACCATTTTTCTGGCCAAAGGAGTTGACTTAAATTACTTGATTCAAATTCAACGGCTAATTTGAAAACATCAAACGGTAGTTTGGTTAAATTAATAAATAAATTTAAAGTGTAAACTTAAAACTAATAAATTATTGAACGGACTATATTTAGCCTCTTTCAATTGGTAATGATATATGAATATGACCTAATATTTTTTATTTAAAAATAATATTTTATACAGCTATAAATCTAAATGGGCTAAGATTAGCGCAAAAAAAAAAAAAAAAAAAAAAAAAAAAAAAAAAACACACACACGCACATTATTCTCGTCATCGACTCATTGACTTTGTTAGGCTACATTTTTATCCTGCAATGGTTTTTTTTTTTTTTTGTTCGGAGGGTTGGTGTGGAAGGATGGAGTGCACAGTGTGAGAAGCCCTACTGTTGTAGTGTCGCTGCCACCACTATAAATCCTGCACTGGATTTATTTTTTAATTTTTTAATTTTTTTTTTGGTCGTTAAATAATTTCGATGTGTATTTTTATTGAGTAAACAGGTTTTGTAGCTAATAACATATATATCAAAGATTTCATAATAGCATCGTTACTATCGAAACATAAACTCTTATTAACTATGTTAAATGGCTTATGCCCAAATTAAACAAATTTATTTTTTGTCCTTTTCAAGTCGCATTGTCCTGTCTAAAATTGTGGACCCTACTCTTTCTTGCACTTTCTTTCAACCTCAATTCGAAGGGACTTGGATCCTCTCCTGAGTTAATGGAGAGGATGCTCATGGTCACTAATCATGAGCTGTTGGATAAATCCAACGATTACAAATAGGAGATCTTTTTAAAATTATAATAATTATACGTTAGATAAAAATTCAACGGTTCATGATTAGTGGTCAGGAGGATCATTTTCATTAGGTCAGGAGAGGAGAGGATTCAAATCCAATTCGAAGAAATACAATGTAAAGTATCATCGTACAACTTTCATATTTTTAATATAAAAACGCGCATTATCATCGTCACTGTCTCATTAACTTTCTTTGGCTACATTTTTTTCCTCCGCCTGAGAGAAAGCATGTTTTGATCGAGGCCACTCATCTTCCTATCGATCGGACCATATTTTCCGGTCAACAATTGTTTCAGTTCGGGGTACAGTTTTCCAGTAATCGTTGAACTCCTAGCTCCAACAATCGAGTATTGCAGTTCTTACATCAATGGCTGTTTCTTTTTCTTCGGTATCTGACGTCTTTCGTTGGAAATATGATGTCTTCGTCAGTTTCGGACACCAAGACACCGGCAGGGATTTTGTCAGCCATCTCATCAGAGCTTTCAATCAGAAATCAATCAGTACATCCGTGGATGCTGAAGGTATTTGCAGAGACGACCGCCCTTCGGAGGAGTTCCCAGACGCCGTCCAACAGTCGAGGCTTTTTATTGTAGTTTTTTCTGAAAGATACGCTGATTCCAGATGGCGCCTCGAAGAACTGGTCCAAATGCTGAACTGCGTGGATACATATAAACAGAAGTTGTTGCCCGTTTTCTATAGAGTAGATCCGTCTGATGTTCGTAGAGCCACCAGAGCTTTTGCGAAAGCTTTTCAGGAACACGAGTGCAATCCTAGCGTCGACAAGGAAGAGGTGACGAGATGGAGATCCGCTCTAACTAGAGCCACCAATTATTTTGGCTGGGATCTACCATATTATAGGTAATTTTAATTAAAATTTTCACATCCTATTATATGTATATGTTAAATTTAATGATTCAAACCATTTATATACCTTTCAGGCCTACACAATGATCATTTTTATAAAAAATCGACCTCTAAAAAAAAAAGATTAATTGGGTTGAAGGTACGGGGAGAACTTTATAGTCGTCACTTTATAATTTGCTGGAAGAACATTAATGGGGTCTGATTAATCTAATTTGTAGCAAAAACGATTATTAATGATGTAAATCACGAGATGGTGACCCAATGGTAAATGGTGGATTACGTGGCTTTCTTAAAATAAAAAAAAACTAGAGGTCTCAGGTTCGAAACCTGCTGCTGGTGTGGAAGTCAGACTTGTGGCCAATGAGAGACTGAAATGCCTCTGTGAGTCTTCCGGCCCCCGGAAGATGTGGATAACCGTGGCTTGCCACCTGTTGTCCCCCATTCTAAAAAGAAAAATAAAATAAAAAGGATCATGAATGATGTAATATTACAACATATAGCCACTGAAGTTACCTAAGAGATCCCTCAATAGAAAGAGACCGTATATACTACTTGAGGAAATAATGCAGTACTGTTTTTCAAATTTCACATCCACAGGAATGAAGCCGACGTGATCGAGGAAATCGTACAAAGTGTTTTTGATAAATTGATCTGCTTCTCATCGCATGGCAGTCGTCGGAAATATGATGTATTTCTCAACTTTAGAGGTACAGACACTCGCAAGAGTTTTGTCGTCCATCTCTACAAAGCTCTGTATCTAAAAGTAATCAACACCTTCATGGATGGTGAAGAGCTTAGAAAAGGCAACAGCATTTCGGATCTCCTGAATTCTATCAAAGAGTCGCGAGTTTCGATTGTTGTATTTTCTGAAGACTACGCTTCTTCCAAATGGTGCTTAAAAGAACTCGTTCAGATCCTCGAATGCAAGGATAAACAAAATCAGATAGTGGTGCCCGTTTTCTACCGAGTTGATCGATCTAAAGTTTGTAAACCGGAAGCTTTTACTAAACACGATAGCGATCCTAGGGTGGAGAAGGAAGACTTGCAGAACTGGATGTCCGCTCTGACTAAAGCCACCGATTTACCTCCACATCGCTGGGATCAACAAAATTACGAGTAATTTTTGCTTAATTAGGTTCTTAATTTCTTTTAATTTCCTATTAAGGGGTTGAGCTCTTCACAACATTTAGTTTAATTTGATTTGGTGTCAGTGTATATATATATATATATATATACACATTCTCGTACCAATACTGTTTTTCATATTCCGCAGGGACGATGCCGAGCTTATTGAAGACATTGTACAACATATTGAAGCCTGCCTGCACAAATGAATCGGCTTCACCGTTTAACATATTTCAAATGGGACATGTATCACCAAGTGCATGTGTATTTTTGTTTTGGCGGATGATTTCACAGTTTGTAATTGCCTCTGTAGGGTTTATACTGTTACACAGAACAGTCTCTTTTGATCATTCAAAGGTTATTTCGCTAATAAACTTGTCAGCAGATCATACATATTCAGTACACCCTATAGACGTATCATAGATCTTTACTAAATGTGACATTAGAATTTATATATTATTATGTGTCATAAAGTTTTGATTTAGCAAACTTGTAAGTGGATCATACTTTTGGACATTAGCTAATAAATCAATAGTTTGTCGTAATTTTTTTAATCAATGTACAATTCTGAATCAACTCATACGATATAGCCTATTGAAGATTTCCCAAACTAATACAATTGTTTGACATGGTATCAAAGTCATTTGATTTGAAACGTGTAGACTTTGCATTTAGTACTTCCGTGATTTTGAAACATTAATGTTTTGTCCTTTTTTTTTAATGAAAATTAGAATAGTTATTGTTTAGGGTAGAAAATTTGGTATATGTGGAGAGGGTGTGGAGAGATTTTTCAGTATGACCCGTACACGAGATGGTACACCACGTGTCACTATACAAATGGTGGGATATGTGTGTTAAAAAGTTAATAACTTAAAAAATATAATTTCCCACCACTTATATAAAAACACGTGATGTACCACTCATGTTCCGGTTACAATGAAAAATTTCTCGAGGGTATGAGGGTAAGTTCAGATAAGTTAGGTGGGTGCTTTCAGCAGGGATCAGTGTTCAACAAATAATGGGGTGTTATTAAAATCAGCCTTCTAGTCTCCACTAGCAATTGAGTCCCGCGCGATACAACAGGTTTTAACATCGTTTAAGGTCATATTATTTTACATATAATATGTTTACATTAAGAGAGACTATTTTAAAGTGTTATTTACAAAGAGATGATATTATTTACAACCAATTCAAATCACACTGACAGTATGCTCTTTGAGCAAGTTCTCGACAAACTTGAACAGTAAAGGACAAATCAATAGGTTGTAGGAGATGAATGAAATTTCAAATTAATTTACCATGAATGGATTAATGAAGAATCAATAGTAACGGTAAACATGGTAGTCATACAGATTAGGAAGTCATCCATCTATAAGCCAGCCCTCATGAATTCATCTGCTTCCACTATTCTTCTAGTGACTGATAAAGAAAGCGAAGCTGCCAGCTCTGTTGTAGTTCCTGTAAGTACTCGCTAACCATATGAGCAATAAAGTCTTTTAAAAGGAATCCAAATTTTCTCAACATAAAAGAAAACCATAAAAGCATTACTAATGACTATATCTGCAAGCATGTTGGTATAGACTTGCATGTTTTAATTTATTGCCATTGTCATAAACTTGGTATTTTCCTAAAGTATAGTGCTTCAAATGTTGAAAAGTTAACATGGTTTTCACACAGTAAGCAGACACCTTCAATCTACATTTCCTTCCATAATGCACTATCAAAGTCCTACTCAAGACTAAAATTAAAAATCCTATTTATACAATGCCAAAATATGCATATATTGAAATTGAATAAAGGGTTTATTTAAAAACTGATATTACTATTTTCTTAATTTATACAATGCCAAAATCAAATATGCAGATATTCAAATTGAACAAAAAGGTTTATTTAACAACTGATATTATTATTTTCTTAATGAGGTGTGAAGAAACAGCTATTGATTTGGCAAACATTGAAATGTATGCTATTTAAAAACTGATATTACTATTTAGAGTGCCTTACTTTTCAATATCTATTTTCTTAATGCTATAATTTAGAGTGCCTTACTATTTTCTTAATGAGGTGTTAATGAGGTGTGAATAGTATTCAAATATCTATTTAGAGTGAGGCACTCAATATCTATTTTCTTATTATCTAAATATCAGTAAGGCACTCAATATCTATTTTCTTATTGTTCAATATCTATATAGAGTGCCTTACTATTTTCTTAATGAGGTGTGAATAGTATTCAAACCACTATAATATCTCAAATCATATTGAACAGTAAGGCACTCTAAATTCTACTTCTTAAAAACTCCTTTTGATTTGGCAAACAATGAAATGAATGCTAAAAGGAGTTGTGAAGAAACATCTATTGTATTATAAGTCACTTCTAGCAATTAAACGAATTATATCAAAACTGGATGATTTCTCACATCTAGAAACACGAAATAATTAATGTTAGAAATACTAATCAAAACGTGTTCATACCAACAAGCAAAATTGAAATCACTAATCTGTATATTATAATAAAGTAATGAAGTTTTGAATATATTTATGTTTATTGCAAACTGAAGTACAACGCAATCAAAGATAAATGGCGTCAAAATCCTAACCTTGGTCCATAATCTTTTCAACAATATCATATGAAAGAGCCAGATCAGACTTGTTCAAAAGAGTCAGCACTCTCCTTGTATGCATATAACTTAAAAACATCTGCCATATCAATGTATGTATCCATTTTAGTGTCTATTGTCTACACATTTGACTTAAGATATGCTAATATTATTGTCAATTGAAAATCGAAAAATTTCAAGCACATGAGAATTGGCCAATGTAACACTGAAGGTCCCCTCAGACTGAACAGAAAGCTTATTCCAAGAAGTTACCTTATTTTTTGAATGCTTATTCTTTACATATAATAAGTCAGTAACCAAAGTCATCACAAAAAAACACTCTCTATCATAATTAAAAGAATAATATAATAGTAATAATAGCAGAAGCCTTGGCCCTGAGCATGCTGCTTGGTAATATGCATCAGTTGGCCCTGAGCATGCTGTTAGTTGGTTATATGTATCAATTGTCAGTCGTTCATATGTTGATTGTAAATTTTTTATTGTTCAGTGATGTCATGTTTACAAATGGAATTAATTGAATTTTGAGGAGAACTCTTTTTCAACTACAAATTCTTAGGGTAATTCGACATTCTAAATCCGTTTCCAATGTCAATTTTCCCAAATTCAATTGTTATATAGAGTTTTATTAATTGGACCATTTATGTGCTTAGGGGCAATTATCTGTGGCGTTCCTTCTTCGATAGGTTGCATGGGTCTTCGGCGGCGAAGTACTGTGAGTGGAACCCTTCTAAAAATGCATACATGAAATACATGATTTAATGATTACGTTTTATGAAACGCTTTGAGATAACATGCTTCCTAAGGCTAGTTTGAATTATTACTATTTTTCCTATAACCCATGTTCTTATAGAATATCCGATGGATGACGATATGATATTTAAAACATGTTTCAAACACCTCTTTATAGTATAGATGATGGATGACTTTATACTATGAAGTTGCTTTTCAATATATATATATGTTCAGTGGTTTTGTACTTACCTAGTGGTCCTTTCCGCTACAGGATGTAGGGATAGATTCCGGTCTGTCCCGGGCGACGGTTTGGTGTTGGTATAGGGCCTGGAGTGTGTTTCCTCTGGCTATTTAGCACAGGGACGGGGAGCCGGCATGGGGCCTGATAAAGATCTTGGAAGACAAAGCAGGTTATGGATTTATGAAGATTTTCATCGTGTATTAACGCAAAATACGGTGAGATAAATTCATTACCTCTTTCTTTTAAGCATGTAATATTGAGTAGAAAGCAGAAGTATGATAAAAATCAAATTTGGATATGTTCACTCATTGAATTTCTACTGTTTGGTTATCTAGGCTACAGAAGCAGTGGATTTATACTTTGTGCAGGTTGCTTGATGAAAGGGAAAACAATTGTAGACACGTATACTTTGTTGGAGTTGGAAACATCTTCCAATAGACTTAATCACTTAATGCGTTGCCTGATTGGTTTAATACAAGGTTGTAATATCTACTCTTCTCTACTTTACCTCATGTAAGCTTCAAAGAAATGTAGGAACGCTTCTGATTCCGAGAATAAAAGGTACCTACTTTTAATGTGAAAGATTTTTGTCACTTTGGCCTGAAATTCTTGATTTAAGTGACTGTTGGAGGTTTCGGATGGTATTCCCCATTTATCTTCCTTGTAAATATATATTAAAGCTTGCAGAAATTTTTTTGAGAGCTTACCTGCGACACTGAATCGATTTGTTGTTTAACAACTTTCAAATTGGAAGCTTGCAACTTATAGAGATGCGGGGACGCTTTTGATGCCATTGAGAAGAATAGAAGGTAAAATAGAAGGGAAATTTCTAATTTATGTATCAATCTATTTTTCAAATTTATTTTAAATTTTCTTGGTTGGTGGTTCCTTCAGCTCTGATTTTCTGTCAACGGTCATAAGCTTTGGCTGATGAAGGCAGTGTGTTGCATACAGACTATTGTGTATATCCGTAGTAAGTCAACAAGCGCTAATCCCAGCTCCTTGAGCTCGGAAGAAACTTTGGATCCACGCTCTGTTGGCGGAAACATTGTCATCTGTGACCGTGTGGTTAATCGTAATGCATAGAAGGGACTGGTGGTGAAAGATGGAGAAGACGTACTAGGTATATGGTTTTGGCAAACACAGCTGCATCACATCAGAAGATGCGGAGTTCGTTTCTTTATATACTAATCGTGCGGAGGTGCAAACCAAAGCATGGCGCAGCCTAAAAAATCATCATGAAAACCCTGAAGCGGAACTTCGTGTTAGTCTGACCAATGTGTCTCCCTGGATAACCACGGTTGGAGCTAGCACCATGGATAGGGATTTTCCAGCTACCGTGAAGCTCGGAAATGGCAGGACTATTACCGGGGTTTCGCTCTACAAGGGAAGGATGAAGCTGTCAACAAACAAGCAATACCCTGTTGTGTATTTGGGAAGCAATTCAACTAGTCATAATCCGAGCTCGCTCTGTTTGGAGTGGACGTTGGATCGCCGAGTTGTGGCCGGAAAGATTGTGATTTGCGACCGTGGGATTAGTCCTAGAGTGCAGAAGGGAGAAGTGGTGAAAGAAGCCGGAGGAGTTGGGATGATCTTGGCAAACACAGCTGCAAACGGAGAGGAGCTTGTGGCGGATTGCCACCTTGTTCCGGCGGTTGCTGTGGGAGAGAACGAAGCAAAGGGAATCAAGCATTATGCTTCAACAAGCCCGAGAGCCACCGCAACTCTAACATTTCTTGGAACTAGAGTTGGGGTTAGACCGTCGCCTGTGGTGGCAGCGTTTTCATCCAGAGGGCCTAATCTGGTAAGCCTTGAGATTCTCAAGCCGGATATGGTGGCACCAGGAGTGAACATCCTCGTCGCTTGGACAGGCGCATTAGGCCCGTCCAGCTTGCCAGTAGATCGTAGAAACGTGAAGTTCAATATACTGTCCGGGACTTCAATGTCCTGCCCCCATGTGAGCGGCATTGCCGCTCTGCTCAAGGCAAGGCACCCGGATTGGAGTCCGGCTGCAATAAAGTCCGCCTTGATGACAACCGCTTATGTCCACGACAACACGCGAAAGCCTCTACAAAACTCCTCAGCAGCTTCAATTTCAACCCCGTATGATCACGGTGCGGGGCACATAAACCCGGTTAGGGCTCTTGACCCGGGATTGATTTACGACATTGAGGCGCAGGACTATCTTGAATTCCTCTGCACACAAAGGCTAACACCAACGCAGCTCAAAGTTTTTACCAAGTACTCAAACAGAAGTTGCAAGAACAATCTAGCCAGTCCCGGGGACTTGAACTATCTGGCACTCTCGGTTGTGTTCCCGGACAGAACAAATGTTTCTGTTTTGACACTTCACAGAACTGTCCCTGTTGAGAGAACTTGTCCCACTAACCTGGACAGAAGGAATACTGCACGTGGGTACAATATTCCTTGTCAGCAGACTACCACATGGTTGCAGCATGGGCATCATGGGCAGCAAGCACGCACGCCACCTTTACCACTTTGTTTATTGCATGCATTTGTTTAAATGCATGCGTGTGTGTAAGATGTATATATAAAAACAAACTGCCATTACAGCAGTAAGAAGAATACAACCAAAATATTAAACTTAATATGGTATCAGAGCACAGGTAATCCTTTGCTCTGCTCTGCCTTCACTCTTCTGCTGCTATACTGTGTACAGCCACAACCTGCTGCAAGCTGCACACTCGCTGCACACTCACTGCAAGCTGCATACTCTCTGCCTTGCCAAGCTACTACATAGCCATCGTCGTTGCTCTATCTGCTAGCCATTAAGCACAGCTGCAGAGCACTGCCAAGCACAGCCACTGCCTGCCAACATGGCAACCGACACTTCCAGCAAACACACCAAATACGAAGATCCCAACGATCCTCTCTACCTTCATCACTCCGATCAGCCTGGAGCGATTCTCGTCACACAACCGTTGAATGACGAAAATTACCCCACTTGGAGCCGAGCCATGACCATGGCCCTCAATGCCAAGAACAAAGAAGGATTCATCAATGGAGTCATTAAAAGGCCTGAGTCGACGTCCATAGTTGAATACCAACAGTGGACTCGTTGCAACAACCTCGTGAAATCCTGGCTGCTCAACTCTGTCTCAAAAGATATTGGAGCAAGTGTCATCTACAACACTGTTGCAGCTGATATTTGGAATGAGCTGAAGGAACGTTTCTCTCACACAAACAGTGTCCATCTCTTCCATATCGAACAAGAGATACATGGAAGTGTTCAAGGCAATTTGAACATTGGTGCATATTATACCAAACTGAAAAGTTTTTGGGATGAACGTGATGCCATGTGCGCTCTCCCAACCTGTGCATGTGGAGCTGCGAAAGAATTGATGCAGTTTCAGCAAAGTCAGAAAACCATGAAGTTTCTCATGGGTCTCAATGAATCCTACGCTGCTGCTCGTGGGCAACTCTTGCTTATGGATCCTCTCCCTGCTGTCAACAAAGCTTTCTCACTTATTATTCAAGATGAGAAGCAGAGAGCAGTCTCAATACATGCTCCTGGAAGGTCTTTAGTTACTGATGCCGCAGCTTTCGCCGTGCGGGACAACATGCGAAACTCTGGTAGAAATTTTTCTCCAAGAAATACACACCTAAAATGTGGCCGTTGTGATGCAACCGGACACACTTCAGATACCTGTCGTGCACACCTCAAGTGCGACTACTGTAATTGGAGAGGTCACACCATAGACTAATGCCGCAAATTGAAAAAGGCAAAGGACAACAGCGATAAGGGAGATTATCAAGATCGCAGGGGTTCCAACTTCAAGGCTAATCACGTTGACATTAAACCAACGCCTCCAGCAACATCTCCTTCATCCTACAGCCTCACTCCCGAGCAATACCACAACCTGCTTGCACTCCTTGACAAGAGCCAATCTACATCCACATCTAATCATGTCGGTACCACCTATACTATAAATGATTTATCAGGTAGAGTTTTTTGTGCTTCTGCTCTCAATAAGGGAAGGAACTGGATTTTCGATACTGGCGCCACAGATCACATGGTTTGCTCACCAAGTTTGATGACCACAAGCATCCCAGTATACAATCGCCAAGTGCACCTACCCAATCATGCACTTGCCGATGTCACACATATTGGCACAGTTCGTCTCTCGAACGATCTCGTCCTTTACAACGTGCTTTGTGTTCCATCATTTAAACTGAATTTAATTTCTGTCAGCAAACTCACTAATACCTCATTTTGCTTTGTCATCTTCACTGATAAAATGTGTCTACTTCAGGGCCAACGATCGGGGAAGATGATTGGGACGGGAACTGAACGAGAAGGACTCTACTATCTTGATAATGTGATGAAAACCAGGTGCAATTCAGCGTCAATTGTTGCCTCTTCTTCTTCTCAGCTTTGGCATCAACGCCTTGGCCATCTTTCCAACACGACCTTACGGCATCTCTCTACTTGCATTAAAAATTTGAATTTTTGTAGCATTGATGATTGTTTGATCTGTCCATTAGCCAAACAAACACGTGCTCCTTTTCCTTTGAGTTCTATCACCACAAAGGCTCATTTTGAGTTAATTCATGTTGACATTTGGGGAGGTTACCATGTTCCCACTATCACAGGGGCACAATATTTCTTAACTATTGTGGATGATTTCTCAAGATGCACATGGGTTTATTTAATGAATCACAAATCAGATGCACGATCTTATCTCATCACTTTCATCCACCTTGTTGAAACACAATTTTCCACACGCGTCAAGGTTCTTCGTAGTGATAACGGTCCAGAATTTTTTATGACCCAATTCTTTTCAGATAAGGGGATTCTCCATCAAACAAGTTGTGTCTCTACTCCCCAACAAAACGGGGTAGCAGAGCGCAAACACCGCCACTTACTCAATGTTGCTAGAGCCTTACTTTTTCAATCTCATCTTCCTAAGAAATTTTGGGGTGACGCAATCCTCACTGCCACTTATCTCATAAATAGGACTCCCACTCTTCTTCTTCAAGGCAAATCACCCTATGAAATACTTCACCACAAACAGCCAGCGTATGCACATTTGCGAGTGTTTGGTTGCTTATGTTTTTCTTCCACCCACCACCATCGTCCCACAAAATTTGATGCAAGAGCCACACGGTGTCTTTTTCTTGGGTATCCATATGGCACAAAGGGATATCGAGTTTACGACCTTCACACGGGTAAAATCTTTATCTCCCGTGATGTTATTTTCCATGAACATGTGTTCCCTTTTTCATCTTCTGCTGCAGTTTCACCACTTGTGTTTCCACATACTCAAGATACTGCCTGTGATGATCCCATCATTCATCCGTCCATTCTACTGGAGCAGGATTCCGTCGATCCATCATCTTCTTCGCCGGTGAGTCCTGTTTCGGTTTCATCCCCTTTTTTTTCCACATCACCACCTCGTCTTAAACGACCCACTCATGCACCTGGTTATCTTCAACAATATCACATCGACATTAACCTTCCTTCTCGGTCTGTCCCTTCATCTCACTCGGCGTTGACCAAAGTACCAGGGACTCCTTACCCTTTGTCTGATGCCCTCACATACGATCGTCTATCTGCTCGACATCGTGCTTTCACCACTTCCATTTCAGCTGCCATAGAACCCAGCTCATTCTCACAGGCTATACGCGACCCTCACTGGCGTTTAGCCATGGAAGAAGAACTGGCAGCCCTTGCTGCGAATAGGACATGGTCTCTGCAACCATTGCCCCCTGGCAAGAAGCCGGTTGGATGTAAGTGGGTTTACAAAATCAAATTTCGATTCGATGGATCCATTGAGAGATATAAAGCACGCTTGGTTGCCAAAGGTTATAGCCAAATTGAAGGCTTAGACTATCGAGAGACCTTTGCTCCGGTTGCAAAATTAACTACAGTTCGTCTACTCCTTGCTGTTGCCTCGGTCCAACAATGGCACCTCCACCAGCTTGATGTTAATAACGCTTTCCTCCATGGTGATCTTGAAGAAGATGTCTACATGTCCTTGCCTCCTGGTTTCGGACGAAAGGGGGAGACACGAGTTTGTAAACTTCATAAATCTTTGTATGGGCTTAAGCAAGCCTCTCGTCAATGGTTTATCAAACTCTCTTGTGCTCTTAGAAAGGCCGGTTATCAACAATCCAAGGCAGATTATTCATTGTTCGTCCGAAACCATGATGGTAAATTCACTGCCCTCTTTGTCTATGTTGATGATATTATCTTGGCAGGAAATAACATACAAGCAATTGAAGACACCAAGTCTTTTCTTATGAAGCAATTCAAGTTGAAAGACCTTGGCCAATTAAAATATTTCTTGGGCATTGAAATTGCTCGCTCTAGCAAGGGGATCACCCTCTCACAGCGAAAATATGCCCTTGAAATACTTGAGGATGCAGGTCATCTCGGCGCAAAACCAGCTACCTCTCCTATGGAGCAAAACTTATCACTCAGAAAGGATGAAGGACAATGGGTTACTGATCCTTCCTCTTATCGACGACTTGTTGGGAGACTAATCTACCTGACAATCACGCGCCCTGATTTGGTGTATGCTGTCCACATTCTTAGTCAATTTATGGAGAAGCCTCGAACTCCACACTTGGAGGCAGCCCAGCGAGTCTTACGATACGTTAAGCACACACCAGGGCAAGGTATTTTCCTTTCTGCAAGAAGTCCAATTCAATTGAATGCCTTTTGTGATGCGGATTGGGCCAGATGTCGAGACACACGACGTTCTACCACCGGATACTGTGTATTTCTTGGAGAATCCTTGATCTCCTGGAAAAGCAAGAAACAAAATACTGTGTCACGTTCTAGTGCAGAGGCGGAGTATCGTTCAATGGCAGCAACTTGTTGTGAAGTCACTTGGTTGAAATCTGTTCTACAAGACTTGGGTATCAAACATAAACGTCCAGTCAAGTTATATTGTGATAATCAAGCGGCACTTCACATCGCTTCGAATCCGGTCTTTCACGAAAGAACCAAACACATAGAAATTGACTGCCATCTTGTACGAGAAAGGGTTCAAAGTGGAATGATCGAGACATCTCACATCTCAACCATGAAACAACCAGCCGACATCTTCACAAAGCCACTGAGCTTATACCAGTTTACGACTTTGCTTTGCAAGTTAGGAATAATCAACATCCATTCCAAACTTGAGGGGGAGTGTTGAGAGAACTTGTCCCACTAACCTGGACAGAAGGAATACTGCACGTGGGTACAATATTCCTTGTCAGCAGACTACCACATGGTTGCAGCATGGGCAGCATGGGCAGCAAGCACGCACGCCACCTTTACCACTTTGTTTATTGCATGCATTTGTTTAAATGCATGCGTGTGTGTAAGATGTATATATAAAAACAAACTGCCATTACAGCAGTAAGAAGAATACAACCAAAATATTAAACTTAAAACGTTGGCCCTGCGGTTTCGAATTACCACGCCATTGTTTCACCGTTCAAAGGTGCTTATGTGAAAGTCGAGCCTCGGACGCTGAAATTCACCAAAGCCAATCAGAAGCTGTCATACAAAATCATCTTCACTACGAAATCCCGGCAGACAGTCCCGGAGTTCGGAGGGTTGGTGTGGAAGGATGGAGTGCACAGGGTGAGGAGCCCCATTGTTGTAGTGTGGCTGCCACCACTATAAATCCTGCACCGGATTAATTTCAACGTGTGTTTTTATTAATGCTTTTGAATAAACAAATTTTCTGTAATAGTTAGCATCCTTCCTCTGCTTCTTGCTGTGATCTTCTAGCTAGAACACGAGCGAAACAACGATGTGCAGTGAAAACGTAGATTACGCAAGTTCAAATCACATTGATGTTGTTAATTAGAAGATTCAGAACTAGATTAGAATAATTTCATAATTTGCTCAATTTCCATTTTGATTCACATGTTTCTGCACTATTTTCATGTCACGACTCACAAGCACTTGGTAGGAGTTCTAGTAGTTTTTGTGGGGATGACAATTTCAGACACGAAACAAAATAAATTTAAACACACCACGTTATAGGACTTGAGATTCATGATATTTGTAGATGCATAAATATGAAGATTTTACGGTAGGTTATAACTTACCGAAATTTCAACTTGTCCAAAGAATTTGATATTCGAGATATCTCAGTAATTGTGTGAATAGTTCAGTTCGGATATGTCTCTAGTTATACTCAAGTTTTTATCCGACCTGTTGAGTACAACTTGGATCAATACCATCGTGAACAGCTTATGCTTCTGAATTCTAATAACGATGGCTTCACCCTTACAAACTCTAAACTCATGAAATGGGATTTACCAATTTACCTGCACCTACCTTTTTGTTTCTTTTGACGAAAAATAAATAAATAAATTTAATGCTGGCTGGCCATGGGCCTATTTGGACTCATTCTGATGAGCCTTTTAAAAATTTAAAACCAGGCTAGTCGAATTAGTATTTGAACTTCCTAATACATTGAAGAATTATTTTAGAATTGTGTTATTCAGATACTATTTTTTTTCCTTTCACACATTATTTTCGATTTTTAGTAGTCGAATTAGATAAGTTAATCTCCGATAAGCTACAAATATGTACATATACATGAGTCAAAATAAACAAACAAGAGGGAGCATTCACAAAGGTTACTTAGGAGAAGTCTCAGCAGTCGGTAGAGCCCCAGAAAGAGAAGGCACCGGAGGGGGATCATTCGGAGCCTCAGTACTGGACAGAACCCTAGAAGGAGGAGGCATCAGAGGTTGATCATTTGGAGCTTCATTACGCGGTACAGCCCCAGAAGACGAAGGCAATAAATGCCTTTGGAACAAACCCACAAATCTCTGATGATCAAGTAAAACCTGACCATCAGATTCCTTCATCTGGTCCAGCTTCCTCTTCATGTTTGTAGCATAGTCATGTGCGAGACGGTGCAACTGTTTATTCTCATGCTTGAGCCCTCTAATCTCCTGTTTGAGACTCATCACTTCAGCCGCCAATGATTCAACTTGGCGGGTTCGAGCAAATAGGCGTTGGGCCATATTAGACACAGAACCTGCACACTGAACACTGAGAGCCAGAGAATCCTTAACAGCTAACTCATCAGATCGTTTGGAAAGTAGTCTGTTATCTTTGGGAGTGAGAATGTTCCTGGCCACCACCGCAGCGGTCATATCATTCTTCATAACGGAATCCCCAACGGTAAGAGGACCAGTAGGGGAGACGAAGGATGGGCGCCATATGTTGTCTGGAGAAGGCGGGGCTGCCTCTTCAACAAAGTTCAAGTCAAAACGACGGTCGGAGGGGCCAGACATTTTCAAAGGTGTTGAAGAGAGAAGAGGTCGAACAAATCAAGATCTTAGAAGTGTAAGAATGGAGCTTCTACTGGTGGAGATTCAAGTGTGCTTTGGAACTTAATGCCAGTCCCTATAAAAATCTGCACTCGACGGAGCTTCAGAAATCGAAGAGGCGCCTGCTCAGAAATCGAAGAGAGCGTTTGCTTTCTCAAAAGCTGGGCTGCTCAGAGATCACGAGGGTCGATCTCAGAAATCGAAGAGACATCTGCTTTCTCAAAAGTTGGGCTGCTCAAAGACCACGAAGGCCGATCTCAGAAATCGAAGAGGCGCTTGCTTTCTCAAAAGTTGGGCTGCTCAGAGACCACGAGGGCCGATCTCAGAAATCGAAGAGGCACCTACTTTTCCAGCCTTGTCAGCACCTGTCACACGCACACTCAGCTTTGCAGAAATTATGGGCATTCTGTCGAAGACTTCTGGTGAAGTAGAAAGCACATGAGTCTTACTGTTCAATCACCCACTTCCCACACGCAATAGTAGCTCATGGGTATCACAGATAATTTTGCCAAAGTTCTCTGCCAAAGTTGAGCACGTGAAGCTTGCAGCTCCCACTACATCACTCTGACCAAGACGGGTAAAAGAATAGCAAAGAAACAGCATTAACAAAGTTTAGACACATAAATTTTGAAGGTCTAGCTACCATATTATTACCCACAAGGGCAAAGGAACAGTATCACTGCTGGATAATTGGAAAGTCCCTGTGTGTCAACCTCTGTGCTTCGTGGCAAGGTAGACTAGCAAACATGCCCAACCTTTACTCATATTCGAGAAAACACTCCCAACAAGATTGTTTGCTCCAAAATCGAAGAGGCACCGTCCTCCGAATCTCGAGAGCCAGACTCCCAACATGACTACTTTCTCAAAAATCGAAGAGAGGGTAAAGGAACAGTACCATTGCTGGATAATTGGAAAGTCCCTGTGTGTCAACCTCTGTGCTTCGTGGCAAGGTAGACTAGCAAACATGCCCAACCTTTACTCACATTCGAGAAAACACTCCCAACAAGATTGCTTGCTCCAAAATCGAAGAGGCACCGCCCTCTGAATCTCGAGAGCCAGACTCCCAACATGATTACTTTCTCAAAAATCGAAGAGACACCGCTCTCCGAATCTCGAGAGCCAGACCCCCAGCATGATTGCTTTCTCAAAAATCGAAGAGGCATCGTTCTCCGAATCTCGAGAGCCAGATCCCCGATAGGATTGCTTGTTCAAAAACCGAAGAGGCAACACTTTCCCAACTGCAAGAGCCGGATCTCCTTGGATAAAGCTGTCTGTAATCTTCACACGCAACACCAGCTTTCCACATACCACAGACCACTTTTTCAAAGTGCTCTGACAGGGTAAATGAATAGCATTACTACTTGTTGTTAAGGAGACTCCTATATATGTCAACCTCCATCCCCAACGGACAGACAGACCTGCAAAAATGCTCAACCCTTCCTCATATATGAGAGGGCACTCTCAACGAAGCCTTTCGAAATATTCAGCTTTCTTTCCCCCCGATAATACCTCTGCAAACAAGCTATACTAGAGCAAGAATATCTCATATCATCAGGGTTAAAAGCAAGAGTATCCCATATCATGCTTTTTCCCTGTCTTTTCCTTTGGCCTTGTTCTTACCTGCAAGACAAGGAGAAAAAGAGCAATCAGTCAGCACTTGGAATCAAGCTTCCAGCCAGGAACTGACTGCCTGGAACTTACTTACCTGGCATTGCTCTCGAGTACTCATCTTCAACATCTTATGCTTCCAGGGAAGATATCGCATCTGCCTGAGGAACAGATGGGGCAAGTGAGAAGGATACAAGGAAGCATGTGGAGACAAGCGTAACAGCACATGTGCCGATACATCCATTACTCTGTCAAAGCAAAAGTATCCCATATCAGTAGGGTCGAACGTACTCTAGATTTGATGGACTTGTTTTGACCCTCAAATTCTTCAGTCGGCCTTATACTCTGGAGGAAACCAGAAAACCCTCCAGCTCAGTTCAAGAATAAGCATATGGAAAGTTACTTCTTCAAAAGCAAAAGTATCCCATATCATCTCTTCTCATTTTTCTTCACTTTATCCTTCATGCTGCCTGCAAGATAGGGAGAATGTGAACAATCAACCGGAGCTCTGATTGCTTACCTTGTCTGTCACCTCTTTCAGCAAATCCCCTAGCTCGGCAACTTGAGGGACTCCTACTACATGGTTTGTATCGCGCTTGACCAAGCCTGAAACTACAAGTAAGCTTCAAGTGAAATTGATACATTACCTTGTGCATCTCCACCAGTTAAAGATACCACCCCTGGATGGAGGAAGAGTACTTCCAGAGAAGATGCCACATCTACCTATGAGACAGATAAGGCAAGTCAAGACGATACCACACTCCGATACTTAGAAGTTTCGTGATTACGAGATCATTCTCCCACAATATTTCCTAATGTCATTTGTACTAAATCATTCACCTGTACTCACTAAAGGAGAGCTTGAACCTATGTACTTGTGTAAACCCTTCACAATTAATGAGAACTCCTCTATTCCGTGGACGTAGCCAATCTGGGTGAACCACGTACATCTTGTGTTTGCTTTCCTATCTCTATTCATTTATATACTTATCCACACTAATGATCGGAGCAATCTAGCGACGATCACAAAAAGCGACCGTTTTCGCTACCTAGGACATATCGTGCAAGAGAATGGAGAATTAGAGAGATCTCAACCATAGAATAGAAGTTGGATGGATAAAGTGTAAGAGTGCATCCGGCGGGTTGTGTGACCGTCGTAGGCCACTGAAGCTCAAGGGAAAATTTTATAGGACGGAAATAAGGCCAGCGATGTTGTATGGCACAGAATGTTGGGCGGTGAAGCATCAACACGTACACAAAATGGGTGTGGCGGAGATGAGGATGCTTCGGGGGATGTGTGGGCACACGAGAAATGATAAGATTGGAAATGAGGATATTCGAGGTAAAGTAGGAGTAGCCGAAATTGAAGGAAAGATGAGAGAAAATCAGTTCCGGTGATTTGGACATGTGCAAAGAAGGCCTACTGACGCTCCGGTTCGAAGATGTGACTACGGGACAGAGGTTCAGGGCCAAAGGGGTAGAGGAAGACCTAGGAAAACTTTGGAAGAGACTCTAAGAAAAGACTTAGAGTACTTGGATCTAACGGAGGACATGACACAAAACCGAGCACAATGGCGTTCTAGGATTCATATAGCCGACCCCACTTAGTGGGAAAAGGCTTTGTTGTTGTTGTTGTTGTTGAATTAGATAAGTTAAAGAAGATTAAATGACAAAATTAATAAGAATATGTAAGAGGTAAAAAATATGTGTGAATATCACTACCCTTATTTTATTACTAGCTTCTTTCTTTTTCATTTGATTTTTTTTTGGATACTTTATTCTTTTTTTTTAAAAAAAAAAATTGGCTTAATTTTATATTTAGAATAAATTCAACAAAAAAAGCCATTAACTTCTCCGTAAGAAGCGGTTATTTCTTTCCATTTTTTTAATTACTAAACTGTTATTTAAAATTTACTAGAATATGCTACGCACAAACTGTGTGTGAATTTTTTGTTTTTAAAGTTAAAGAAGAGCAGCAAGAGAGTGAGGAGAGAGACGATTATTTTTTATTTTTTATTTTTAAAAATAGATATGTTAAAATCACCTGTAGGTGAAGTTTAAATAAAAAATAGGAAAATATTATTTTTTAAAATTACGTTGCTGTTTTTAACTTTTTATTGTAATAATAATCTTTTCACCATCTTTTAATTGACAAAGAAAATTCTATTAACATATATTTTAGTTAAAATTAAAAAAAGAAAAGCCTTTTTGGCATAAGTAATGTTCCAACAAAGTTTATTATTATTTTTCATATTTTTTTCCCCGTTTTTCTTCTTATTTTTTTGCTAATTTTCCTGGTTTGTTTAATGTTTTATTATTACTTTTTAATTTTTTATGAAAGTACCTTGGAGATGAGAAATCAATTTTTCAGGTTAGTTTTGGATTTTTATTTTTAATTCAGGGGTTTTTTTAGTCCAATTGTTTCTTGTGAAACCTTGTGACTTTAAAGTAAAGTTCTGGCTTTCTAACAATAAAAATAATTTTTTTTTACCAAATGATATTATTTGAATTAAGAGAAAGAATGAGCTAAGCCTCACAATGACCTAGCAATAATGTAGTTCAAATTTACCTTTAGCGATAATTGAAACAAAGAATTAGAAGTGAACATGAATACTACTAGACCGGAATATTAAGTAGTAATAGCGAAGATAAATTATTATTATTATTATGGACAAACATAGTAGAAAGACACTCAATAATAGTTTTTATTTTTATGTACAAACCTAGTAGAAAGACACTCATTGTCGTTGACTCAGTGACTTCCCGACCATTTTACAGAGTATTCTCTCTTTCAAATTTTATAGAATTATATATATATATATATATTTATTTGGGTTAGTGCTAGGAAACCACCTTGTAAAAAGAAACTCATTTTCGTTAACTCATTGACTTCGTGATCATTTTACAGAGTTCTTTTTCTTTTAAATTTTATGAAATTATAATTTTTTTGAATAATGTTAAGAAAATCAAAATTTTAAACTAAATATGCAAGTTAAATAATGTGTCACCAATTAAAAACATCATTGAATAATCTAATTAACTACAACTAAAAAATTTAATTTTCTTAACATTACCTTCCTTTTTTCTTTCTTTATTTTGGTCAAGTGAACATTCCCATTAATCTTATTTTTTTAAAACAAACAAACAAAACAATACAAGGGAAACGAAACAAGGCCCGAAAAACAGATATTAGGCCCAAACAGAAACAAAGCTCAACGAACAACAAAACCCTAGCAGCAGAGAAGCTGTAGAAGTCGTTGCCCCCATCGCCGCACTGGTGAGCCAAATGGATGAACAGCCGCAGGGATCCAGAAGAAGATAAGGTCAAGCAAAAAAATTCCCAACACAGCACCTCCAACAGATGCACGAGATAAACCAAAAGACAGCCCAAAAAGTGCAGGACACGAATGCTCCATCACCCTCCACGAACCCAACATCGCCGCACCGGTGAGCCAAACAGAATCATATCTTTGGGTACAATTTTTCCAGCCGATCGTTTAACTCCCAAGTCCAGAAGCTGACGCTCAATCGGCCATTTCAGCTTTTACGTTGCATTAGGCGAGTCGGTAGCTGACCATCTGCTGTGGATATTGTCCCTGTCAAATGTCAATGGCTGCTTCTTCGTCTTCCTCATGGAAATACGACGTCTTCCTGAATTTCAGAGGCGAAGACACTCGCAAGATCTTCATCGGCCATCTCTACAGAGCTCTGGATCAGAAAGTAATCAACACCTTCATCGACGCGGAAAAGCTCAGAAAAGGCGACGACCTTTCGGAACTACTTTCAGCTATCGAAGAGTCAAGGCTTTCGATCGTGGTTTTCTCCCAGAACTACGCTTCTTCGACTTGGTGCTTGAAAGAACTGGTCAAAATCCTGGCGTGCATGGACGCAAAGAAGCAGATAGTGGTGCCGATTTTCTACGAAGTTGATCCATCTGAAGTTCGTAATCCAAAAAAAAGTTTTGCGGAAGCTTTGGCTCAACACGAACGCAAATCGAACGCCAACATGGAAGAGGTGAAGAGCTGGAGGTCCGCACTAACCAGCGCCACCAATTTATCCGGATGGGATTCGCGAAAATACGAGTAATTACTGTTCGATTATATTCTTAATTACTATTGAATTGGGATTTTTAAAGCATCTAGTTTAATTCGGTGCTGTTTTTCATGTTACACAGGGATGATGCCAAACTTATTGAGGAAATTGTGGATGACATATTTAAGAGATTGATCCAAGTCTCGTCAAGCAAAGATAATGGCTTGGTTGGAATGGATTACCACATAGATCAAGTGAATTCACAATTACGTCCTGGGGTGAATGATGTTTTCACTGTTGGAATATGGGGTATGGGAGGTATAGGCAAAACCACCATCGCTCGTGCTGTTTATGATGAAATCGCTTGTCAATTTGAAGCTTGCTGCTTTCTCGAAAATGTCAAGGAAGGCTTCTCGAAGAATGGTGCAGTACATATGCAGGAAGTGCTTCTTTCTAGAATCTTGAAGGAAAAGGTGCAGAGTTTAGGCACGTTGGATCGAGGTTCCAGAGTGATAATGGAAAGGCTACAAGGGAAAAAGGTTTTCATTGTTCTTGATGACGTTGATGAATTATCCCAAATCGAAGCCTTACTTGGAAAGCAGCATTCATTTGGCGGTGGAAGTCGGGTCATTATAACAACTAGAGATAAACAATTATTAAGTGGAGCTGGTGCTGTATATAAGCCCGAGAACTTAAGTGAGCCAGAAGGTCTTAAACTCTTCAACCAGTATGCCTTCGGAACAATCCAACCCACCCGAAGTTATGGTCAGCTCTCAAGGCGTGTCATACAATATGCTCGAGGTCTGCCTTTAGCACTCAAAGTCTTGGGAGCTTTTCTTCATAAGAAAACTGTACGCGAGTGGGAGAATGTGTTAGAAAAAATAAGGAAAATCCCACAAAGGGAAATTCATGATGTGCTTAAAACAAGCTTCGATGGACTAGATGACACAGAGCAGGACATCTTTCTAGATATTGCATGTTTCTTGAAAGGAATGGATATGGACAGTGCAACAAAAAGTCTGGACAGTTGTGGCTTCTATCCCCATACTGGAATAAGAGTTCTAATTGATCGAGCTCTCATATCTGTCTCAAAGTGGGGGGAACTGGAGATGCATGATTTACTAGAGGAAATGGGCCGGGAAATCGTTCGCCAAGAATCTATCAAAGAGCCTGGGAGAAGAAGTAGGTTGTGGAGTGCTGAAGATGTTCATCATGTGCTAACTCAAAACACAGTGAGATATCTTTTTCTTATGCAATGTTTCGTAGAAAGCTTCAGCTTTCGACCAAAATCTATTTTATAGCAAAAATGCATTGTTTATAATATTCAATAAGGTTCTTGGTGTTTTCCTTCACTTTGATTTACATTGTTGGTTTATCCAGGCTACAGAAGCAATTGAAGGCATAATCCTGGATTCAGCAATCTATAGAGAGGGATGCTCAAATACTGAAGCTTTTGTTGGTATGACAAAACTAAGACTGCTCATGATCCGTAATGACACTTATACTTACACCAAGTACTTTGACGAAGATGAGCTTGCATTCGGGGATTCATTTGACAGTCAGCCTTCAAGTGAAGCAGAAGATGAGCTTGCATTCGGGGATTCATTTAACCATCGAGCTCCACATGATTGCTTCATAAAATGCTGGATTGCGGACTTAAAGTTCCAATGTTCTCAGTTGAGGTGTCTCCTCTGGCGTGGTTGCCCCCTCAAGTCTTGGCCATCCAACTTTCAGTTCAAGAATCTTGTAAACCTTGACATGAGCAATAGTTGCATCAAACAACTTTGGAAAGGAGCTGAGGTACGATTTTTCATTTACGGAAGTATATTTATTTTCAATGTTTAGGTTCTGAGATGTGTTGTGCATGTTTTCTTGGACTTTTTAACAGCCTCTGGAAAAGTTGAAATTCATCGATTTAAGTTATTGTGAATACCTTAAGAAAACCCCTGACTTCACAAAGGCTAAAAGTCTTGAGGAACTAAATCTAGAAGGTTGTTCAAGGTTATATGAAGTTGACCCATCCATTTCAGCTGTGAAAAACCTTGCTATATTGAATCTAGGAGGCTGTCGAGAACTCAACAGCCTCCCGAGCAGCATTCATATGGGATCTCTTAAAACCCTTAAGCTTTCAGGCTGCTCAAACTTTGAGAAGTTTCCAGAGATTTCAGATGCTCTGGAGAATCTATCAGTGTTATATTTAGATGGGACTGCCATTAAAGAACTGCCTTCGTCAATTAATAAACTCACGGGCCTTACTGTTTTGGACCTATCTGGGTGTCAAAAACTCAAGACCCTGCCGAGCAGCATTCATATGGGATCTCTTCAAACCCTTAATCTTTCTGGTTGCTCAAACCTTGAGAAGTTTCCAGATATTTCAGATGTTATGGAGAAGCTATCAAAGCTTTATTTAGGTGGGACTGCCATTAAAGAACTGTCTTCTTCAATTAATAAACTCACGGACCTTACTGTTTTGGACCTATCTGGGTGTCGAAAACTCAAGACCCTGCCGAGCAGCATTCATATGGTATCTCTTCGAACCCTTATTCTTTCGGGTTGCTCAATGCTTGAGAAGTTTCCAGATATTTCAGATGTTATGGAGAAGCTATCAGCGCTTCATTTAGATGGGACTGCTATTAAAGAGCTGCATTCGTCAATTAATAAACTCACGGGCCTTACTATTTTGAACCTAAGAGGCTGTCAAGAACTCAAGAGCCCGCAGAGCAGTATTCATATCGGATCTCTTCGAACCCTTAATCTTTCTGGTTGTTCAAACCTTGAGAAGTTTCCAGAGATTTCAGATGCTATGGAGAATCTATCAGAGTTATATTTAGATGGGACTGCCATTAAAGAATTGCCTTCGTCAATTAATAAACTCACGGGCCTTACTGTTTTGGACCTATCTGGGTGTCGAAAACTCAAGACCCTGCCGAGCAGCATTCATATGGGATCTCTTCAAACCCTTAATCTTTCTGGTTGCTCAAACCTTGAGAAGTTTCCAGATATTTCAGATGTTATGGAGAAGCTATCAAAGCTTTATTTAGACAAGACTGCAATTAAAGAACTGCCTTCGTCAATTAATAAACTCACGGGCCTTCCTATTTTGGACCTATCTGGGTGTCGAAAACTCAAGAGCCTGCCGAGCATCATTCATATGGGATCTCTTCAAACCCTTAATCTTTCTGATTGCTTAAACCTTGAGAAGTTTCCAGATATTTCAGATGTTATGGAGAAGCTATCAAAGCTTTATTTAGACGAGACTGCTATTAAAGAACTGCCTTCGTCAATTAATAAACTCACGGGCCTTACTATTTTGAACCTAAGAGGCTGTCAAGAACTCAAGAGCCTGCCGAGCAGTATTCATATGGGATCTCTTCAAACCCTTGATCTTTCTGATTGCTCAAACCTTGAGAAGTTTCCAGAGATTTCAGATGTTATGGAGAAGCTATCAAAGCTTTATTTAGGTGGGACTGCCATTAAAGAATTGCCTTCTTCAATTAATAAACTCACAGGCCTTACTGTTTTGGACCTATCTGGGTGTCGAAAACTCAAGACCCTGCCGAGCAGCATTCATATGGGATCTCTTCAAACCCTTAATCTTTCTGGTTGCTCAAACCTTGAGAAGTTTCCAGATATTTCAGATGTTATGGAGAAGCTATCAAAGCTTTATTTAGACGAGACTGCAATTAAAGAACTGCCTGCGTCAATTAATAAACTCACGGGCCTTCCTATTTTGGACCTATCTGGGTGTCGAAAACTCAAGAGCTTGCCGAGCAACATTCATATGGGATCTCTTCAAATCCTTAAACTTTTAGGTTGCTCAAACTTTGAGAAGTTTCCAGATATTTCAGATGTTATGGGGAAGCTATCAAAGCTTTATTTAGGTGGGACTGCCATTAAAGAACTGCCTTCGTCAATTAATAAACTCACGGGCCTTACCGTTTTGAACCTAAGAGGCTGTCGAGAACTCAAGAGCCTGCCGAGCAGCATTCATATAGGATCTCTTCAAACCATTATTCTTTCGGGTTGCTCAATGCTTGAGAAGTTTCCAGATATTTCAGATGTTATGGAGAAGCTATCAGCGCTTCATTTAGATGGGACTGCTATTAAAGAGCTGCATTCGTCAATTAATAAACTCACAGGCCTTACTATTTTGAACCTAAGAGGCTGTCAAGAACTCAAGAGCCTGCAGAGCAGTATTCATATCGGATCTCTTCGAACCCTTAATCTTTCTGGTTGCTCAAACCTTGAGAAGTTTCCAGAGATTTCAGATGCTATGGAGAATCTATCAGAGTTATATTTAGATGGGACTGCCATTAAAGAACTGCCTTCATCAATTAATAAACTCACGGGCCTTACTGATTTGAACCTATCTTGGTGTCAAGAACTCAAGAGCCTGCCGAGCAGCATTCATATGGGATCTCTTCAAACCCTTAATCTTTCTGGTTGCTCAAACCTTGAGAAGTTTCCAGATATTTCAAATGTTATGGAGAAGCTATCAAAGCTTTATTTAGACGAGACTGCAATTAAAGAACTGCCTTCGTCAATTAATAAACTCACGGGCCTTCCTATTTTGGACCTATCTGGGTGTCGAAAACTCAAGAGCCTGCCAAGCATCATTCATATGGGATCTCTTCAAACCCTTAATCTTTCTGATTGCTTAAACCTTGAGAAGTTTCCAGATATTTCAGATGTTATGGAGAAGCTATCAATGCTTTATTTACGTGGGACTGCCATTAAAGAACTGCCTTCGTCAATTAATAAACTCACGGGCCTTACTATTTTGAACCTAAGAGGCTGTCAAGAACTCAAGAGCCTGCCGAGCAGTATTCATATGGGATCTCTTCAAACCCTTGATCTTTCTGATTGCTCAAACCTTGAGAAGTTTCCAGAGATTTCAGATGTTATGGAGAAGCTATCAAAGCTTTATTTAGGTGGGACTGCCATTAAAGAATTGCCTTCTTCAATTAATAAACTCACGGGCCTTACTGTTTTGGACCTATCTGGGTGTCGAAAACTCAAGACCCTGCCGAGCAGCATTCATATGGGATCTCTTCAAACCCTTAATCTTTCTGGTTGCTCAAACCTTGAGAAGTTTCCAGATATTTCAGATGTTATGGAGAAGCTATCAAAGCTTTATTTAGACGAGACTGCAATTAAAGAACTGCCTGCGTCAATTAATAAACTCACGGGCCTTCCTATTTTGGACCTATCTGGGTGTCGAAAACTCAAGAGCCTGCCGAGCAGCATTCATATGGGATCTCTTCAAACCCTTAAACTTTTAGGTTGCTCAAACTTTGAGAAGTTTCCAGATATTTCAGATGTTATGGGGAAGCTATCAAAGCTTTATTTAGGTGGGACTGCCATTAAAGAACTGCATTCGTCAATTAATAAACTCACGGGCCTTACTGTTTTGAACCTAAGAGGCTGTCGAGAACTCAAGAGCCTGCCGAGCAGCATTCATATAGGATCTCTTCAAACCATTATTCTTTCGGGTTGCTCAATGCTTGAGAAGTTTCCAGATATTTCAGATGTTATGGAGAAGCTATCAGAGCTTCATTTAGATGGGACTGCTATTAAAGAAATGCATTCGTCAATTAATAAACTCACAGGCCTTACTATTTTGAACCTAAGAGGCTGTCAAGAACTGAAGAGCCTGCAAAGCAGTATTCATATCGGATCTCTTCGAACCCTTAATCTTTCTGGTTGCTCAAACCTTGAGAAGTTTCCAGAGATTTCAGATGCTATGGAGAATCTATCAGAGTTATATTTAGATGGGACTGCCATTAAAGAACTGCCTTCATCAATTAATAAACTCACGGGCCTTACTGATTTGAACCTATCTTGGTGTCAAGAACTCAAGAGCCTGCCGAGCAGCATTCATATGGGATCTCTTCAAACCCTTATTCTTTCGGGTTGCTCAATGCTTGAGAACATTCCAGATATTTCAGATGTTATGGAGAATCTATCAGAGTTATATTTAGATGGGACTGCCATTAAAGAACTGCCTTCGTCAATTACTAAACTCACGGGTCTTACTGTTTTGAACCTCTCTGGGTGTCAAGAACTCAAGAGCCTGCCGAGTAGCATTCATATGGGATCTCTTCGAACCCTTATTCTTTCGGGTTGCTCAATGCTTGAGAAGTTTCCAGATATTTCAGATGTTATGGAGAAGCTATCAAGGTTATATTTAGACGGGACTGCCATTCAAGAACTGCCTTCGTCAATTAATAAACTCACGGGCCTTACTGTTTTGGACCTATCTGGGTGTCAAGAACTCAAGAGCCTGCCGAGCAGCATTCATATGGGATCTCTTCAAACCCTTAATCTTTCTGGTTGCTCAAAACTTTGAGAAGTTTCCAGACATTTCAGATGTTATGGAGAAGCTATCAAAGTTATATTTAGATGGGACTGCAATTAAAGAACTGCCTTCTTCAATTAGAAATCTTCCAGGTCTTGTTACGTTGAACGTAAGAGATTGCAGAAAACTCAAGTCTCCCAAGCAGCATTTGTGATCTCAAGGCCCTTCACTATCTTAGTCTTTCTGGTTGCCCAAAGTTTGAGGTGTTGGAATTATTGGGTATTGCTCATTTATCATTATTGAGTACATTAGAACTCTGCAGAAACAATTTTGAGAGCTTGCCTGCGGAAATGAATTGGCTTCATTGGTTAACAAGTCTCAAATTGGAAGGTTGCAAGGGACTGAAATTAATACCAGAGATTTCATCAACTATAAGGTTCATAGATGCCCATGATGGCACGGCTTTGGAATCTGTTTCAAGACCAAGCAAGTTTTTTCCGAAGAATCTTTACTTGACATTTTCAAACTGCTTCCAGCTGGTGCAAAATCTATTTGAAGATGTTGTGGAAGCTCATCAGGTCTCTCTCTCTCTCTCTCTCTCTCTCTCTCTCTCTCTCTCTACATGCAAAAGTACGAAACATATCTAATGCAAGTCCAGTTTACCTTTGTTTTCATTCTGCAGGGTAATCTGCAACCTCTTTTCTTGTTTATGTATCTTCCTGGAAGTAAACTTTCAGATTGGTTCAGCCATCAGTGTAGCAGATCTTCTGTAACTGTGCATCTACCACCAGTCTAGGATCATAAGATTTTAGGATTCGCTGTGTGCGGTGTTACCAAGTTCAAGTATGCACATTATGCATCTGATCTATCTGCTCTGTGTTTTTGTACCTTCAAAGGAGAGCATGCATGGCGAGCGCGGTTTCTGCTTTGATTTGCTTGATTTGAGCATCACAAGAGGCAGGTTACTTGAGTCAGATTATGTGATTCTGGGGCACCAGTTCAGCAGCATCGCGTCAGAAGGAGTGGAGTTCGTCTCTTTTATGCCAACTGTGAGGAGGTGCATAATCTCTTTTATGCCAATTGTGAGAGGAAGCTAATTGTAAGCCCGTGTGGTCCCTTTTATCCCAAATTTGAGGTGGTGCGTTATTGAAGCATGATACAGCCGGATCAATTGCACTTTCAAGAACAACACTATCATCATGAGAATTCTGAAGCCGAACTTCGTGCTTTTGGCAAATCAATGGTAAGAGTTGCACATTCTGAGAGGAACCGTGAAGGGTGTTGCTATAACGAGGGTGAACAAAATGGAAGTGATACCTCTGACGCAGAGGATTTGTATTCTAAAAGATTGGTACTTCCTGATGGGGCAAAGGAAAACTGAAGAGAACAATCCCTCTGTGTTGGATTTGATGGCTCAGTCCTGTTGGGTCTCAACACTTTCTACGCGGACCTAAAACCAAACTGTTGTGGCTCTTTAGTTGGCATATGCGGATCCCATGCTAGGTCTCTTTAGTGCTCGTATTTAAAGCCTCGCATTGTGTCGAATTTGGATGAGACGGTGGGAAAGGGGAATACAAGCAGCTGCACTAGTGTAAAGGAAAGAGAAGAGCCGACACCCAATGGAAGAGAGAGGTAAAATGGGGAGCTGCTGCGTTTAAGGTTCTGTAAGAGTGAAACCAATTAGCGATTGTTGTAGTTGTAGAGAGACAAATATTTTGTTTGTAATTCGTTTTTTCCCTCTTCTATTTGTGAGTGTATCTGGGTGTATTTTGGGTTTGAGTTTGAGAGTACTCTTTGTAATCTCCTTTTCCTTTTGTTTATTAGTGAAACTTCCTCGTGGTCCCCGAACTGGATGTAGGTTTACGCCGAACCAGTATAAATCTTTGTGTCATTTTAATTGTTTGTTTTGTCATATTTTTCCGTATTAGTTTATTGGTTTCAAGTTAGCGTTTCCCGCACAACACATTGAACCCCGAGCTTGTTGTATTTGGAAGTGCCAATTCAGATAATGTGAGTCGTCCAATTTGACATTGACAGAGGTTGAGATGAGCTTGTTGTAATGTTAATTCAAAATTAGAACAAGAGAAATGGCTCGATGTGCTGAAATTGAAAAATTCAAGGGATGTGATATCCACACATCCT